>CM038481.1:3318909-3611291 GCA_021464305.1 Kandelia obovata
AAGTTGAACTCAAATTTTCTAGAAATGTTATATTAAATCTCATATTTATTTGAAAATTTAAGTATAAAAAGAATGGAGTGTATCATCTATAAATATTATAAGTCACATTTTATATATGTATTAATATATCCCTGGAAAGTTCAGCTAACACTTACGTAACAATACCCTATTAAAAAAGGACCAAATTCTAGCACTAAGTCCTACTTAGCTGATAGCTAAATTTTTATTTAAAAAAGTGCCGAACCAGAAGGTAAATTAGAAAGAATGAAATATGAGAGGTTAAATGAAAATAAATATAGGAAATCTGTATACAAAATAAGAAATAAATTAAAAATATTCACCAATTATATGGGCAAGGTACAAATCAATTATTTGATTTAGTCATCTCACCAGATTACATATCACAGTCTTAGGAGATTCTCACAGTGAATTTGTTGACTACGATGTAAATGACTTATTTTTTATTAAAAGAATAACTTTACAGTTTGCAAAAAATTAACTTGTGACACCAACTGATTGATTGAGGGTGAAAATAAAAAATAAAAATAAAGAAAGCCTTTGGGAACTCAGAATCAATGGAGCTGGCACCGACCATATAGTCAAAGTAAAAGTTAATTTAACAGTCACCTGGAGTATCTGGTATGTCCTGACTGGCTGGCTCTATGTATATGCCACCATGAATCGGCTTAAAAGCTCTAAAGGGCCAACCTGACTGCATCAATCCATCTAGTTGCCATCCTAGTTTACTTTCAGTAAAGCTCTTCCAGGTACAAAGATTTCCTGATGAAGGTAACGAGAGAGCTATTTTAAATTCGTATCGTTGAAACCGCCAATGTTGTGCGGATGTTTATGTTTCTGATAATTGCAGATATTGGCTTGGGTGCAAAACAAGTTCAGTGAGAGATGTCAACACAAGAAACCACCAGGCTCCCTGTCTGCCCATAATCGTAAGCTCTTTTCCTGCGTTTTTCATTGAAGTTTCTTTATTTTGAAGTTCCTTGTGTTCCCATCTCTCAGCAATCCAACGGCAAGCCTTATGCTCAGATGTGTTGGATTCTGTGGTCTTATTGATCAGTGGTCTGTTTTTTGTTTTGTTTTGTTTTTGTTTTTTTTTTTTTCTGTTCCTTGTACTAGAATTATATCATTCGCGGCCAGAACCTTGCAATGAAGAATTCAACAATTGGCCTCATGGATTGCTGTCAATTGGGACATTGGGAAATAATAACGATACTGAAAACAAATCCAAGCATACCCATCTTCAAGAAAATCCATCTTCCTCCCCGGAGCATCTCCAAGAACTTAGACCAGTAGAAGCAAGTGACCTTCAAAATGAACTGGACTTCATATTGCTTCAACGAGATGGAGTCGAAACAACTTGCCTTACAGAATCAGATTATAAAGATTTAAGTTTGGAAGAGAACAGTAGAAATGAAGATGTATGTTCTGACAAGTCTGGCAAAGATTGTAATCTTCGGCACAGTGCCAGTGTAGTTGCCTGCAGGAGGAAATATAAAAGCATGTATAAAATTGGCAGCGCAATTAACAAGAAATCCTTGTCATTTGCTCTCAAGAAAATTTTGGTTTGCGGAAGTGGATTCATGCCTAATCGTAGCTTAAGAGATCAAGTAGTCCCCGAGTCCAAAATGGATAAGGTAGATGTGCATAACACATACACATATCCAAATGCAAAATTTTCCCACTGCCACCTATATATATCTTTCTCACTTGATTGATATCTTGAATGCTTGTTGATAGATATTGAGAGCAATAATTCACAAGAAAATCTATCCTCAGAATCGTAGTCCTATTCCAACAATTTCTACAACAAAGTACTTGGAGAATAAACAAAAGGCTCTGTCTGCCGGTGACGATGATGATGTAAAAGATAAGGCTGATGATGGAAGCAAATGGGTCAAGACGGATTCTGAATGTAAGTTCACTTTGGGACTGAAAGGCACATACTAAAATCATAAATCTGAGATTGACCCAGATCATCATTTACTTCTTATTGCAGATATAGTTTTGGAGATATAAATTGCCTCTGGCCACCATGGAAGATTACAAGGTAATATATCCTTCTATTCAACACTTCTTCAGTTTCTTCATGCTCCAAACTAGTTGTTCAGCTCAGGCTCCAATTGAGCATAGAAGGAATCCACCCCCTCTGAGAGTAAATTTTCTATCTGTAATTGTAAAGACTAAAGAGACTTGAGTCATGTCATCAACGAACAACAATAAAGAGTTGAGCTCAACTGCAGAGATTTCGTGTGGCCTACTTCTTCCTGTTCTGCTATACTCATATAATATTGTTATTGGCAATACAAAGAGTTTTTATTATTTCATTTTGGCAATATAATATCTAAGAGATCCATAGGTTACCAAAACACACACGAAAAAAAGGGTTGATTTTTTTTTTTCTCTCTTATAAATTCTCCCTGATAATAAAGCTTGAATGAGACTTCTAATTAAAGCTTGAACTTCTCTGCTTCTGAAGTGCCCTCCGGAGACTTTGAGGTATTAATTTCCGTAAGGGAAAAAAGGAAAAAGATTTGAATGTATTAGCTTTGACTTTCAAGTCCCACTAGAATTAGGACGGGAGAAAGATCTTTGCAGCCTCGGTTTGAAACTTGACGAGATCGATATTAAAGGGAATTTTGCAGCCCCATGCCCACTTCACATTCAGGCTACCTTGAGACTCTTGATGGACAGATGGTTTAATTAAAGGGAAGTTTGCAGCCCCATGCCCACTTCACATTCAGGCTACCTTGAGACTCTTGATGGACAGATGGTTTAATTAACATAGTTTAAAAGGAAAACCAATTCATAGAAATTAAATATCAAAGGAATAAGTGTCGAGCTCGGGCTCAACAAAGTAATGCATACAGATTTCTCTCTTTTTCTCCAACCTGACGACATAGTTCTTCCAGCAATGTACTTGCTGTAGGACAGGATCATAGTCTAATCGGTGTTACGTCAACTACCTCACAAAGGGACCTGCAGTCAATCAAATATCTCTGTTGCAAATGAGAAATTTTGTTCTGATAAATTATTTTCTCAAGCAAAGATTTGTGGCCATATATTCCTACATGCATAATTTATGACACATATTCAGGGTACATTTCTCTAACCATCATTCAGTGTCTCAACATATTAAGATAAAAGGCATCTGCAACACAATTCTGGACATCCCAAAATATCACAAAATAGGCTTATTTTTGTTTAGGATGTGCTCCACAGTGACTCGATAAGGACTCATCTTTAATCTGGTAATGTTAGAAATGAGATGAGATCCTTATATTTGGGAAAGCGTGAAATGAACTCAGAGCGTTTTCCCAGCTCAAAGTCCTCAAATTGAAAGGCGGGTGCACATGTGCAACCTACAAGGGAGTAGTGGCTCTCACTGTCCCTGGGTGCCTCTCTGACAACTGCACCATCTGGTGAAATAGTATAGTCCTTGGTTGGAAATGCACAAAACCACACATTTGGAGGTACGGTGCACTGGGGTTGCTGGTTCTCTCCAATTAAATCAGATCCAACACAGGTGAGTTTGACCTGTCCATCTGCTTCATTCAATTCTAATACCTGAAAGACCACACGTTTCGACCAGAAATAAGGCAAATATGTCATACATTACTACATCAAATATGACACCCACAGGTTGGATTGAGCATATACATGCTAGTAATGCTACTGAAGTTGGATGCCTGCCCATGATTGGCCATAATAAGCCACTAAGTACAAATTTTATCCGGTTCAAAATTTTCCTTCAGGATTAAGAGGGATCAACCCTACCGTTATAGGTTCTCCCAAATAAAAATGCCAGGTTTCTGCACATGGGATGCGATGAAGGAGTGATACATTCCCAGAAGGTAGCAAAAAATAAATGGATGTGCTGACCGCACGATCAACCTTATCTGTGCAATAGTTATATCAAAATCAGTAAACTGAGCGGTGAAACAGAAAAGAGGGAAAAGAGAAAAAGCTCAGAAAAAGGTAATGTAAAGAAATCATAGTCACTAGTATGAAGAATTCCAATATCAACCCACGTATCTTGCTTAAAGTTTCAATCATGCAAACAGTTCAGCAGTCTATTGGGACACAATACTAAAGATTCAATCACATTATTCATTAATCATGCTATAAGAGAAGAACCCATCTCTATTTGGCCAAATTGTAAACCAAGGTTACGAATATTTCAAATAAATTGAAGAGATCCAACAATACTCAGATTCCCTCGAATTCAAAGTTGTATTCTACAAGTCAATTAAATTTTATTTTATTTTTCTTCCCAAGCCCATCAGTACATTCGCCAGAGACTCAGATGCATGTAACAAAGTCCCCAAACAATCCCATGTAACCAAACAAAGCGTACACACCAAAAAGGGAAAGAAATCGGTGTACTTACATCCAGATGGAAGGTTAGACTTGGAGAGGACGACGGATTGATCTCTAAAGGTTTCGCAGTAGAACCCACCTTCCGGGTGGGGCTGAAGATTCAGTATTTTCACAATCTCCGACGTTGATGCCTTTGCCATCTGTCTCCTTTAAGCGGATGCCTCTGCCTTTTCAATGGGTTCCTTCTCCGGGGCTTCACTACTTATAAGAGAATAACTACTTTTCATTTTGCTCGTCAAACTTCTGCCATCATTATCCTAACATAGCCACCGGATCAACAATGCTAGACTGCTCTAAACAAAACACCCTCTGGGGCTTTTGTGCACATCTGAACTTATTATACTTAGAATATATACATATCTGCAAATATTTCAAAACTCATGTAATTTGTGTTACGGAGCAACGTTTGATTTATGGTAATAAATTGAAATTTCAATTTTGCATATATATATATATTTTTAAAAAAAAAAACAAAGGAACCAGCAATCTGATTGTCTGATGACAGATTGACTGGTCAACGAGGAAGACAAACCAATGCAACCGGTTGTCCGTCACCTACTCACCAACTTTATTTAGAAAAACGCACCACTTATTATTTTAATCAAGCCAATAGCAATAGGCCACTATTTGGGAGTAAACTACGACATTAGATTCTTACGATGTGTTGTAAAAATTGGTAGTCGTCTTTCAAAAAAAGAAAAATCTAATAATTAAAATTTTAAATTTATATTTTTAACTTATTAAGTATTAAACTTAAAAATACGAATGAAATAAAAATAATTATTTTCAATAAATAATTTTTTAAAAAAAATTGTTAGCCTACGGTAGCTTCTACGCTATTCCTTTTCTTCGCAGCATTCATTTGCAACTTTCTCAATAAATGGTGGAAATTGGAAAATTACCAAAACCTTTTTCTTAGGTTGAAATTTTATAGCTGAAAAGAGTTAAAAAAAAGTTTTGGTAAAATTTATAAGTGAGGTAAAAAAAAAAATAAATATACTCGAGTTTCAAACTCAAGATATTAAAAAGGACAAAAACCTTTCTATCACTAAACTAAATGATAATTTAAATAAATTTACGTGCATATATATATAATGCCGGCTGGGAGAGTACCGCCATATAACCTGGGTGGGGAGAGATGATTTTGCCCTGCAAAAAAACTGAAAATTTAAGTACTTCATCAATAAAATAATGATGAATATTTATAATAATAATGATTATACTATATGGGAAAAACTGCATGCTAAGGAGCACTCAATATCTATTTAATTGAATATACCACGTTACAATTAATAAAAAATATTTACAGAAAATTTGAAGAAACAATCTCTAAATTGGCTGTATAAATACCTGTGGAATTATATTAAAAATTATGTTATTAGATATTATAGTTATTTCCTAAAATATCGAATCAAATGAAACTGGGCATGACAATAAGAACCGGTGAAATTAAATTAAAACTTTATAATAACTAATAACCACAAATTTTTATAAAGTCTTGCACTAAAAGAGTTCCTTTATTATAAGATTCTAGTTGCCACTCAACCTGCTTTTTCTCTAATACATATAACGTTGCATAAATTGATCGAGGGATACATATATCTACATACCATAACTATTATGCATGCCAAAGCCAATTCAAGCATATCTGATGGGGGAAACTAGAAAAATTACTCACACCCTTTTTCCTACGTCAGCTCCTCTGTCTTAAGGCAAAAGTTCCAGGATTTGAAAACAATACAAAATAAATGTCAACTTTAAATGCTACAAATGCCAAGACTTTCACCAATAAATTCCTGCTAAATGGTGCAGCAACCGCAGGGTAATTGTGATCCTTGCATGTGCTGTCCTTAATATAGTTCCCCATCAGTTTCTCTCAGCACTTTTCAGTAAAGAAAGATACCAAAAAAGTCTTTTTAACATAATTATGTTACATGTACCTGCCCTTGATCTAATGCCCAGTTGGTTTCGACAACAATTCAGTTTGGTTTCTTTTCAAAAGAAATCTTTTCTCATCGTTTAGTAAAAATATTGCTAAAAACACTGGTCCCTAATAATTGCAAAAGAGAATCCAAAAAAAAAACGGGGGGCTGTAAAAAAGAGTTTGCACCAAAAGTGAAAGGCATTTAAGGACAACGCTAATACCAAGACTTACGACTAAATGATGCAGCAACCAAAAGTAATTGTGATGCCAGCATGTACCTGTCCTTGATACAGTGCTCCATTGGGGGCATCACTTTTTATTTCTTGCATCATTCGGTAGAGAAAATGTCAAAAAAAGTCTTGAACCTAGAGATTAACCATGAAAACAGAGCAGCCACAAAAATTTGTAGCAAAAGGGAAAAAAAGGGTAAGAAATGAGGAGTTCTGAAATATCAAGACTAACAAACAAGTTCAGCTAAATGATGCAGCAACCAGAGCAAAATATGGTCCGGCATATGTCTGTTCTTGATTTAATTCTCTAGTTATTGCATCAATTAAACAGAACATATTGCATAGTCTTGATGATGCTGTGCTTTATCCTTAAAAGGATCATTCAAATATAACTGCAACGTGAAGCTGCGTAGAAAACCAAAAAGTTGCAAAAGTTTTGGACTGAACAAGGAAAATCAATAGCTAACCATAATGCCATCAATACTGAAAAGCAAGTAATGCAAAAGTCAAAAGTAAACTTGTCATGTATCTATCTGTTTTATTCTTTGAATCAATAATTACAGAAAATATATGGCATAGTTCTTGATTAACCTAGCATTAGTTCCATGAACATGTAATTGCAAAAAGAGTCTTCTGCATCAATTTGCACCAAAAGAGAAAAAAATTGGTAAGAATTAAGAATAGTGCTACTGAAACCAAGATTTTGACAAACGCATTCAAGCTAAATGATGCAGCAACCAAAGAATATTAGGATCTGACATATCTCTGTTCTTGATGCAATTCTTCAGTTGTTGCATCAGTTAAACCGAACAAATTGCAAATTCCTGGTGATGCTGTGCTTGTCCTTTTAAAGGATCATTCAAATGTAATCGCAAAAGCGAGAAAACCAAAGAGTTGAGAAAGTTTTGTACCAAAAGAGGGGAAGTAAAAGGAAGAATAATGCTATTGATAATCACAGAAAATATATGGCGAAGTTCTTGGTTAAGCAAGCATTAATTGGACATGTAATTGCAAAAGAAAATCCCGTGCATCAAACACAATAGATTAAAAATAATTTGCACCAAAAGAGAAAAAACGAGAAGGGAGTTGAAAAGAGAATCTTCTAAAAAAAAGTGGAAAAATAATACTCTGACTGTCAGTTTCCTACTAAATGATGCGGCAATCACGGCTAAGGGGACCCCAACATGCATCTGTTTTTTTTTTTCCTTCTCCAGATCATTTAGTAAAGGAAAAACATTGTCAAAGTCTTGATGACCTTGACACTGGTTCTTAAGACGCCAGAATGTGGAAATTAATTGCAAAAGAAAGTCCCATAGAAAACAAAACATGCAAAGAAAACTTGGCACAGAGAGAGGAAAAAACAAACCGCCCCAGTCTCTGGCAAGCAGGTGTAGTTTCCCTGCACCAAGGGAGTTAACACATGGCATAGTTGTGAATATGATGTAATATTAATAACAAATGTTATGTACTTAGATAAGAAATAAAAGATATCTGAGGAAACAACCTCAAAAATGCAGTCAGGGAGATTGCAAACTGAAAATTTCTTATGTGGTTAAGAATTCTTGCGTCCACATTATTACTAGTTTCAAATTAATAATCACTTCCCATAACATTATGCAGTCTGTGGTAATTACATCTTAGGAGCAGATAGAGCACATATTCAAATCAGAAATACAACCAACCAACGCTACCTTTTTATGTTCATTTGACTGCTATTATAAAGTCTAGAATCTCCAACTCTGCAAAGAGACTCACTCCTTCATCAAGCTGAACTAATTCCAATGCAATGAATCCAAACCACAATAACAATTAAGGTCCCAAAATTTATAAATCCAACACACTACCCCTCTCCCCCAAAAACTCTCTACGTTGAAATGTAATAGCAAAAGAGAGACCCCATATAAAACAAATTAGAGGAGAAAAACTTGCACCAAAGAGAAAGTGATACAATTGAGAGGGAGAAGCTAACAAAAACATGCAATAAAACTTGTATTCCAATTACAGATAAACCATAGCTAAAAGGGAAGATGTGAGCATATATAGTAAGAGTATAACTTGCCAGAGCACAAAGGAGAACCAAAAGATTTATTCTTCCAGGCAGTCTAACACCAAACAAGAAGTGAAAAGGTTCACAAATATTGATCCAGCCACCAACACCTAAATGATTCAGCAATCGTAGAGTAATTGTGATTCCTGTATGTATCACTGCCCCATTGGTTGCATAAATTTTTACTCCTTGAACCATCCAGCAAAGAAAAGATGATGAAAAAGTCTAGACAGCCTTAGCACTAGTCCTTAGGAGTTATAAATATGCAGACAAACAGAAATTTGCACCAAATAGAACAAAATAGGTAAGAATAATGCTACAAACATCAATACTTTCACAAATAAATTCCTACTTAATGATGCAAACCTTGCTTATATCTGTCCTTAATATACTTCCTCATCAGTTTCTCTCTGCACCAACCACTAAGAAAGATATATAAAAAAAACATTTTTAACATAATTATATTCCAACATGTACCTGTCCTTGATCTAATGCGCTGTTGGTTTCAACAGCAATCCTTTTTGGTTTCATCAAAAGAAAGTTTCTCATGATTATAGCAAAAAAATTGTTCCATAAATAATTGAAAAAGAGAATCTCTAAAAGAATAATAAAAAAAAAAAGAAGGCCGGTATAAAGAGTTTGCACCAAAAGCAAAAGGCATGTAAGGATAATGCTAACGACATCAAGACTTAGAATAACATGTTCCTACTACATGATGCACTAACCACAAGTAATGGTGATCCCAGCATGCATCTATCCTTGATATAGTGCTCTGTTGGCTGTATCACATTCTTTTTCTTGCATCATTCAGTAGAGAAATATGTCATAAAAGGTCTTGAAGAACCAAGCACTACACTTCTTAGAAGATTGGCCCATGAAAACAGAACAGGGGCAAAAATTGGCAACAAGAGAGAAAATAATAGATAAGAAATAAGAATAGTGCTGCCAATACCAAGACTCTAACAAACAAGTTCCAGCTAAATGATGCAGCAACCAGAGCATATTAGAATCTGGCATGTTCGTGTATCTGTTCTTGATTCAATTCTCGGGTTGTTGCAGCAGTTAAGTGAAACATATTGCAAAGTCTTGATGATGTTGCACTTATCCTTAAAGGATCATTCAAACATAATTGCAAAGCAAAGCTGTGTAGAAAACCAAAAAATCGCAGAAATTTTGGGCAGAAAGAGGAAAATCAAAAGGTTAGAGTAGCGCTATCAATACCAAAAAGTAGGATGCAAAGGAGTATTTTGCACCAAAAGAGAAAAAAATAGCTAAGAAACAAAAATTGTTCTGCTGATACCAAGACTTTAGTAAACACGTTCAAGATAAATGATGCAGCAACCAAAGCATATTAGGATCTGGCATGTATCTGTTCTTGATTCAATTCTCTGGCTGCTTCATCATTTAAACAGAACCTATTGCAAAGTCTTGATGACACCGCGCTTGTCCTTCTAAAGGATTATTCAAATGTAATCGCACAAGCGAGAAAACCAAAGAGTTGAGAAAGTTTTGGACCAAAAGAAGAGAAACAGAAGGGAAAAATAATGCTATTGATGATTACAGAAAATATATGGCAAAATTCTTGGTTAACCTAGCATGAATTAGACATGTAATTGCAAAATAAAATCCAGTGTAAAAAAAAAATAAATTAAAAATAATATGCACCAAAAGAAAAAAAAAACAAAAAGGGACTTGAAAAGAGAAAATTTAACCAAAAAAAACTTTGACAGTCTGTTTTCTCCCAAATGATGGAGCAATCACGGTTAAGCAGATCATAACTTGCATCTGTTGTTACTTTTTTATTCGCCACATCATTTAGTAAAGGAAGAACATTGTCAATGTCTTGATAACCTTGATGCTGGTTCTTAAGAGGCCAGAATGTGGGAATTAATTGGAAAACAAAGCCCCATAGAAAACAAAACAGGGAAAGGAGACATGAACAGAGAGGGGAAAAAAAAGAAAGAAAAAGAATACAGTGTGTTCTTGCCATAGAGACAAATGTTTTTGGTTTCAAAATTCTTCTTATAGCAAACCCAAATAAACTTTAACCTGGACAAGAAATGAATACAAACAAAATTTAAGCAATAAAATCCAACAAGATTGTCGGTTTATTACAAAAGCAATAAATCTGATTTCAACTCTTGAAAAAAGAAAACAATTAACCAAAAAAAAAAAAGAAACAAGAACGGTTTCTTGAAACTTCAACACCTGGAATATGAAGAGACAACAATAAAGGACAAGAACAGCTTCTTAATACCTTCAAGATCCGGAAGTAAGAAGAAGAAGACGAGAAAACTATATAAGGATAAGAACAGTTCCTTCAAATCATCAAGATTCGGCAAAAGAAAAGGACGAAGTGGTAGAACAGTAAGATAAAAATCCTGAATAAAATCGATAAAGGAAAAGGAAGGAAACAAACAAACCTTCGAGTTATTGGCTTGGAAACTGCGGAGAGAATCATTGTCCTCTGCGCCGCCACAAGACGTGGTGCCAATAAGAGACAAAGGGCAGCCCCGCCCTAATTCTTCTTCTAATCCTCCCTCCCTCTCCACTTCTCCTCTTTCTCTCCCTCTTGCGTTCCATCCAGAGAAGGATGAATAAAATAAAGGTTGGCGGGCAGTTTGCCTTTAAATAATGGCTGCCGCGCGTTTTGTGTTGGAAATTCAAAAATATTACCGTTGCAAATAAATGTTTATTAGAAAAATAATGATGGAGGGTATTCTTGGTAATTTAGGCGAAATAAGGCAGTGATGAAACAAGGTTTTTTTTTTTAATAATATAATCATGAATATTTTAATTTCTTAATAAAAAACTTTACAAAGGGCAGCAGACTGAATAAAAAAAATAATTAAAAGAGTTATTTCCAGCAAGAAATTGAAAATCTACAAAAATTTTTCATGATTTAAGTAAGTCCTACCTATTTGAAAAATAGCAATTTCTATGGAACTTTGAACCATCAATTCACTTTCCATCAGACTCTGCTGCTCCTCTTCCAGAACAGCAGCAAACACCTTAAAAAAAAAAAAAAAAGAAAAGGAGTTGCCCATTTCAATGTAAGAGAGTACGAGAAGCAACAAACATGAAATTAAAGAATGAAGAAAGTTACCCCTCGTCAACATCTTCTAACATACGAGGAGGCTTTATATGCACTACTCCTAAAATCTTCATTCCTTCCTGTCCCACATGAGCTTATAACTCAATTTGTCTGAAAAACTGTTATCTTCACCAGCTACACAAAGAGACAATAAAAACCTTAAAGAAATGGATACTTAATAAGCCTTTTTCCACCATGTGGCACAATAATGACAACTGTTTGGAAGACTGCTTTTTTTTTTCAAATTAAACCATAGAAGTTACTGCTTACAGAATGTGTAAGGTGTGGAGACAGATTGTTCAAAGGTAGAACTTCCCGAGGAGAATCACCAAAAAAGTGCTTTCAAATGTAGACTTCCTTATGATCACCATTAACAAACATAGTTAGAAGCAATAATGCTGTCAAACCAAGAATCTATGATAATTATTTGTCCACAAGTTCTTGTTGCTAGATTTTCCATATTTTCAGGAGTACGGTAGCTCATACCTGTTTCACTAAGCACTTCCCTCCATACTAATGAAAACCTAGATGCATGGCTTACTATTCTTGGAATAAATGCTTTAGATCATTGGACAACATTTTCCTTTCCAACATTGCCTTTCACCGGGTAAGAGAAGTTTAACTTGAAAGTGCATCAAAATACCACTTTTCCTAATCCTTTACAGACAGACTTAGAGAAGTTGGGATGAACTTCTTCCCTTGCACTCTTCCACATGTTAAAGGAATAGTAGAAGAATAAAATGCATTCACTTGCTTTTGAATGACTTTTATAGCTGGCAGGAAAAACAAAAATTCATAGATTACAACCTTACTTTTTGAAGCCGCATATGAGACTTGATAAAATATGCGGAATGTTCGGGGAACTTCCATATGAGATTGATGCTGGCAACACAAACCCTCCAAAGCATTCTGCAGAAATTATAATGGAAATTACTGTTCAACTGTCCCAGTAATTATATTTCCATTGCATGAAATTGGAGGGAAGAATGCAAACCTTTATAAACCTGTCTCTCTCTGGTGAACCCAAATATTGCGCTTCTTTCTGCTATCATATAATTCTTCTCACTGATAAAACGTAGTATGGCCAAAAAGAGGGGAAAAAAAATGGCACAAGTGAACCCAATAGAAACAAATCATCAAGGGACAGATAATAAATAAAATAAAGGATTTATAATTACTGCTTTTCATCATAGTTCCATCCAGTACCAAGTACCAAATTTTAACCTAAATAGCCAAGTAGACAAAAAGAAAACCAAGAGATGGCAGACAGGAGAGATAAGAAAAAATCAGAATTAACCAGGAAAAAGCAGGAAAAAAAGTTAGACTTCTCTTTGTATGACCCAGCTAATCCAGTAAAGACAGAAACTTATTCGCATTCTTCAATAGGGAAGAGGAAAACTAATAGTAGACCATGGACCGTTCTGATGTTAAGAAAATTGCCGAACATTCGAGGAAGTAGCCCTTGACTCCCAAGCCAGCGCCTTGCGAACAGTAGTTTCCTGATGTACAGGCAGATGACCAAAAGGGAAGCAAAACCTGGATAACAAAAGATCAAGCATTACGTGCACTAGAAAGTTTAAACTCTGTTGCCCATTAATCACTACCAGGATTCTACTTACCATTAAGGAAGAACCTTCTTAGCTGGTAAAAATAGCCATTTCCGTTGAAGTTCAAATCATCAAACAAATCCATCACTTATCCAAGACAAACAGGGTTCTTGAGATCACAATTCACAGATAAACATAAAACGCTTGCATTCGGATTTCACATCCGTACATTAGGATCATCCGGAATCAAGAGATAGAAGAATTAGAATCCTCACGTTTTCGAAGCGCCAATAACAAATGAAATCCTAAAATTAGAGCAATAGGTAACAAGTAAAACAAAAAAATATCGCGTTTTACAATACGTTATATAAAAGCCGAGAGAGCAAGAACAATTTTACCGCCAAGAATCTCCAATTTTCGTTTCTTGCAAAAAAAAAAAAAGGAAAAAGCGAGAACATATTTAAATACAAGATTGACAATTACCAAAGATAGTAATTAGCACGCCACAGCCTTTGGGCAGTGGGGATGAGAATCCACCAAGTGATCGCTGGCATTCTCCTTTTTCGGCATGAAAGGCGCCAAGAAACTCCACTCGTTTACTTGGAAACTCGCGGAGAGAACCGCCGCTGGACGCGGCCACCAGACGGCGTGCCAATAGGAGAGAAATGCATGGCCTGCCTAATTCCACTCCTTCTAATCCTCCTCTCTCTCTCTCTCTCCCTCTCCCTCGCTCTTGCTCTCTTTCCCTCTCTTCTGCGTCTAATGAGAAGTATCAATGGTTGATTGCCTGTTTGCCTTTATAGACTGGCCGAGGCTCGCGCTGGATGTAACCGTTGCAAATATTTAATAGAAAAATAATAATTGAGGGTATATTTGGTAATTTAGTATAAAAATATCTTTGCTAATAATGATAAAAAGATATTTGGTGGGATACTGCCATTCAAAAAGGGCGGGAAAAAAAGTGTTACGGCGCTGCTGATAAATATTGGATCTTGAATTTTTTTTTTTTTTAAAAAAAAACAAAATAAAGCGATGATGATTAGAAGGGAAGCAAAACTTTCATTAATTGCTATAGAACCAATTTATATAAAAAACATGCCAAGGAAACTCAATATTTATTTATTTATTTATTTATACTATATTATGCACAGTATAGACTACAAAATTAGTTTCCGAGAGCAACTAATTGACTACTTTTTTATATTCTTAAAAAAAAAAAATTTTGTGGTCCCTAAAATCTAAATTGACAGAATACATATTATTGTAAATAATGGTATCGGTTGGGGGAAATTATAATTATTTGCCGAAATGTAAAGTTCAAAGTGATCCACAACAAGAAACAATAACAGCAAATTCAACCTTGTCAGCTTCATCTCAAATGTACCAGGTCGTTCGTGTGTAAATAACTTGTATATGTATTGTTATGGGCGTTGAGTTAACCTTTGACACTTGATTTCTTATTTTGTCAGGGGTAGCGGTTGCTTCAGGGTTTTGCAATGGGATATTCATATGGCCTGTGTGCTAAAAGTAACTTATCAGCACCGGAATGCTAAAATTGAAACTGCTCACAAATAAAACATAATTGTTTCTGCTGACTTGCAATGTCAGCTCCCCCACTCGGTGGCCAGTTTAGTATGGTAAAAAGTCTCCATTGCCAACGCAATTTTACACATTCTATGTGCAATCCACGTAAAATTTGGGCATCCAATTATTAATTAGAAAAATAAAAAAACTCTAATCGTGATCGAAATGACACCAACAAGGCATTTTATTCTCTTTATGAGACTTTGACTTGCATTTACTTATTTGCAAAACACAAAGCCATTAATTAAACACCGGCCTGTGCGCCAAGAAGTTAATGAAAATATTGACAGCAATACATTCAGAGCTGCAACCTCAGGAATCTGATTCAAGCGGTTTTCAAGGACCAGGTAAAAGGTTAGCAGCCTCCCATAGCTTCCAACCCCCTTTGGACTCGATCATGCAATAATTGGGATAGAATTCACATCAACTTCAAACTTGAAAGACTCTCCTTACAAATCCTTGCAAAGAGTTCCCCATCCCAGCACCAACAGCTTCAGCCAAGTATTTTGCCTGCATCGAGGTCAATGCATTAAGGCTGCTATTTACTGCAAATTATCCAACAAATAATGTGAGTGATTACCTCTTGAATAGTCTTCTTGAGATCAAAGGAATCTTTCACCCGATCATCCAAAAATGCCCATGTATCACGAAAATCTATAAGAAGATTAGCTAATTAAACTTTCAAGCTAAATAAATCCACCTAAACATAAACAGAAGGACCATTCCCTCACATTACTTGTTTTTTACTGTCAAGATTATACACTAGTTTCCTCAATAATGAACCACCAAGAATAAACATGTCATCTTTCTTTGCCGTGTTTTTAATTCTCGAGAAAAAAAAAAATAGTTGTTTTTGCATCAAACTAATTGAAAGAGATAGGGAAACCAGTACAAAAGGATTAAACATTAAATAGAAATTAACTGCATGAGTATTTCAAAAACAAGAAAGGAAAGAAACTAAACCTGGTGAACTATCAGTTAGCATGTAAATCTCAGTTGTTGAGTATATTCCGCCAAGTACAGTGCGCTTCACATACCAATCTATATCAGAGCCCTCATCACCCACAGCATGGCAAATCTCATCAACCAGCATTGCCCGTTGCTTGAAACTTGTTGGAGCATTTGATGGGTGTGCCTACAAAAGAAGAGAAACAACAGAAATATTTAAAATCCAAGCCTCAACATGAATCTAGAATTCAATGCAGAAAAGATAGAGAGAGACAGAGAGAGAGAAACAGGGTACTTGGATGCTAAGTGCCTGTGGCCATTTTGATACATGGGGAGCTTGCATTTCCAGGCGAATCCTGACAAGCTTAGAGATGCGCTCACTTGGTAACAACTTTTGCAACTCCTCACCAGAGTCAATTCTATCAATAAGCTTTTGTAAGCATTCATCCATGAAAAACTGAACAACAGAATAAGAAATAAGCCATCATCACATTGCAAGATAGTGGTATTCACCCCCTAAACAACCATAACTCAACACAAGAAAAGATTCTAAATTAGTTATGCCCTTGGAAGCAGAGATACTTGTATCAGTAAACACTGAAGTATACAGTTAATCCTTCTACACTGTCTGTAGTCAATATTGACCTTGCTGGCATTTGGCCAACAATTTGACAATGGAAGAAAAAGGATTGCACTAAGTGATGGACAAATATGAGGATCAACAACAACAGAACACAAAGCATACACGTTTACACGGAAAACAAAAAATTTCATTTTTGTTCTGTATCTGGTAAAGACCAGCTATTTGGGAATGAAAAAGATCTCCTTGTGCATTGAGCAGCTAACTACAATTAACTAGTGGCAAAGCTCCCATGAAAGGTTTCACATTGTGAAAATAATCAACACTAATCCTACCCTTCAAACAACTATTGAGAGTAAGCATTGATTCAAAGCAATTTTGCATTAGACAACAGCTAAAAAGCTCTGAGACATAACAGGAGATTGATGATACTAAAAACGTCACAAAATCCAGCAATCAGAAAACAAGAAACAAATGGGAACAAGTGATTAGCACTAAGCAACCAAACCCATATTACAACAAAAGAAAAAGGAAAAACGAACCTCGACAAGAGCAGCTTCTTTTCTAGGAAACGATCCAACCATGGAAGGGGAGAAACCCACGTCCCTTGCACCAGCAATCATGGCTTCTTTACTCCATCCCAACCTTAACTGCATTATACCCCAATTCAAAGACGAAAAATCTCAGTAAAATAAAAAGGGATTTCTGCTTATTCATTTTCTTGGCTTCTCGAGCCTTAGAACAAAGTCCACAAATTGTATCAACAAACTTTGACCCATTTTATCCAGACATTTATTCTTATGAATGCATTTATAACGGTGGCTCCAAGAGCATGCAACCCCATTCAAGACATAATCAACAAACAATAATCCATAATTTGATAAATGAAACGAAAGGGGAGAAAGCGGACCACGTGGCGGAGGGAGGCTTGAAGCACGCGAGCCTGCTCGTCTTGGTACTCGGCTCTTGGCGCCTGCCTTTGCTTCCGGCTAGAATCCTCCGCTTTCGACGATATCGACCAACCCGGAGCCGACGTTGTTGAGTCCGATTGACCGGAGGATGTAGTTTCTGCGCTGGCTCCTGGGATTTGATTGTGATCGGCCATCGAAGGGGGGCTTGTTGAATTGCATAACCGAGAACCACCGGAGATGACGGCTCGCGGACTGAGAAGTCTGAGACGGGGGTTGCTATTATTGCCCACATTTGCGCCGGCGAGCAGCCGCCTCGTCACGGTTCTGTACATTTTTGCTCCTTTCTGCTAGAGAGGGTGGATAGAAACAACCTTTCGAAATACCAAAAAAATAAATAAATAATTATTTTATTTTATTTTTTTATGATCCGCGTACTTGTAGTAGCCTAGTCCACGTGTCGAATTGGCTGCCACGAAGAATATCTTAAGCCAACTGCTTGAGCAAAGCAAAGCAAACGTACTTTTGAACTATGATTCGACGTCGTTTTCATCGCCGACTGTTAATGATTTCTGTTTCCATTTTCAAAGTTATATTTATACGCATGCAAATGCAAATATTTCTGAGAAATGACTTTCCTGTCCCTACACCCGCTATTAGCCAACCCCGAAGTAGAATCTAGAATTAGAATCTCCGTGTGCTAATTATGGAGGTGCATAATGCTCTCTCTCACCAAGAGCTTCGATGCTGGTTGCGTCTTTGCCATTTATAACCATCAATTTTGGTTATTGAGATTCATGTCAACAATCACATAGCAACAAAAACACATGCCCACCAATGCAGTTTTAAGGATCCAACGATCCCTTTGGCCATAGCTACTTACAGAATGCATATGGGGTTTTGTCTTGCTTAGTATCTTAGGTTGGTGGCATTGATATTTAGAGTGGATGTAAAATATAATCTTCTTGGTTGTGTTTAATTTCCATTTGCATGGCATCATGGTTTCAAGAAACTTTCTGTTCAAGTGTGACATTTTGGTTGCATTTCCAAATCACATCAGAAAGGTTAGGCGGCCCAATGTCTGATCCCTTGATCACTTCAGAGTTGACGTGCGAAGTACGAAAATGTCTCAATTTTCTTTGCCACACAATGTAAGCTCTACGTATGACTCCATTCCCTTTGCATTAGTAAGCCATATGGCACAAAATCTGCCATACAAACTCAAGTGATCCAGGGAAGCGCGTTGGCCTGAATGACTAGCATGACAATTGACAAGCGCATCCCAAGAGTAATAATAGGATTTTGAGAAGGGCCACAAATTGAACTCATTTTGCATTAAAAATATTTATGTTTGCACTACCCTACGGTGATTCCTGCCTGATCTCTTCTAAAAGTGAAAACATAGCTAAAGCTTCCCCCCCCCTCTTCTGATTCTTCTCTGTAAGCTGTATAGTACAAATGTGAATCCTTTCCCTGAACTGCGATTCATTCAAAAATGTTCATCTTTTGGCAGCCATTTAACAATTTCCACCACCCAACTAGTCTTCCCAAAATCTCTTGCGAGCTTGCAACATCCAAGTTATACATGAAGGAAGCTGGCATAAACAATTGGCTATTGACAGACTGTCCAGTACGCTTCTTGTCACACCTGCAAAGCAACTTGTATCGACATATAACATATAACCAAATGCATCAAATATGTATTTCCTCTATCCTCCTAATTGCCTCCCTGATGCTTAACCGTTGCGTGGGATTAATTTCACAGCAAGCAGCTCCAATTTGGAGCAGCCGCAACATATCCTGGATTGAGTTGGCGTTGCTGGCTATCTCTGGATCGATCACTTCTTGCTCTCTTTTCTCAGAAATTGCCTGTAGCACCCATTGCACAACATCGGTCCCTCCTTTTCCGTTGCTAAGATACTGAGACGGGAATTTCCCCGTGATGACCTCAAGAATGATGATTCCGAGGCAGTAGATATCAGACTTAGGAGAAACTTGATGGTACTGAAGATATTCTGGGGATTTGTAAGCAAACATTGCTTGGGCAGCGTGGGTGGGATTAATTAGTGGATCAAGGGCATAATCGCTAAGGAATGGCTCATAATTTTCACCTAGAAGAACATTGCTGGACTTGAGATTTCCATGGGGGAGGTTATAACTTGAATATTCAGAATGGAGAAAAGCCAATCCATTTGCAATTCCCTGAACAATGTTCAGACGGGTTTCCCAATTCAGCCCCGCATGGCAAATTCCGCGATCACCTGAAGATTAATACATTCTAAATCAGGGAGAATCGGATAACAAGCGAAGCTGGACATACACACACACACATATATATGTGAAATGCATTCAACAATGAATCATGTTCTCTTTTCTCTTGTAATGATGTTTTGATCTAATCTGACGCCAATTTTAACTTTAAAGGGTATTGCTTGAACAGAAACAAAAGCATAATTCAAGCAACACATCTCCGAGTGTTGACGATCCTGGCCTTTCAAACACATCATTAATCTAACAACCTATGAATGTTGCTGAATGTTTTGGTATGATTACGACAAGTTCAACGAAAAAGTGATACTTTTCACAAATCAAAATGCAAATCTCCGGAAATTGGTCATACCATGCAAAATATACAACAAGCTGCCTCTGGGGATGTGCTCTGAGACCAACAGCTTTTCCTCCTTTCTAAAATGGTAAGCCAATGGCGTCAAGATATTTCTATGCCTTATTCTCCCGAATCGCCTCATTTCAGCATCAAACATGTCTCTTCCGAACATATTCATCTCTCTCACCCTCTTCACCACCACTGACAATCCGTTTCCCATCGTAGCTTTGTATGCCGAACCAAGTCCACCGTTCCCTAGCACTTCCGCTGCCGCCTTCATCAAATCAGACAACCCAAAGGAACCCTTTTCGTCCGTGAGCATGACCAAATCACCCATGGTGCTATTCCTGGTGTGAAATGAACCACCCCTCCTGGTGGATTCATTGCTTTTCCGACTTGAACCAAGCGGCCTCTTGCTTGAGCCACTTGCACGCATCATAAGCGCTGACCGTTGATTGAGGCTTTCCCTCCCTAAGACGCTGAAGTCATCATCCCTGTGCCGCCGGCCCGAGGAACGGCAGCTAAACAAAATAGCAGCGGTTAAAATTGCCAATACCGCCACTCCAACCACATATTTAGTATTGCCCCCAGAAGAGTTTCCGTTTTCTTCTTCACCTGCTGCCCCCGATGTTGTGTTGTTCACCATTGTGGCGCAATCCTTGTCTAGTGGTTTTCCGCAAAGTCCATCATTTCTTGAAAATGAAGAGGCGCTGAACCCGGAAAAGCTCTCTGGGATTTGACCCTCCAACATATTGACCGAGAAATCCAAAGACTCTAATACCTGCTTCGGTTGTTTCAACGGTGGGATGGAGCCAGAGAACAGGTTCCCTTCAAGATGAAGTTCTCTGAGATATGGTAGATTCATCAACGACTCGGGTATTTTCCCCGTGAATTTATTGTTAGCAAGCCAAACTTTCTTTAAAGATGACATAGAAGCAAAGAAGTCATTGGATATTTCGCCAGAAAACTCGTTGTGCGTGAGCAAGAGCGATTTTAATGCGCCAAGTTTGTTAAACTCTGGGATAGGTCCCGAGAATGAGTTGTTGACAAAGCTCATAGTTCTAAGGCCACGAAGCTGTTGTAATGCTTCAATGTCGATCGTTCCTGAGAGGCCTAAATCCGATAAATGTAGGCCTTCAACGGCCCCACCAAAACAAATGACGCCGACCCATCTTTTGACACAAGGAGAAGAGCCAGATGCCCAATTGTCCAAGCCACCCGCATGGATTAACGAGCTTTTGAGTTTGAGTAGAGCCTCTCCTTCTGGCAACTGGGAAAATGAGAGGTTACAAAGAGATAGAGTTAGGAGGGCGAGGAGGAGAAGGCGGCGAACAGCAGCCATTGTCAGGCTGGAAATGTGGGACAGCTCCGACGGGCAGAAAAGAGCCGCTGTTCGCAAGCCTAGGCCTTTATTTTGGAAGCTTTTCTTCAATCTGGGTTTGGAAGGATGTCTCATGATGATAATGTTGTGTCTGTATGCGCGGCTTTGGGAGAGGAAACTGGGTGATGGATGGAGCTGGCAAATGGTATTGTATGGGACACTAAGAATAGAAAGAGGCATTAGAGAGAGCGTATTTATGGGTGGTATTTAGAGAGAGAGAGAGAGATGCAAGTTCCGTTGACCCTTTCAAAAGCCAAAACATGGATATGTTGATATTCACGCCTGATGGGACAAAATTCTATTGACTATTCTCGGATCAGGCGAGCCGTGACAACGTTCTTCAAGTGAGTGATTACCTGTGCCAAAGCCACATAAAGTTTCTCTTACAACTTTTGAACTGGCTGGCATAAAATGAGCGTATTAGTCCTGAAGCTTGGATGTTACGACATTTCTCTTGACAATCAATCGAAAGATGGTTCCCTGCATGTTATTGGTTCGCATGATCTTAAAGCCATTGCAATGGCTTTTGTGAAGCTGGTATAAATCTATTAGCTTCAATTTGAAAGCCAAGGTCTTTCCATCATCTTTCCTTCCAAGATGATCTGAAAAAACCCCGCCCGGGAGGGGGGGGGAGATTGTCAGGTTGCTTGCCCTTCGTTGATTATCTGGATTTGGCCTCTCATTTGACCAATTTAGATTTCACAAAAATGAAACATGTACAACAGTACAAACTCAGAGGCAATGACAGTGAAAACAAAAATCAAAAGCTCACTTCTTTGCCTTCCTTTGGTATTGGACACTTATAATTGCGTATGAAGCAATTAGAACAGGTCCACACGGGCTGTCCTCCAACACCTGCAAGTTTCTCCCTCGACCATTCCTCTCAAACAACTTCACATCAATGATACTTGGAAGCCTGAGACCATGAAGTAAAAGTGGTCATTCAACGAAAGTAAATGCTGGGAATTGACCATAAAATGCAGAGCATTACCGAAATATGTTGCAGTGACCAGGATCTGCAATGCGGACCATTAAGTGGCCAATAGGACCTTCTCCAAGTATAAATGGCTTGGAAGCAGAAACCAACAAACACTCGCATGGAATAATACACATCCATGTTTCCCCAACTAAATTTCTACTTATAATCAACATATATTGAATATTGGAAGACAGGAAAATCAAAATGCCGATGAAAAGAACAGCATTGCTTGTATAAGAGTTATAACCTGCTCCTTGTTGGAAACGCTGATAGTGAAGTAGAGGCAATGCTTAGAGCCATAAATTGTCAATCCAAAGTTCTTTTGCCGCTGCATTTTGGTGGCTGTCTCTCGATTTTATAGGCTTCCTTTTTCCTGCTGGGCTCATGCTTATGTAGCCGAGAATGCACGCACGATGATCGTAACAGGAACCAAGGAAATTTAAAAAAGAAAAAACAGCCAATCATGACTTGCCACATTTACAGGATAGAAGGTTGACTTTCTGGCCTTTCTTCCATGCTGGGTCTCGTTGCCATCTTTCTAGCCCGATTATTGAGCCATTAATTGGGCTCTTATTTCTAGATTTGGATCAAAACGGTCGGGCGCCAGTCAGGTCTACACTCACAAAACTTCATCTCTATTTGTGCCAGAGTGACTGGAATCTCCGGTTTTTCTTATAGTTATCTTTTCCTCTTTCTTATGGACGATCAATGCTGTGACTCTTTTTTGTGAAGGGGTTTAGTCAAATCTTTGTCGTATAGGCAAAGATTGCATTGGTTTTGCTATGGGGGGCGGGTGGGTGTAGATCAGCTACCTTCCTCTTCTTCTTCTTCGTTTTTTTTTCTTGTATGGTTCAACTTCAAATGAAAATAAGCTACTGGATTGCAACTTCGCACCCGTTATACCTGCTGAAAATTTCAACTCTTCATGAATAAATTCCCACTTTTGGACATAATATATGCATATAAGTGAGTCTGGTGTAGGAATTACAGTAACCTCTCTCCTAAGTTGATAGAAAGTATAACCATTTTTGCTTTTAACAGATGAACTTTCACTAAAAGAAACGGATAAATAAAAGGAAAAAAAAATTATATATATATATATATATATTCGGCGTCTTCTTTATCTTATCTTTCGCATTTTCTTAATTCAATCAAACTGTCAACTTTGTAACTCGTCAGGAACTGGCAATTTCCACATATTTATTACTGCCAAATAGCAGTTAAGGAGTGTCAACTATTTGTACCAATCGTTAAGGACCCCATTGAATTGAAACAATGACCTCAAATGCCCAGTATATTGTCTTAGTGCCACTAAAGTATGAAGCTTGGGTGGGATGATGACCTTAACTTAAGAAGCCGCCATGGGATTAACCAATTGCTTTAGTTGCGATTAACCAATCATTGCAATTCAGCATCCACGCGGGCTTCCTTGAACACCCAAATATAAAAATAAAAATAAATCCGAGGAGTTGAAAAAAAATGGCTTCACCTTTTTAAAGTGTTTTACTCCTTTGTTGTACTCTATCAGTCAGCCCCTCTCCTCTGCAGCAAACAACAACGGCACCAACAATAACAACACCAGCAACAAATCCACCTGTTTCTAATTATTAACATCTCAACCAATTCCCATTATATTATTCCAGAGGGGAAAAAAGAAAGAAAAAAAGAAGAAAAAAGAAAAGGGTCGTACCGCATTCAGATCCATGTTCAAAATTAGACCACATTTCCTGTGCCTGTTCAAATGAATCCTTTCACATCTCTCAAAGTAAGCACTGAACTGCCAGCAGAAGTGGGGAACGAGAACCCGAGAAAGAGAATCATAAACAAAGTTGCGACCTTTTTGCATGTAATTTAATGATGGCAGAGACGGTGTTGGCAGCGCTGGGGCGATTCCAGTACCAGAGGGTGGATTTCAAGCGATTGGTGCCTGCGTTCTTGTCTTCCCACAAGACCCTTTTCACGGTCCTTTGGATCGCGGCGTTTGCCTCTGTGTTTTTGTGGCAGCGCAACGTGGTCGGCGGGGGACGTCTATCCGTCTTCTGGCGGACCCCGGTGCGGCCGATGCCGAGTCTGAGACCCGTCGCTTTTAATTTGACAAATTTTGGCGGTGTGGGCGATGGGCTTACGGTGAATACCGAGGCGTTTGAGAGGGCGGTTTCGGCTATTTCTAAGCTGGGGAAGAGAGGTGGTGGGCAGCTTAACGTGCCTCCCGGGAAATGGCTCACTGCCCCTTTTAATCTTACCAGTCACATGACCCTTTTTCTTGCTGAGGATGCTGTTATACTTGGAATCCAGGTCGGCTTTTCGTTATTTTTCTCTCTGTTCTTCAACTATAAATTTACTGCTAATAATAATTGACCTCCATTACATTTCCTTGCTTTTCTTGGCACCCTCCCCTAGGAGTGAATACACTGATGAAATATTTGGTTTCTTTGTGTTAGTTGGATTGGTAATTTAGGAGGTGTGTTACGAACTCAAATCAGAAAGTGGTTCAAATCAAAGAATTGCTAGTGGTTTTAATTTTCATTTCGATGGACATCAATATCGTAAATGCGACCCATTTGTCAATGAACTTGTGGTGATTTTGAATTTTGAGCTAATGAAGATGTTTATCTGGGTAGAATTTCTGGAGTTAGAACAGAAACCTATTAGGGATGATAGGTGCTCTCTTTTATGTAAGGGCACCCTAGACTATCTGCATTAGGATTTGTGTTTGACAGCAATTGTGGAATGTGGATTGTTGCCTTTCTTGTGTTTTAAGGTTTGTGACTCCCTATGAGGTCATGGATGCTTCCTGCATTTCTTGGACATGTATCTAATGTCCAGCTTGATTAATAAACATATATTTGGCGGGTGGAGTGGGGTTTTGAGAGAGAGAGAGAGAGAGAGACGTAATTATTGCATTCCACAACATAAAAACATATGACTAGCTTAACTAATAAAGTGTATATCATCCTCAGAGGTTCACTAGAATTCTGTTGATATTGTAGTTTTAGAATTTACATATTCAACTTATTGGTTTTGGTGATTGGGATTCTTTGTGGTAAATCTTGAGTTTCAGTGACTGAACCTATCTCTTATTTTGGGCCTGTTTTGTTGTATATCTAACAGGATGAGAAGTATTGGCCTCTAATGCCTCCATTACCTTCATATGGATATGGGAGAGAGCATCCTGGGCCTCGGTATGGGAGTCTAATCCATGGTCAGAATCTCAGAGATGTTGTCATAACAGGTCAGTCAACTCAAACTCCATCAGCTCGCACAAAGTTAGTTTTCAATGTGTCCTGATATTTTTCATATATGGAGGTGATTGCATGATATACACATTCACACTGGTTTTTTAGTACATGAGATAACAGTCTTGAACTGAATCATTCCTTTTTCAACACATCCTCTGAAGAAAATACCTGCTTCAAGGATGCTCCAAACCTTCAAACTAGCACCCGTACACTAAATGTCACGGAAATCATATTATGAAGATCAGAGATGTGAAATTGAGTGGATGGATATATAAATGACAGAATGTAGAAGGTGTGGTTACCAAAGGGTAAAAGGTTTCTTATGGAACAATTGGTAGAGGACCAGTGATTGTGCCTGCCTGTATTAGCACCAAGGGTCACTTCCCAAGTGAAGGGTTTTTTTTTGGCTACATTCAGTTCCTTCTGTTAGATGGATTTCTGAATTTCAAGGCAGCTCAATGGTGGCTAAAAGTTGCCAACTGCCTTCTGGCCTATAATTCAGTTGTAATTCAAGTGGGAAATTAGGTTAGTTTATGGCTCTTGGAATCGGATACCATTGCCTACAACACCCTGTGTGGGCTTGGTTATTTGCAAGAGTCGGTGTTTGACAATTACTGGTTGAAGCATTAGCCAATCAGTACTTCCAACTTCATTACTTTGCATTCTCATTAACCACAGAGACATCTAAAAAGAAATGAATTTGTGCTGTTTTTCTTAGATAGCAGTGGTTGTTAGTAAGGTGAACATAAAATCTGTCTAGCTGTCTATTTAGCAGATGTATAATTGATTGCCCAATCTGAATCATTGTTATTTACTTGCAAATCTACAGGACACAATGGTACCATAAATGGACAGGGTCAGACCTGGTGGAAGAAGTATCGCCAGAAGCTTCTTAACCACACCAGGGGTCCCCTTGTGCAGATAATGTGGTCAACTGACATTCATATTTCCAATATAACATTGCGTGATTCACCATTTTGGACACTCCATCCATATGACTGCAAAAATGTAACTATCAGACATGTTACAATATTAGCTCCAATTTTTGAAGCCCCAAATACTGATGGAATTGATCCTGGTAAGTATGTCTTATAATTGCTATTGTTGGTCAACAATATTTAGTACTTGCTAAATGCCTCTGTAATTAGCTTTGAAACTGCATTAGATGATCAAGACATTTGCTTATCTGAATGAACATCATTTTCCATAGGCTCTAGCATGATCTGGGTTACCAATTGATTTATTATCCAGTGTTTCTTTCCATTTCAAACATCAGGAAAAAGGTGTGAGGAAAGTTTTAGAGAACAAGCATCTGCTTGTTAATGCATCAAATTGATGTTGCAGGGTTTTTTCGATATAGAGATTTGGCTTTACTGTTTCACCAATTCACTGAAAAAGTAGAGTTTAATAATGATTGGGGAAATGTATTCCAAGTAGCAAAAAGTTGGGTTTTACTGTTTCACCAATTCACTGAAAAAGTAGAGTTTAATAATGATTGGGGCAATGTATTCCAAGTAGCAAAAAGTTGATGAGGCCGTTTTTCTTCTAGACTATGCAAAGTGCATGACACTTTCATCTTAGATACCATGATATTAAGTTCAGCAAATTTTAAAATTATTTTAATATTCTTTGTCTTAAACAGCGTAAACTGACTTTCCACTCGTTGTGCCATCATTGCTGCCTTCATTCTAGTAGATATTTTCCATTATTTTATGTATATCTTCTTCTGTAAAGTCTGCAAAATATTACTCCTTTCCAAACTGAATGTGCTACTCTCCAAATTCTGGTGACCAGATTCATGTGAGGATATGGTAATTGAAGACTGTTACATAAGCGTGGGGGATGATGGAATTGCAATCAAGAGTGGCTGGGATCAGTATGGAATTGCATATGGACAACCTTCAATGAATATCCTCATCCGTAACCTTGTAGTCCGCTCTATGGTCAGGTGAAATCTCGTACATAATTGGCTTCAAACTTGTTGCATCTTTTATTCTAGTCTTCTTCCAAGGCTGCATCATAGGAACATTTGAACCTCTCCTTAGAAAAATGTGACCTATAATTTCATGTTACACTTGCGAACAAGAGAGGCATTAAGATTTAGGATGCAACCTCCCTTTTAAGTGTCTTTTTCTAAATTAAATTTCTAAACCTATATCAGCCTTCTGTTTGTTAAGAGCCTGGTTTTTCTCAATCTTCATGAATTCAGTTTGTGTTGAACATGGAATTATCGGGGAATTTATATTTCGAAACGCTTGAATTTTGTGAAAAAAATGAACAATAACTTGATAGTTTTTTGTGATCAGTTGGTAGAATATAACCATTACATGATATCTTTGTGCAATATAATTGCAACAGTATTATTTTTTTTGCTATTTCCAAGTGACTAAAACTTTATTTGAAAAAACTGGCAAAGTGAATAAGAGCGTGCTGCTAGATTCCACTACTCCAGAGACTGAGTGTGTAACATTTGGCCGTGTTTTCTATTGCTAGAGTCAACGTTAGGACTGTCTAGAAAAGTTGCTGTAGCCTTTTTGTGAAAAGAACAAAAGCACAATAGCTTGATGGTTTTGTGTGACCCATTGGTAGAATATAACCATTATATGATATCTTTGTGCTATTTCCAAGTAACTACGACTTTATTTGGAAAAACAGCCAAAATGAATAGGAACATGCTGCTAGATTCCACTACTCCATAAACTGAGTGTGTAACATTTTGCTATATTTTTTATTTCTAGAAAAGTTACTGTATTTGAAGCAGTCTGTCAATTTTTGATTGACAAGATGAAGGTTTTTGCTTTATGGACACCTTTCCGGTGACTTATGAAGCAAACATACATGATTATTTATCCAATCAGATATTAC
The DNA here is from genome assembly GCA_021464305.1 of Kandelia obovata. Classification (NCBI taxonomy): domain Eukaryota; kingdom Viridiplantae; phylum Streptophyta; class Magnoliopsida; order Malpighiales; family Rhizophoraceae; genus Kandelia; species Kandelia obovata. The sequence goes on from CM038481.1 coordinate 3,347,236, forward strand.
CCCTTAGTTGTCCCACACGTAGTAATTGCATGTTTTCACTCTTCAGACATTTAACTGAGATACAACTGGGCTGAACTTTGCAACAGTGCTGGAGTATCGATTGGTAGTGAGATGTCTGGTGGCGTATCAAATGTGATCGTGGAGAACCTTCTCGTATGGAGTTCGAGGCGTGGAGTTCGGATCAAGACTGCTCCTGGAAGAGGTGGATACGTACGACATATAACGTACCGGAATTTAACATTTAACAACGTCCGAGTGGGAATTGTTATTAAGACAGATTACAATGAACACCCGGATGAAGGTTACGATCCAAGGGCTCTTCCAACACTGGAGGATTTTAGCTTCACTGGAGTTCACGGCCAAGGAGTCCGAGTTCCTGTTCGCATACATGGTAGTGAAGAAATTCCAGTAAAAAATGTGACTTTCCGGGATATGTCAGTAGGACTAACATACAAGAAGAAGCATATATTTCAGTGTGCCTTTGTTGACGGACGTGTAATTGGAACCATTTTTCCTGCCCCATGTGAGAACCTTGATCGATACAATGAACAAGGACGGCTTGTGAAGCGCTCGGCCTCCCAGAACTTGACAGACATAGATTATGACTTCTGAGAAAACACTGGAGATTTCTTCCTGCAGGTTGATGACCTCAATGTACGAACGTATAAGCCATGCAACAATACATCGATCGTGGCCAGTTTAGTCTTGTTCTGGATCTCTTCGTCACTTTCATTTTTCTAGTCTCTTTCTACTATTTTCTTCAAGGTGTATATACCAAAATTTTATACATTCAAGTCCTCACAAAAATGCATGGTGAGTGTTTTTTTTTTTCTTAATTCTTAACTCAAAATGCTGTTGCATTGTACCTTGCTAAAATACATCGCCCTTCAATGCAATTTTCAAATATATAAAAAATATTTTTAAGAAATTTAATATTTCTTTTAACATATGATTTATAATTATTTTATTTTATGTTATAATTAGCATTTTATCAGGAATTTCTAAATAAAATGCATTACATGTGCATATAATATAATATAATGTTTAAGAAATTATATATTAAAATGGTTAATATAATTACTAAAATAAAATATTTTCATTAACTTTATTATCATCAAATTATTTATTAATATATTTATCAAGAAATTTTCTTATATGTTCTATGTTTAAGAATTTTAAAATTAATTTTTTATATGTATATTAATTAAAAAATTACAATACATTTGTATTAAACGCATTTAATATGTATATTTAAATATTTGATATATATATATATATATATATATATATTATCGTGCATATTATAAAAAAAAAAAAAACAGAGAGAGAATGTCATATCCGACTAAAATGACACGACCCATTATTTTAACCGTACTCCGTAACTGCAAGTCATGCCTTTGCAACTAATAAGACATGCAACAGCGCTATTTTGTCCGAAATGAGCGCACTCGAAAGCGTTTTGGAGAGGATAAATTGGAAGCCGAGCATTGTGGGCGTCACACAAAATGGACAAGAAAGCATCGTAGGCCAGTTTTGGGGATAGTTAGGGTCCCTGAGCCTTTGAATCTGTGGGCCTGACGCCCATGGGGAAATAAAGACTGAAAATGCACCCTGCACTGCACCACAGCCCTTGTTCTCTCAAATTGGTTTTAAAGTTCGCGAACGCGAGTGGTGCAACTCAGGTGTCAGACTGCCCAATAATTGCTCCGCCATTGGGCCCCTTTCGTAACTGGCGAACCGCCGGGGCGTCCAAAACGAGAAGAAAAGGAGCGGATTTCTGGATGATGATGACAATTCTGATAGGATCCTTTCAGAAAGTAGGAAAAGTTGGTCGACGGTAGTTTTGGTATTCTGAGTGTATATAACGATAGACTAACAACATTTTTACCCCTAAAACCTTCATTCATTTGGTGGGTTTATCAAACTTCCAACCATAATGCCAATTAAAAGATGGTTATTTGTTTAAATTCATATTTAATTACTTAATAATATAACAAAAATTATAAAATATGTATAATTCATTCAACCATTTATATATTATTCTTTTCCATTTACATTAATATGTATTTATTACGTTATTTTTAGTATATTGTTACAAAATTATTTTCAGTTGTAAACAATTATCAAAGGAATTAAACATCGACAACCATTTTATCGCAACATATGTTCTGAAAAGATGGGTGTGCTCACCGCGCAAATGATTTTCTATACATTATAATTTATAAAATGGGTTTCATCATCCGCTAAGAATTTCATGTTCTTGATATTAGCCGAAGAGGACTCGGGAGTACTAAAACACGATCTGAAAACAGGGTTCGGTTAGGTAGACAATACCAAACCCCGTGTCAATTTGGTTTGGCATGTTGAGCACTCGGGGCCCAACATATGTTTTCTTTTAGTTAACCGTAATTATTTTCGAAGACTTTCGGGTCTCATGGACCACGTTCTCAAATTCCTACCTCCTGCCGACTCGTCACGAAAAAAAATTAAATACGTTAGTCAGCCAAACATGTCTTTAGGTGACGCACTAGATCACATGCTTGCTTCGTGCACGTGTTGGACTTGGCAAACGTTTTTATTTGTTATAATTAAGGGGCGTTCCCCCGGAACTCAATTTTATTGTCTTCTATTCGAAGATTAAGAAAAAGAAAAAAGATTATAAAAGTTAGTTGTGTAAATGTACGATACAATTTATATTGACCGTAGTATTGAAAAGGAATAAATAAGCAAATATATGGAGCTCCCAGTAGAGTCAAGTACAAAAAAAAAAAAAAAAAAAAAAAAAGGGTATTGTTGTCCGTTGGTCATTTATCTCCCCCAAGACCTTAGCTCCTGCGTACACTGTTCACTACATGTAATTATATATTGCAGGTACAAAAATAAGCTGTACATTCCTTTCTTATCCTTCCTCTTTGCTTTCTTTTCCTTTTCTCTTTTTTTTTTTTTTTTTTAAATATCAATCGGGTCTTCTTCCTTTCTCATCTTTCTTTATCTAATGGCAAAAATGATCATTTGTTCCCTTCTGTATAAGACCGGCAAGGTAGAGTTCAATGCCGTGCCAACTATAAACTCAAAGCCTGCCAACCTCTCAGCAATAGTCAACAATAATTGTCATGTAAAAAGGAAAGAAAATTCGTAGTCCATCGTCGATGGCTTAATTCCTTCTTTGTTTCCTTTTTTTTTTTTTTTTTTCTAAATATATAATGTTTATTGAATCTAAAATTATTAATCCAAAAGCGCAATCTCTTGACTTCTGATGTGTCCCATCAAAATAAAGCACCCTTATGCCTTACGAAGAACGCTGGGTGTGGGAGCATTGCCTTTAGTTGATCCGTGAAAAGAGAGATGCAGAGGTAGTATAATTGGTTTCCAGGGCAAATTAAGCCCACCGTCTGCAGCGACAAGGGCCAAACTGCTCAGGGTCAGTATTTGTGACCTCACACACGCACACGTCGATCCCACTGGCCCCTCGTAATAATGTTTCGCTTGTTGAGTCTGCTTTCGTAGGTAGGCGCTGCCGTGGACGTTCTGTGCAAGAACATTTTTGGAAATTTAAAGGAATTAAACCTCCCACGCCATGCCTAACATGATGAGTAATACACTTAGCTTTCAAGAAAAGTCGATGTCGTTGTGGGTCGGGAGGCAGAATATTAACAGTGAAAGGTTGCATCTTGTGGACAATATCAACTACGCTTTTGGTTGGTCCGAGTCATAATAAACTACAGTACGGACCGCCGCGGCGATCCATTGTGCCCATTTGATTTTTTTTTTTTCCAGAGGATGATTGATCACAGGAGGTGGCTAACCCCGGCCATGCCATCACAAGCGCGCCCTTCCATTTACAAATCTAGCATCTTTGTCTCTCACTCCGAGGCACAAGTATACACACGCACAATATTATTATTATTATTATTTGTTTTTTAATTAAAAAAATTTGCAAATATATACGGAGAACATGAATGAAATAGGCTTTATAGTAACTAACACAAAAAAAAATTTAAAAAAAAATATTTATTTATATTTAATAATACTTAAATAATAATCCTCTTAATAAAAAAAAATAACAACCACATATTCTCTCATTTGTTTTAGATTTGTTTAAAATAAGTTTACTGTACTGGGAATTTAAGAGCTCACATCCGTGACTCTTCTAAAGTCCGCAGCATAATAATGGCATCCATGAGAAAGTATGGTAGTCAAACCCAACTAATCAATTAATTAAGTGACAATGATAATGACTTTGACTTTTCTTTAAGGTAATGACACTATTTTTTTATACCGTTTTTCTTTTCGAGAGATTTAAGCATATAATTGGATTTTTTCAATAATTATTGATATTCTAAAATAAAATTCACTGTTTTTTTTTCTCTGATGGATTAACCTAATCAATTACATACGGGTTTGCTTATTTTCCCTGCTTTTCTTTTGTTTCCTTTTTTGACGACAAGACATTTTCTTGAGCGAAGCAAACTTTGATTGATGATGGTGGTGATGATTTTTGCTCTAAAATTAATAAAAGTTATTGACACGAGACATTATTCTGTAAGATTAGACGTACATTTAATTTTAATAAGTAATTAATCGACGGTGATGATGATGATTGCCCCCCTTGGTTCTGGCTATTGCATCGTAAGGATGCTGTCGTAATTTTGCGCCCAAAGGGGAGGCAGTTCCGTAAAACAGAGACATAGGAGAAACGCCATTCACGTGGTAGATTGTAAACCTTTTTCGATGGGTCACCCGTGACCGCGCTTTTATATAGAATTAGAAACAGTTAAAAACAAAAAAAAAAAACAAAAAAATGGTTAAAAAAATGTTTATATCTTAAAGTTTGCGACCCTCGAGAGAGGATTAGTAGAGTTTAAATATTATATAAGATAATGAAAATTTTTTTATAAGTAAAATAAAAATAATATCGAATAAGTAATATAAAATAAATTAGATCACTAAATTAAAATATAAAAAAATAAATTTTAAAAATAATACGAGTCATCAATTATTTTAATAATTTTTAGATTTAGATCTACGATTAATCTCATCAAATGCTTTGTCGAGTATTTAAATTTAGGAATTTATAATATAAATAAATGCTTTAAATTATTATAATATAATAATAGATAATGAAAAAAAATTAATATTTTATTTTGTCATTATAAAATTGTACGAGATGCGAGATGATGAACTCATGTGCTGGGAGATGGAGACGGCTGTGTGTGCGGTGGTAATGCCTCGTAAGGGCAAAGGACTAGGAAAGGAATGGACAGATTTGGAAAACAAATGGAAAAACATGAAAATCTTGTGAAGGGAGAGAGACGCGGGAGAGAGAGTTGAAATTTTCCAATTGATTTCCCACGCTCAATTGCCATCTACTGGACGTTCCCCACGTGGCGCTTACTTGTTGGTGTAGGAAACGTGCACTTCCCGCTTGCTTTTCTTTTTCCTTTTCCTTATTTTTTTAATTAATTTTTATTTTTATATTTTTGACTGAAAAAAACTATTCGAGCTGATTTAGGGTAGTTTGAGACTTATAATCAAATTAAATTATTATTATTATTTTATTTTTAAAAAATTATAATTAAATTAATATAAAAATAAAAATAATTATATTATCATTAATAATAGTAAATTCATTTATGTGATTTGATAATTTAAATTATATTTATAAAAAATAATTTTAAAATATTTATATTTAAAAAATATTAAAAATGTGGATTAATTTTTATTTTAAGTAAATTATTAGAAAAAATCAATTATATTTAAAAAAATTAAAAAAATTAAAATTTTAAATTTAATAAAAATAATTAAAATTTTTTAGTGATTTAAGTCTCTATAAAATTAAATTTTATATTTTAATATTATTAGGGAGTCAATTCAATTGTAACAATTTTGACTGCGATTAAATTATCAAATATAATTGACTGAAGTTATAAATTATATCCAATTTAATTAGGCAGACTGCAGAGTTTCGTGAGACTTTTTATGTGGCGGTGCCCACTTGGGGCCGTACAACGCAGGGCAGCACGTTAACAAAGAAGCAGCACCGTAAACGGCGGTCAGACGGCGTTAAATAACCTCTCCTCCCTCCCCCGAAATTAGCTGCATGGAAAGTGGAATCCTTTGCAAGGTCTGGGAACCATCTATTAAACTGTACCAGTTCTGAATACTTTTATTAAAGCAATGAATTTATTTTATTTTATTTTTTAAAAAAGTGATGGTTCTACAATTATTTTAGATAGTTCAATTTTATTTTTATTGTCTAAATTATTTATTTTTTATTATATTTAATATTAATATTAATACATTTAAATTTTAATATTATATCTTAATAAAACGAATACTAATAAAAAATTTGAATTTATAAAATATTTTAAAATAATAATAAATCATTAGCTAATTTACTAACTTAAGTAGTTTCATCATCATTTATTCATTTAGCCTTTGTTGGTTAGTTGCATTCAAGCGATCCTCACATTAGAATCATGAAAGGATCATTTTGAGAAGGAAAATAAAATTAAAATTTTTGAAAAAAATTTCACAAAAACAAACTTATCTGAAAGTAAAGTGTAAAGGTTGGATTAAGAAAAAGTAAGAACGGAAAGACAAACACCACGCCGGGCGTGTGAGCAGCGTGCTGAGCGTGCGGGGTTCATCTTAGGCGTTATGATGGCATATCGGACGGCAAATATTATCCAAAGCAAGCCTGAGGCGATTCCGTAAATAACTACAAAAACGTGGGCCCGAATGTTGGGGATGGGTAAAGTGATGTAACGCAAAGGTCGCCGTTTCCAAATACAAAAAACACGTGGCCGAAAACCCCCCCTTCAAAATAAACAATGAAAGTACGTTTTTAACTATTTTATGATATAATTGAAAAAAGTTAAATGTTTAACAATTTCTTCATATTTTTTCATTTTTTCACCCATACGGCAATGGTCAATGAGTCTCTCTTTCCGCCTCTCTCCTTTTCATTTATGTGATTTATTAAACTAATTGCAGCGCACTTCTTAATTTTCTGAATCTTTTTTCCCATGGTATTCAATCGTATTTTCTAAATTTTTTCTTCTCTAGCTTGCATTTTTTTCTAAATTTATTTTATTTTATATTTTATATTTTATCACATCACCAAAAGAATTGACTGTTTTTTTTAAAAAAAAGACATCTCCTACATATTATACGGAAATAAATAAATAAAATTATTCAAACATTAAATATGTATATATATTATTTAATATTAATAATTAATCATAGTTAATTAATTACATTTAACAATTCAAATTGAATGGAGGGGAGGGGGGGGTGTGCATCAATTTGCGTGTGAACTCGATGAATAAATAATATATCTCCTTCAGCTTTTGACCTCCAAACGCGCGAAGTTGCAAGGAACCAGCGTATAAGGCCCATATATTGCTCGTGCTTCTTAAGGAGTTAACGTGGCCTCCTCATCACATGAAAAGATAGGCCTTGTCCCTCTCTCTCTCTCTCTCTCTCTAACCATAGCTGTGCCTCGCATAAACAAATTGCAAGCGAATGCCGTAACACAGGGAACCTTCTTTGTTCTTTGTTTTCTAACCATTTGCATTGAAGCACGCGGCTCAACGCAACTCGATTTTCGATTGTCTTTGCCTCTTGATTGGGGATTTTTTTTTTTGGATCCCTTTTCTTTTTTTGAGATTCTTCTCTATACCTTTGGTTGCCGGAGAAAATGTCTGGCGGAGCTGAATTCGTTGAGTTTGATGGACGGAAGCCGGCGACACTGCCGGAGAAGCCGAGCTTCTCGCAGAAGTGTAGCATGCTCAGACAGTACTTGAAAGAGAGAGGCAGTTTTGGAGATCTTAGCCTCGGAATGACGTGCAACATGGAAGCAAATGGAAATGGTGCGTCCTTCATCTTTATTTTCATTTATTATTATTATTGTTGTTCGTTAAGTTATTATTAGTTTCATCATCCTCCTCCTCCTCCTCGTCATAATTTTCTTGGATTTCTGGTGCTTGTCAAAGCCGTCAAGCTATTTTCCCGACGTTTCCATTGCTAATTTCGGTTTTGGTTGTCAGAAAACAGAGGAAAACGAAACGGCTTGACCTTTTTTTTTTCATATATATTTTTGTTCACGACTATCAAATCGGTGCCTGGAAACTCAGATTCTTGACGAAGCGATTCTTCATTGGAAGTTTGTAACATAGATTCCTAGGCATTGTTCTTGTCAGTCGTCTGCCGTTTTGAATGTCTAATCTTTAGATCCTATAAATTCGCTATTGTAAGTGACATGTTGCTGCTTAATTGTTCAACGGTCTTAGAACGTGTGCTTTTTTTTTTTTTTATCTCTTCTGAAAAACATCTGAATTTTTGCATCATTTATTTAAAGAGTGAAAGTAATTTTACAAAAAAGAGGGAAAAAATTATGGAAGCAGCTTGTGCCTAAATGGCGCTTGATTTCAGACTATTTTAGTTATTATTTTTATTATTGTTACTTTTTTAATTTTAAGTTCAGATGTAGAGAATCTCTGAATCTGTTGAGTTATCCCCATTCGGTTTGAAAGAATGTCGGTCCCAGATCTGCTACTATTCATTATAAACAGCCGCTTCTTGTCTTTGGATCACGTAGCCTTATTTTAATATATATACTTAGCCTTAGCCTTGTTCTTTGCATGATCAATTTAGGAGCCTCTAAATGTTGTAGATCCAAAACCGCAGAGATCTGATGTTTCATTGGATATACATTTTAGGCGTGCCTGACATGGCGCGTGATGCTGCAACAACAATCAACTTGTTTCCAGGGATCGAGGATAAGTCATATGATTTTCAAACCAGAAACATGGGCCTTCTTAGGAGGTCTAGACCCATGGATTTGTTTCCTCAACAAGCTGGTTTTGCATCCTTAGCTAATAAAGAAGATGTTCAAAAGAATATTGATTCGAGGTCAGTTTCGTCTTTTCACATGTTCTGAATAGGGATGCAATCTGTTTTAGGACAAGAATGTTGTAATGGAAGATTAAATTTTACATTTTGATTGATTCGCATCCCTTTCTGATTTGATTTGCGCTAGTGATAACAAGTCTGTAACCTCGGAGGACCAAACTGCGCAAATGACCATCTTTTATGCCGGAAAAGTAATCGTGTTTGACGATTTTCCAGCTGATAAGGCTAAGGAAGTTATGCTTTTAGCTAGCAAGGGAAGTTCCATGAGCCACAATGCCTCTCCTCCTGCTCCTGCCAAGAGTTATCCTGCATTTGCTTCTAATATAGCTAAAACTCCAAGTGAATCCAGCAGTTCAGTTCCTCCTAGCCCTAATGCTATTCCTGGCTTTGGCAATGGTTTAGTTCAAGAACATGTGCAACCTACCAATCAGCCCATTGCCGGCGGTAATTTCTTTGTCTTTTTTTTTTTCTGTTTCTTTTATATCCAATAGTGAGATTGTTTGGATTTACTAAGGTTTTTTCCCCAACCCCTTCATTTCAGATCTCCCAATTGCAAGGAGAGCTTCTCTCCACCGGTTTTTAGAGAGGAGGAAAGATAGGTAGGCTTCTGAAATCATGTTTAAGAAATTGAAGTCTTTTGCTGCTGTTTGTTTATAATTCCCTGCAGTTGCACTGAAATAGATTTCATCTAGTCTATATGAGTGTACAATAATTGTATCCTTGTCTTAGTTTCTCTGATTAGGACTTTAGGTGAAGATTATTACAATTTGTCATGTGTAACTATTGAACAGTGATTATTCATTATTGTCGTAAGGTACTTTTGGTTCAACCAGAAGGATTTAGCTCGCAATCACTTTGCGCTCCTCTTTCTATTTATGCGGGAATTGTTGCTTTACTGAATCTATCATATTTGCGGTCATTGGATTAACCTTGTTATTCATTCTTGTTATGGCACTTTACAGGATCACTGCAAGAGCTCCATACCAAAAAAGTAGCCCTCCCGCAACTCTTTCAAAGCCAGCTGAAAGCAACTCCTGGCTGGGTTTGGCTGCTCAATCTCAACATTAGTTCGACTACTGATTATATTTGTTTTCAGGCTTCAGTACTTAGGCCTGCTATCTTATTTGTTTTAAGGCTGGGTAAAGCCTATTGCAAAGCTGTTGGCTCTTTCATTTTGCTGGAAGCTATGATCCTAATATGGCCACCATAGGTCTAACTGTCTATCAGTCTCACTATTAGTTGATGTAATTAACTTTATAAAGTAAAATTTTAGCACTGAGAGACCAGATTATTCAATCAAAATTCCCTCTGAAGGGGGCTAAACGATACTCTGTATTGGCTTTACCGCCCTTAATTTAGTGTCATTTTACTTGAGTTTTATTCATTTCTGGAGCAAAGTTCACCGCTGGTGGCTGGAACATTTGAGCCCGACAGGTTATTAACACTCCGGACCGACCTATTTTTGCGGGACGAAAGAGCTGAAAAGAATCCACTACTAACCAATACCGTTCTAAATTTCTCACATGCCGTGCAACCTATTTTACCTTATTTTCCTTTTTACATTTTTGGTACATTGGAAATAGTTTCTCTTCTATTCCACAAAGATGAAAGGTGAAAAAGTGAAGTAAAAGTTAAGTTCCTCGGCTGCCGTACATATTACTCAGAAGCGTTTGTGGTTCACCACAGTAGATTTTTGTTGGGCAGTCAAAAATTAACGCCCACTTGGCCACTAGGGTCGTTGCTTTGCTTGTGGTTGAACAAAATCGATAATCATTTCAAAAACTCAGATTCTGTGACCGAGACGACACCACCACCACCCCCCCCATCCCACAAATGTCTAAAGACTCTGTGCAAGACAAAAGTGACTTAAAGAATGGAGCGGTTGTTTTCTAATGAAGCTGAAATGTCAAAGATACTATTGCTTAGTCACGTTCGTGACTTATCGAGAGACCATATGCACCCTTGAATTTTTCCACATTTTCTATCTTCCCACATGACAATTATAAAATCACGCGTATTTGAAAATTGAAAGCCCGGAACGCCGAAGCTGTTTCCCATTAAGATAAACGAATGCCCAGTTATCAATCATACGTCAAACTTCACATGCATCAGTTTGAAATGTCCAACTATATTTTTTTTTTCAAAAAAAAGGAAACCGTTCAAAAAATAAAAAGCAAAAGGCTATAGGAAATAAAGAAAGAAAGAAAGTATAGGTGCGTTGGGTCTCGAATCCTCTAAAACAACGCCAATGGAAAGAGCAAATATGAACTACTCCTTAATATTGTCACGTTGTTCATTCCCTAGATGTTTTGCTATATTTGTTGAACCACTTTAAAGGCCACACTGGGAGAAAAAGGCAACCAGACATTTGGGAAAGGAGATCTATTTCTATTATATTATTCAACTTGGCTTTCACATGCATTGCTTGAAGGTGGTAGGGTCGACTTGAATCTGACCAATATCAACTCCTAAATTTAATATTACTATTTTTACAGACACCCTTTTTGCTTTGCCAACTTTTCCGATTGCAGAAGAGAGGGTTAGTCTTGCAACTTGCATGTCAAGGCGGGGATCCCACCATTGCTTTGTCCATGTTCACGAGGCACCGAATTCCCGCCAATGTTAGGTGGGTGGTCCTTATTTATTTGTTTGATTGTTATCCTATTATGTTTTTGTGTACGCCTTGTTTGACCCTTCTCGTTGAATAATATTAATCGTTCCTCTCTCTCTCTCTCTCTCACACACACACACACACACACACACACACACACTCTCTCTCTCTCTCTCTATATATATATATATATTAGGATAACAATTTCCATTACTGCGCATGTTGTTGGAGGGAAATTTTCTAAGTCAATTATAAATATTCACATCATGTAACTAACCAGGCCTTACAAGTTTATTTTCAAAGCCAATCAGAAGCTTTCGTGTATTGCTAAATGGATTATAGAAAATTTCTTTTTTTTTTAAAAAAAAATATTAATGATGAGTGCATAATGAAGTAGTTACTCCCAAGTAAATTGTGATATGATCACTAATTAAATTTGCAAATTAAATAAATAGAATTGGCATGTGAGGAGAGGCACACCACCAGCGCCCATTCGATTGGAGGGATCTCAATCCCAAAAATGCGAGATTCTACTCCCAAACGAGAGCTTTACTTTTAGTCTGGGTGACTCACAAACCAAAGATATTTTTGCTATCTGAAAAGACGTGCGAACGCTTCCAAGCAGTTCAATAGTTTAAGACCCTTTAAAAAGCACGACCCAATTTGAATCCGAACGTGAGTTGTTGTCAGCTCAGTCCAGGAGATTCACAGAAATTATTTTACGCACCATGCCTTTTATTCACAGTTGCAGAAGCCCGTTGGGTCCTGGAATTGAGCCGAACACTAGCGAGGTCATGGAAAATTGTGGGCCAAACGAATCAATCAACTGGAAATGGACTTTCGATTGGTTTCCTTCCCCAGAAGGAAAGGACAGCCTGACACGTCTATGCCACGCAGCTTGGATCCTATGCTCAACACAAACCTCATTGCTTTTCTAAAGTTTTAACTTTCATTTTCTTATTAACACAACAATATTTAGCTGTTAATTTGGTTAGGTGCTAGAGGAGGAAAAAAAAAAAAAAAAAGAGAAGGAATATGGGTTCAAAGATAGCCAAAACATTTTTTTAAACAACTTGTATTTTGTGAAAATATCAATGTAGTGAAATTATAATTTTTAATTGAGATAGTCGAAAATAAGAAAATTTAAACCCTTTAATTTTTTTTTTTGAATTTTGTAAATTCGGTAATCACTTGAACTAAATTTTAAATTTCAAATTGTAAAGAAAATTTTAAATTATTATAAATTGCATGCCAATGCAATGAACAACTGTTTCTCTAATGCTTGTGCACACAAACAACTCAATGCAACAGCTCCGCCTTCATTATTTTCTTTCTTTCTGTTTTTGGCGCATATATTTTTCTTTAGATAGCGGTTTTAGCAGATTGTGTAAAGCTTACTCAGCAGAAAGTTTTCCCTCTGCATGGTTATAAATTTAAGTGAAATCTTTGACATTGTAACAGTATCCCATTTGGATGAAGGCTAGTTGTGTCTTTGTTCGTATACTGGTGACCAGTTAATAAAACTGGGAATTAATGCTGCGAAAGGTTTGAACATAGCTTTTATTAAGGTGTAATATGATCTTCTAGGTACCATTTTTAATCCTAAAATGCTAATTTTATTGACAATCAAATGTTGGGTTTGAGGGGAAATCTTATATATTCAATTTTAAGCATCATCGCACAGAGAGTCGAAGTTGAGCCAAATACAACTAATTATTAACTAAATTATTGAATTAAAAAAAATAAATTGTATTATATAATAAATAGATTCCGGGCCCACCGAATCCCATCATTTCCAATATTCTACACATACAAACAGACAACCCAATTGCAGTACCGCCGGACTCAGAAATAAGGAACGGCCCATTCTCGATGATCTCGATCGCACCTGATAATATATCAGCGCCCCGACACATAGGCATCTATAAAACACCAAAGTGGCGCTGTCAGCTTCTCGATTTTATCGTTTAGTCTCTCTCCATTTTCCTGATCGCCCCCAGATTTCCCTCTCTGTTGAGGGGTCTTTTTTTTTTTTTTTTTTTTCTCTATTTCTTTCTTTTTCTTTTCTTTTCTTTTTTTTTTTTCAAATTTATTTTCTTCCTCTTTCTTTCTTTCTTTTATCAATTTTCTTTGTAATTCTGTATTTTTTCGTTTTCCAATCTACATTGCAAAGTTCATCCCCCCCCCCTTTTTGGGAAACCCTAACCCTAGATCCTTTTTTTCAAGAAGATGCAACAGCAGAGGCTACGGCAACAGGCCATGATGCAGTATGCATATCCCGCTCTCATGGCTGCTCCTCAGGTTCTTTTTGCTTCCTTCCCCCCCTTTTTTTTAAGAATTTTTTCGGTCAGATTTTGTTGTTTTTAGTACATGCTTGTAAACTTCTTTGTTTCTTTTTTCTCTGTTTGTGTGTTCTTGTGTGATTGTTAATACATCTAATTACCGAGTTTAAATTGATTTTTTGTTGGTGGATCGGTAGGTAAGGTTTTATCGCGTGGATTATTTATTGGGTGTCATCTGTCCACAGAAGATTTTTTTTTCCTTTGAATAAAGGGTAAATATTATGTGAGCACAAAAAGGAAATTTGAAGAGGAATACAGCAGTACTTGATTCAAAACAACCGAATTTGCTGTTTATGGCTTTGGATATTTAAACTACTGGTAGATAACTGACTGGCTAGCTTATGAAGATGGTTAAACGTATTATTCAAATATTTCAGCTGCTTTTCATTCCTTGCTACTGTTTTATAAATTCATTTTGTTATCAACCTATGTGCATAGGAAGCTATTTGAATACAAGACGCCAAGTTTTGGTAATTGCCCCACTTCATTGGAAATTAGCATTTGGCCTTCTGCCTACTGTTGATGGGTCCCCGATTTCAGTTGACTAGTTGGGTTTAGGTTCTGGCATTCAAAGAAAGGCAGCAGCGCAATTGGAGTATAATAATATTTTATATATAAGGATTCATCATGCCTTAAGGGATGACAGAAATTTTAATTTGTTCAGTTTGGACATTTGTAAATTTAGCCTTCACAATGTAAAATTAGTGACTGGCTTTGCTTGAGTACTAATATGGAGTTTAGGTTGTTAAATTTTAGGTTTTTTATTTTTTTATTTTTATTTTTACATTTTGATTTTGCAGATAGAGCCCATCATGAGTGGAAATCTGCCTCCTGGCTTTGATTCAAGTACATGCCGCAGTGTGTGAGTGTTGTAGCCCCTTTTTTATTTTTTGGAATTTTTTTACACTTTCTTTTTTTCCTTTTGTCGTAACATGAACTGGTTGAAGTTGTGTCTTTTCCAACTCAACACTTCATACTTCCCTCCGTCAGTTTAAAGTTTTCATTTTTGTATAAATGTGTTGCTTGTGATTATTGGTCCAACCTGCATGTACATTTTTTTATCTCCCTCATTTGCAATATCACCACACACTGTGTATGTTCTTACAGTCAGTTTTCGTAGTGTAATCTTATTCAATTGTCATTTGTTTATTTGATAAGAAATAAATTTCCTTGTGTCTGTTTCCAATGGCAGATATGTGGGAAATATACATCCACAGGTTGCAGACCCTCTTCTTCAAGAGGTTTTCTCAAGTACTGGTCCCATTGAAGGTTGCAAGCTCATCAGAAAAGAGAAGGTCAGACTTATTTCAACAATTGGATTAACATTTCTTAACTTTTTGGATGGGCAATGGCAGCCAATGTAATCTTTTGATTGCTGTCAACCAGGGGCTTGTCTTTTGGCTGCCAACAATTATGCAGCATAACTTACTCAACCAATCATGTTTCTCATTAAACATTTCTTTTCTGCTCCATTTTCTTTGATTTGTATTGTTTGTCTTGCACTAATAAGGTGGTATTCTGTCTATTTCTGTGCAGTCATCCTATGGTTTTGTAGATTACTTTGACCACAGATCAGCAGCTCTGGCCATTGTGACTCTTAATGGAAGGCATCTGTAAGTTAGACTCTTTGAAATTTTGTGTTTGGATAATGTTAACCCTATGTCCTAATAGGTCACTTACAGTTTTGGGCAGCCTATTAAAGTTAATTGGGCATATGCTAGCAACCAAAGAGAGGATACTTCAGGTTGATAGCAGTTTTTTATCACTTTTTTTTTAAATGCTTTGAGTTTGACTGGAATGGGGGTAATGTTCATTTCATACAGCATAAATTATTTTTGCTATGGTATGCAGGTCATTATAATGTCTTTGTTGGTGACCTTAGCCCTGAAGTTACAGATGCTACATTATATGCATGCTTCTCTGTTTATCCCAGTTGTTCGTAAGTTCCCTTTTCCTTTATTTGTTTTATAAAAAATTGGCATTTATCCAGGATTTTGATCTTTTGAAATTTGTTAAGGCCAATTGGATGTGTTCATTGATTGCAGGGATGCTAAGGTCATGTGGGACCAGAAGACTGGGCGTTCAAGGGGTTTTGGGTTTATTTCCTTCAGAAATCAGCAGGTACTGAATTTCTTTGCTTGAATGTTATGTATTTTATATATGATTTCTGATTTGGATTTAATTTCTTAACTTTTATGTACATATTCTTTTGTTCAGGATGCTCAAAATGCAATAAATGACTTAAATGGTATGAAGACTTCCTGCCTCTTGCTTTTTATTTAATCATCAGCCTTGCCAGCAGACCTCATAGTGTTGAGATCTTATGGAGTGCTACTAATGGAATTGAAAATGGTGTGGGGTAGCAGGGGAAGTGGGAAATTTACACAGCTTTGGAGATGAAATGTGTAGTGTCAATTATGGAACTTGACCCAAAAAAAAAACTGACACAATAATTTTACTGGAACAGATATTGTGCGTTCATGTGAGGCAAACATCATAGGATTCCTTCTGAGCTGTTTTACATTTTCAGTTACATCACAGAGAGTTGAGGTGCAGCAAGGGAGGGAGGGGGGATGGTTATGGACGTACTGAAGTTTAATGTTCTTAAAATATTTTAACATTAAGCAGTGTGGTTATGGGCGTAACTTCTTGTTAAATTCCTGTGGTTAACATTGATGCCTGTACACTGTAGAATTCCTATTGGGCCTAACTTTTTATGATCTGGACTTCGAGAATAATGTTGTGATTTGCTGTAACAGGAAAGTGGCTTGGAAGCAGACAAATTCGGTGTAACTGGGCCACTAAAAGTGCCAGCACTAATGATGAAAAGCAGAGTTCTGACACCAAAAGTGTTGTAGAACTAACAAATGGCACATCAGGTGAGCTTGTCTAAGAACATTGAATTTTTAGTTTTTATGGGTTAACATAATCTCATAGTGAGTTGTGAAATTTCTGTCCCTTTCAAATTTGCTCTTTTGTCATGGTTTTAGGTTCCCACGTTTCTGAAAATTATCAGCATTTTGGTGAATAAAGGATAAAAGATATTTTTCAATCATTAAGCTTTTATTTGCTTCTTTGATTATCAATTTTACTGGTTCAAACATCAAGTGTCTGCTTTATAGATTATCAAAGTTTCAAGTTTGATTTCTATGCCTCTTTAACTTTTCTGCTTAGGGCTTGTGGTAAAATAGTATGTTTTATGCCATACATCATTAAAATGGTGTTATACTTATGCTTGATGTGATATCTTATCTAAATTTGCTACATTATTTTTTGCGTCTGTTTCTTGTTTGTTAATGTGATTGCTTTATTCCTCATATTCAGTTTCTGTTTTGTGAACACAATGCCTATATTTTTATCAGTTATATTGAGATGTAAATATAAGTATGAATTTGCTAGGTGTGTTTTTGTTTCCATGTTAGAGCTCAGGGAGTTGTTTGCTCAATGCAGATGATGGTCAAGAGAAGACTAGTGATGATGCTCCAGAGAACAATCCTCAGTACACTACTGTTTATGTTGGCAATCTTGCTCCTGAGGCAGGAACCTTTTTCTACATTACACCTGTTATGTTGGCAATTTGTCTCTTAGTCAATATCTTAGTCACTATTAAATGCTTGAGGTGAAAATCTTTTGATGGCATGCTCAAACCATATTTTTGCATCAAAGGTGGAGTTTTACTGCAACCATATTCCACTTTTGTAATTTTTATTCTAAAATTCATGAAAATAAAAAGCTGAAGGTGAAGATGTTCCTTTCTGAAAGCAAATTGAAGAACCATTAACTGTATCAGTGGGCATTGTGTATTTTTGGACAAGCTTGGAAGAAAATTTTGCCAAGGGCCCTCCCCCATGGAGGCATGTCTAATAAACAAACACTTTTTCTAGGTTACTTCTGTTGATCTACATCGGCATTTCCATGCCTTTGATGTTGGAACCATTGAAGATGTGCGGGTGCAGAGGGATAAAGCCTTTGGGTTTGTGAGATACAGTACACATCGTGAAGCTGCGCTTGCTATTTCGATGGGAAATGCTCAGCTTCTATATGGCAAGCCACTTAAGGTGCTAATGTTGGTTTTCATTGTTGACACTCCAACAAGTTTTACTTGCAAATCTTAGACTGTAGTTTTTCTTTTCCTATCCCGTGGATCTTAGTTATTAATTTATTGTTTTTATAAGGATAAATTAGTTTTGATAACTAGAAATTTCAGTTCATGTTTTTTGTGCGGTTATTAGGGATTTCTGTGACTTGCACTGCAGTGGGGTTTCTACTTTGTCCTTGCCTCCTTGGGTTGTAGTTTTTGATCAGCTTTTCTTTTATTGGGTCCCTCACCTAGATTCTTGTTATCAGTTTTTCGTTCTGACCAATTCTTTTGAGCTAACATCAGCTCTTTTTCATGATGTGGCTAGTGGCTTGATTTACCAGTTTCTTCATTTTTTTTTACTACAGTGTTCGTGGGGTAGCAAGCCTACTCTGCCAGGTACAAGCTCCTCCCCGCTTCCCCCGCCAGCTGCTGCACATTTTCCAGGTTTTTCAGCCGCAGACATTGCAGCCTATGAACGGCAGATGGCATTGAGCAAAATGGGCAGTGCACAAGCCCTTCTGCATCCACAGGGTCAGCATGCTCTTAAACAAGCAGCCATGGGACTGGGTGCTGTTGGGACTAGTCAGGCAATCTATGATGGAGGATTCCACAATGCTGCAACTAGCCAGCAGCTAATGTACTACCATTAATGGCGTTACAATATTTTCCCAAGTTGATAAGTATTTTCCAAAATCTGTATGACGGTGGGTATTCTCTCTTCTGTCCTGTCATATAATCCTAGTAGTGTGCAATGTCTTCTTCGTGTTTTTTTTTTTCTTTTTTTTTTGGGTGAAATCTGTCTTCCATTTCTGTGAGGCAATAAACTAAAATTGACCATGAATCTCTAGCTGGGCCACTTATTTGCTGATGAAGTTTTTACTCTTCTCCGGGGTAGGACAGTTAATGCATCGGTTAGAGTTGTATGGGATGTGCTATTTTTGTTTGATATAAGCGTTTTTCTTTTTTCTTTTTTCTTTCCCCAAAAAAAAAAAAAAAAACTTATTTAATATTACAAAGGTGCCTAGCCGATTGTACAAAGTTACAAAACCCCTCCTAAACATAGCCGATTTCCACTGTTGCCTTCTCATGTGACTCTTTTGATCTTCTCAATTTAAGCTCCTACTCTTACAGTGAAGAGAGTCGCCATTACTTATCGAACGTATTAGCTGCTACATGTATTACATGGATTCATGGGGGAAGCGGTGGTGGGTGTATTTTGTCTCACTTACAATGTGTACATTTTCTGCTTGTGTTCCTTCCTTCCTTCAAGCCTCAGCCTTGATGATTTGATCTTGTCACGTGTATTTTGTCTTTATGTGAGCACCGTTGAACAAGAGAACAAAGGGCCTCCAGCTTCCACTTTCGCGTTCACAGTTATCTTTGAAGAATAAAATTTATTCTTAAAAGCAAACGAAATTTTGTTTCTTTCTCTCTCTTCTCCTCTTTTTTATTTTTTTTGTTGTTTTTTCCTTTCAAGATATTATTTAAGATGAGATGACAAAAGTTGGCATTACGCATCCTTCATACATAAAAAAAAAGGAAAAATATTAGCAATAATAATTGAGCTATTGGGGAGGTTTTATAGGGGGCTAAATGATAAGAATTTCAGTGGAGAAGATGGGGCTTCTTGTGCAAGAAACAAGCTTGAAAAGTCTGCAGACCTTGCAATTTCTGATCTACGCCATTGTTTCCTCTCGTCCATCGTGATTTGCCCTGATCCACACTCTGGGCTATAAAATTGCTATTTCTCCCCTGTAAACTAAACCGTGTAAACACTCAACATTGACATAATTAAAGTTAGGTCCTTACATATTGATCAAATTACATGTCCATGTAAGTCAACTAAGTGTCAAAACCAAATCAAGCAACAGTTCTTGGGGCACACAAAAAAACCCCGCGACAACCGCTGTTAAAGCCGATGTGGCTATCTATGTATTCACATCGTCTGTCATAATTATATTCACTTCTTGCCGAGACTAACTGGGATTGGTTCTGAACGATTGGAATGTGTAGTACAGATTTGCATACTAGGCCAAAATTTCATGCCCCCATCGTTACTGAACTTCTCGAGGGCAGCAACAGTACCCCATCCAACCCAACCAAGATCATAGCTTTTTACGCCTCTTGGCGATTGAATTGAAACTTCTATTGTTTCATACCTCTTCAGCTTAGCACTTTTTTACTTTAGGCAACCAGTTGCATAGTGGATTGTGTGTGTTGGTTCAAATGTAAATCTGGCTTCTAACTTCTAGTTTGTTACTCAAACGATTTCCACAAGAATGGATGTAAGTGGGAGTAGTCAAAATGAAATATGTTTTTGCCCCATATAAAGCCCATATCTGCAGTATATAGCAAATGTGTGGTCTAAGAACATTAGAGATTTTTTTTTTCATTTTTTTTTTGTGGAAAAAATTAGAGAATTCTACCTAATCAGTTTAAGCAGCTATATAAATTAAGTCCATTTAATCAGATTTGTAAAATTCAATAAAAATGTAGCCACAAAGCTCTTTCCATTTGCTCTTCTTCTCTGATTTTTCTTTTCCTTTCATTTCCTGCTTTATTTTATGATGATTATGATT
This sequence comes from Kandelia obovata, assembly GCA_021464305.1. Classification (NCBI taxonomy): domain Eukaryota; kingdom Viridiplantae; phylum Streptophyta; class Magnoliopsida; order Malpighiales; family Rhizophoraceae; genus Kandelia; species Kandelia obovata. Next base: position 3,367,765 of record CM038481.1, read on the forward strand.
ACGGGAAATCAGTAGTACGAACAATCTCAAGATCATGGGATGGGTCATTCAACTTTGGGGATTTTTGGGATACTTGTCAAGATTGTATAAGAATGGGGAGCGGATCACAATTTTGGCATTGAAACCGACCATGCTCGTTTTCCTTCTTTCTTTCCCTCCAGGTTATTCTCTAACAAGCATCACTGCATTGGGACGGATAGGAAGTAACACGAGAGTAACAAAAGAAATAAAGTGTGATTGGTATAGTTTTTTGTTATTATTATGTTGCTCCCTAAATGTTGTTATCTAGTTTTTTTTTTTAATTAATTGAATTACTAATAAAATAGCCTCCAAAATTGTTTTATTCATGCAAAAAAAAAAAAGGGGTTTTCTTTTTATCTTGGAGAACATCCAAAATTATTGCATTATCATAAAAAAATGTATAATTTACCTAATAGCTTTCAAGATTGTCATTCTTTATGGATAACATTTTTCCAATTAAATGGTTTAATGGTTTTTTCTTTTCTTTTTCTTTTTTTTTGGGGGGGGGGGGGGAGGGGGTTTCACTCCTTCGATCTTGTAGAAAACTTCAATAACTCTTGGAGGTATATTGAGATGATATCAAGGAACCTAAGTATGAGATATTGATGCGGAAAAGGATGGGAAATAGCAACTAAATAGGTATCAAAGGTACCACAAAATCTTCCTTGTCAATTGACCAAAGAAACCACCATTGTTCTTCAACTATTTTTCAATTTTAAAGATACCGATATGAAAGATTGAGTTCGTTGCCAAATATTTACATTGATTCCCTTATGAATTGATACTCCGATTTTCCTGGTCAAATGGCTAAGATGTGACTCTTTACAAATTCTAAGTTTATATTACTTGGAACATATTCAAATATCAAAAAATAATATATATATTTTTAAAAGATTTGATTATGTTCTAACTTTTTTTTTTTTCATTTAAACATTATGATACTTAAGAAAAATACTTTCTACAAAAGGAAACAGATATATGTATTGGTTTTCCTGAAAGATGGAAAATTAATTAGGCACAAGGTGACATAAATAAAAACTAACACCTTTTACTTAACTACTAATTACAATTCCTTATAATTACGCCTGCTGTGATTCTATCCCATGCGGTATCTTCTAGTACTTGAATTTTATCTATACAAATGCCAACAGAGCCTGATGAACTATTACTATTGTTGGTAACATAAATCTACGTACAAATATGTCAGTTGTGATTTTATACTGTAATGTATCTATACTAGCTAGTACTTCACTCTTATCCCTACAACTCCCACATAATCGTGAAGATTTGATATGATTGAGTTGGAAAAGATTTGACCAAATTATACGACGCCATCCTTTCCAACGTAAACAAGGTGTTGAGCTCATCCTATATAAACAGAACTTCCCGACCGTTTACGTCTCCATTGTGTTTTTACATCCACTCTCGCTAGTTCCACCACGATGGAGAAGGTTTTCTCAAGATTGTCTTTGGCTTGCTTGTCGTTGCTTGCTATTTCTTTATGTGCTACAGCCATAGATGTTTCCCATGATGGAAGAGCCATCACCATCGATGGCCAACGCAAAGTTTTGTTATCTGGCTCAATACACTATCCGAGAAGCACATCAGAGGTATCCATGTTCGTATGCAATACATATGTTAATTTTTAGCTTACATACATACATACGTATATATCCTTATTAATTATTGTATCTTTTCATGCTTCTTCCACGTAAATTTGTAAACAATAGTTGACAGCATCAGAATTTTAAAATTGTGACAGATGTGGCCAGATCTCATTACGAAAGCAAAGGAAGGTGGGCTAGATGCTATTGAAACCTATGTCTTCTGGAACGCCCACGAGCCAGTGCGTCGTCAATATAATTTCGATGGCAATCTGGACCTCATAAGGTTTATCAAAACCATTCAAAGCGAAGGACTTTACTCTGTTCTTCGGATTGGACCATATGTCTGTGCTGAATGGAATTATGGGTAAGGATGTAGTACTTTTATTTAATTTAATATATTTTTCTATCCAATTAAAGTTTTATATATATATATATATATATATATATAGTTCTTTAACGTTCAAATTGTACAAATGGAACGAACATTTGTACAATAAAATTGACTTAATTTAATAGACTATATCACGAATATTGATTTGTTTTAATCACTTGAATTATTAAATCTAATATAGATTTGTGTTATATTGATTATTAGAGGATTCCCCGTGTGGCTCCACAACCTGCCCGGTGTTGAGTTGCGCACTGTAAACGATGTGTTTATGGTAACCCTTCGACTGATTAGCAGTTATAATGATTTACCTATTGTCTAATTTTAAAAATTAATTAACTTAACGTTCTATATTTTTCATTTAACTTATAGAATGAGATGAAAAATTTCACTTCCCTGATCGTTGACATGGTTAAACAAGAGAATTTGTTTGCATCTCAAGGAGGCCCCGTCATCCTTGCCCAGGTACACTCTTTATTACGTTGTCCAATAATTAATTAGTAGTTAATCAAGAAGTATTCTCGTGGTTTACAATATATTATTATTATTATTATTATTATTATTCAATATCCAATCTTAGAGACCCCAACACAGAAAATTTGGCAGTGAGATTATTAACTACATAGTTATATATATATATTTAAGGTCTGGCCACCTGTGTTGTATATGGTAATTGCGCTACATAAATTAATATAACTAATTAATTAATTTGTCAATGTGGACTAGGTTGAGAATGAATATGGAAACGTGATGGCATCGTATGGAGATGCTGGCAAGGCATATGTTGACTGGTGCGCGAATATGGCCGAATCCCTTGACATTGGAGTTCCTTGGATAATGTGCCAGCAAAGGGATGCTCCACAGCCAATGGTATCTTAACCGTTCATATTTTCTTTTCTTTATCTTTAATATTTTTCTTCGAAATTTCCTATTTTGTTTTTAATTTTCCTTCTATTTAATTAACCACATTGTTTGTATACTTGTGACCAGATCAACACGTGCAATGGGTGGTATTGTGATTCTTTTACACCCAACAACCCCAATAGTCCTAAAATGTGGACTGAGAATTGGACCGGCTGGTTTGTGATCGATTTCTGTTATGGGTTCATATAATATATTCACACAATGTTTGCTTAGAAGAGAAAAAATGAATGAATGAATGAATGGGATACTAAATTTGATCGACTTCAGGTTCAAGAGTTGGGGTGGTCCGGATCCACGGAGGACTGCCGAGGATGTTGCTTTTGCAGTTGCAAGATTTTTCCAAAGGGGAGGCACATTCCAGAACTACTATATGGTTGGTATTTGATGATTCATTGGTCCAATTTCTATATTTTCAGTAATTCATATTGATGATAGTATCTGATTAATATCTTTTTTATTTGATGTGACAGTACCATGGAGGAACTAACTTTGGCAGGACAGCTGGCGGCCCATATATCACTACTACTTATGATTACGATGCACCCCTTGATGAATATGGTAATCCATGTTATATTTAGTTTTAATTTTGACAATCCCCCCCCCTTTCCCCCCTCCCTTTTTTTTTTCTTTCTTGTGAATCAGTCATTTATATTACACAAAAGTACCCTATCATTAAGCAGAATATTAACCATCACTTCTTTTTTTTTTTTTTTTTTTTTTTTTTTTTTTTTTTTTTTTTTTTTTTTTTTTGTGGGGGTGGGGCGCGGCAGGAAATTTGAATCAACCAAAATGGGGCCATTTGAAGCAGCTTCATGACATTCTGCACTCTATGGAATACACTCTCACTCATGGCTACATCGCGGAAACAGACATGGGCAATTCAGTCACGGTATACATATGATTTTGTTTTACAGTTAATACAAATTCAAGAGTTGAATCGAAAAATTAAGCTCAATTGCTTCGGCATGCAGATTCGTATTTGTTATTATGTTTATGTTGATTGGACAGGCAACTATATATGCAACCGATGACAATGGGTCAAGCTGCTTTCTGGGTAACACAAACACTACCTCGGATGTTGCGGTCAACTTCCAAGGGGTGGAATACAATGTTCCTGCGTGGTCCGTCACCATACTTCCAGATTGTGTAAATGAGGGATACAATACTGCTAAGGTAATTCTTGTTTCTTTTTTTCTTTTCTTCACTATTTATAGTTTTATATGCCATCTCGTGAAAATAATAATAATAATAATAATGTAATTTAACACCACTGTTTTATTACTTTAGGTGAACACTCAAACTTCAATTATGGTGAAAAAACCGAATATGGCCGACAATCAACCCGAAGTTCTTAAATGGACGTGGAGGCCCGAGAACATGAACAAGCCCGTGCTGTGGGGCAAAGGACATGTTACTGCAAATCAACTTATTGATCAAAAGGATGCAGCTGATGATGCTAGTGATTATTTGTGGTATATGACCAGGTAACGATCCCACATGTTGTATTGATTCTTCATTTTCATTTTTATTTTTTATTTCAGTCCTGTGGATTTGGATCATTTTAGTAATTGCAAGCCCTTTTTTTTTTTTTTTTTTTTTTTTGGATTATTGACTTTGGTTATGGTTGCTACTCATTAATTATTCAGTGTACACATTGACAAAGCTGATCCAATTTGGGGTGACGAGATGTCGCTTCGGGTGAACGGCAGTGGTCAAATTCTGCATGCGTATGTTAATGGACAATATCTTGGTATGACTTTTGTCCTACCTCACCACATTTCACTACTCATCTCCTTAATGACGATTATTGAGATTTTTAATCATGGTTCATCTTGATATCAGGTTCCCAGTGGACTCAATACGGAGTTTTCAACTCTCTCTTTGAGAAGAATGTGACGTTAAAACCTGGGAAGAACTTGATTAGTTTACTCAGTGCTACAGTTGGATTTTCGGTATCTAAACGTTTTTTTTTTTATTATTATTGATGAGTATGGTAGATTGGATGTTTTTGTTACAAGTGTTAGAGCTAAATTTTCGTCAATGCGTCACAGAATTATGGGCCCAAGTTCGATTTGGTACAAGCTGGAATTCCTGGTCCGGTTGAATTGGTCAGCATCAAGGGCGATGAGACCATCATCAAGGACTTGTCCTCACACAAATGGGGTTACAGGGTTGGATTACACGGATTGAACAGGGAATTCTACGATTCGAATTCCTGTAATGCCTCTTCTCATAAATGGCTAGAACGAGATTTACCAACAGACAGGATGATGACCTGGTACAAGGTAATAAAACAACCAAAGAATGATCTCTCTTAGAACTATAGCAATATAATGAAGGATCGTTTTATTTTTATTGTTTATGGACCTATTTATGAAACTTGTTCACTTTTTCGGCCCGTACATAGACCACTTTCAAAGCTCCTCTGGGCACAGATCCTGTCGTTCTAGATTTGCAAGGTATGGGCAAAGGAACTGCTTGGGTTAATGGTAACAACATTGGTAGATACTGGCCCAGCTTCCTCGCCCAAGAAGATGGCTGCAGCTCCGAGGCATGTGATTACCGTGGAAGCTATGACAACAATAAATGTATAACTAACTGTGGAAGACCAACTCAAAGATGGTATGGAATGTATATATATGTGTGTGTGTGTGTGTGTGTGTGTGTGTCCTAGAATTCCTTAAATGTCACAAAAATTGGGGTGAGCCTAATATTTATGTGGGTATGTTTTTGTAGGTACCACGTTCCACGCTCTTTCCTTCAAGAAGGTGCGAATACATTGGTCTTGTTTGAAGAGTTTGGAGGCAACCCATCATCAGTTAATTTCCAAACAGTTGCAATGGGAACAGCTTGCCTCAAGGCTGAAGAGAACAGTACGGTAGAATTGTCATGCCAAGGCCGACCAATTTCTGGGATCAGTTTTGCCAGCTTCGGCGACCCACAAGGGTCGTGCGGATCCTTCCGACAAGGCACCTGTGAAGGGGAAAATGATGCATTGGCAATTCTTCGGAAAGTAAGGCTTCCTTGTCTTCGGTTTGTTGTTTTTATTTATCTCAACAAATCAATCTTGTATATATACATACATATTGTCATGATCCGTATAATTAATGCTTTTGATTTCCGTTAATCTTAATCTTCCAGGCATGTGTTGGCAAGGAGAAGTGCACTATCAATGTTTCTGAAGATAGGTTTGGTGCTGCTGCAAGCTGTGGCAATATTGTTAAGAAGCTGGCTGCGGTCGCCGCTTGCTAGGTTGCAATTGGTATCATCATCATCATCTACTCTGTTTTCCACGTTAGCTTTTTAGCACCAGGTTCCGGAGTCCTTTTTGTTGAGATTGGCAGGGTTTAAGTTTCTTCCAATGTTTAGTTACTCTTTATTCCATTTATTAGATTAGTGGGGATTTTTATTTGGAATTTTAATTTTAATATGATTTTACTAGTTAATTTAAAATAACAAATAAAAAAATAAATTTATGTTATATAAAATTATCGAATAAATTATATGAAAATAATAAATATAATAAACACCTTAATTACATTACGTTTGTTACTCCTTTGGATTATTCGTCATCACCATTCAATTCGCGACTTTTTTTTTTTTTGACCTGAATATGAGAATCAAAAAGAAAATCCAAGAAAAAGGAACTTGAAACTACAAGAACCAAAAAGCGCACATGTTCATACTCGTACACAAACTCATATAGTCAAATCATGTGTGCAGATTTATATATACCTGAAACGACACCGCATATTTCGGGCTAAACGATAAATATCCAAAACCATGAAAAGGCATGATGCGACGCCGTTTCCCTCTGTTTGGGCTCCAAGTCCTTGGACGGGATTCAGCAGATTTCTGTCAGCATCCAAGTTCAAATGGTCTGCTCGGCTTATTGGATTGGGCTTGGGATCACTATATTATTGTTTAAAAACACACAAGCAAGTGACTCAAGGCGAGTCTGTTGTTGTCCAATTTGAAGTTTATCTATCTAAGTCAAAAAAAATTTAACGGATTATGAACAGTTTATGTTTATTAACTTAACCAAATTAGTTAAAATTATTGAGGAATACAAATATTTAATTTTAATATATAATTATAAATATATAATATATGCTTATAAAAAAATCAATCAACCAATACCATTAATGAACTAAAATTTCAAACAAAACTTATATTATATAAAATATTTTGTATGTAAATGTAAAATTTTATTGTGTTGAATTAAATTTTATAAAATTTTGTGTTTATGACGAGGATTTTCTTTAACGAAGGAACTTAAAAAAAAAAAAATTGACATCTGCCTCGCCAGAAAGAGAGGCTTGACCATCAGCCTGCGTGCTCAAGACCCACTTGACGGCTCGTAAAAGAATTATTATTAATTATTTTTTTTTTTAAAAAAGAGAGAAATAAAAATAAATAAATAAATTCTAGAAGCGTCGTTATGCAAGAAAAGCTGAGCTAATACTAGGGTTTTTATCTTCTAGAGTATTCTTCCTCCTTTTTCTGTTTGAAAGCCAGCACCTTTCAACCTCAACCCAAGCAGAAACATCTGATCGAAGGTACTAAGAAAAGTGAGTTGTTTTTTTTTTCTTTTCTTTTTAACGAGAGTTAGAGACTTTGGTTCTTGTGTTTCGATTCTTGATTTAATTGATGAGTTTTGTCGGTATTTTGTGGGATTTTAGGACCAGAAATGGCGACAGCGCATCTTACTGCAGCACCGTCGGTCTCGGTGTCGGCAAGAAACTTGACTTCGTTCGACGGGCTAAGGCCTGCGAATGTCAAGTTCGCGCCTTTTGGGGCATTTAAAGTGGCGGGAGGGCTCTCTCGGCGGTCTTTTGGGGGCTTGGTCGTTAAGGCTGCCACAGTTGTCGCGCCCAAGGTAACCTTCTTGCTTGCTTCAATTGAGCGGCTTTTGGTTCTGACATATTTGCTTTTGAACCATAGGAGACGTTAATTGAAATTGAAAATGTTGATTTGTTATAATTTGATTGGTCAAAAGATTTGATGTTTTGTTCTTGTGGTCTGCCTTGTTCGTTATGGTTGGAGTGGACTTTGGGTCGTGGTATAGCCTTTGTTGAAAATTGCAAAGTGTGGAGTTACTAATCGGGTTGTCTTAGACATCGTTTTAGTATTCCTCAAGAAGCTATAATTCCAGAATTGCGAGCAGCTGACAAGTGAACTTTTATCTCTTCTGAGTAGATGGTTCGAATTTGGCATAAAACTGCATATCTTGTGAAAATAGCTGTGTGATCTATGGGATTGCCAAATTATTATTATTAGTTTTATTTTCTTTTTTGGGGATATTTGGCAGCCCAACTCAGCCTTAATGCAAATGGTAGTTGGCAGAAAGTGTAGTGTTATATATTCTTTTTTTTAATTTATGTGTTTTACAATGAATGGGGTTTTCCTTATCTTCAAAGTTCATTCCCTCATCAATTGATGCCCACTTTGCTGGACAAAACTGATATAGTGTCTTAAGAATATGATCTGTAGCATGGCTGTTCAAAATGGTACACAAGATGTCTATCGGTTGTGCTTCTTGTAGAAGGTGATATGGGTTTTAACTTTTGAAATGACCTTTGTTCAAGTGCCTTCATGTTAGTTGAATAAAGATGCACCTCTTAGTTGTGCTGCAACATGTTTGTTGGCTTATCTCACACGGTGGTGTTGAATTTCTTGTAGTACACCTCAATTAGGCCCTTGGGTGACCGAGTATTGGTGAAGATCAAGAGTGCAGAGGAGAAGACTGATGCTGGCATCTTGCTTCCAACTTCTGCACAGACAAAGCCTCAAGGAGGTGAGGTGGTTGCCGTTGGAGAGGGAAAAACAATTGGAAGGACAAAGCTGGACCTCAGTGTGAAGGTTGCTTTTGTGAAGCAGATATTTCCTTCCTTCATGCTCAATCAGTAATTTTAATCACTTTGAGCTTTTTCTTTTCAGGCTGGTGCTCAGGTGGTCTATTCTAAGTATGCAGGCACTGAAGTAGAGTTCAGCGGTTCAAGTCATCTTATATTGAAGGAGGATGACATTGTAGGCATCCTAGAGACAGATGATGTCAAGGATCTCAAGCCTCTGAATGATCGGGTGCTGATAAAGGTATTTGTGATATTATCTGCAGCAGGCTGTTTTAGCAATTAGAGACTTATTGCTTGCATAGAAACAAATTTATCTTTCATTTTCTATTGCATTTTGCTGCTCATGCTGTTGATATAACGTTGTTAATAACACTCAAAGCTTGTATGCATACTTTTATGTTCATAAAAGCAGAAACTAAAATTAATTTGTCTATTTGCATTTGATTTGATTGATTTGAGGTTGCTGAGGCTGAGGAGAAAACAGCAGGAGGGCTGTTGCTCACAGAGGCAACCAAGGAGAAACCTTCAATTGGCACAGTAAGATCAAACAGCTTCTTTGTTACTATCAAAACAACTAAATGTTCATCTTGAATAATGTTGTTTGTGTTGTGTAAACAGGTGATAGCAGTAGGGCCTGGACCTCTTGATGAGGAAGGTAACAGGAAACCATTGTCCATTACCCCAGGGAACACGGTTTTGTACTCCAAATACGCTGGTAATGACTTCAAAGGCAACGATGGCAGCAACTATATCGCCCTAAGGGCTTCTGATGTAATGGCTGTGCTCTCATAGTTGTTTCTGGGCATATTTGCATGTATTAGTGAATTTTGCTGTTGAGTTGCCTCAAGGCATATGGATTGCCGGTTATAGTTTTGAATGTAACTTGCTGATGCACCTTTGCAAGTAGCTTCTTTTCATATTCCACTTCCTTAGAAGTCCTTTTTGAAGTTACCTTGTGGGTTGTGTGATTGAAAACATTGGAGCAGTAGACCTTGACAGTCAGCCGCACTCATGAACAGGGGTGAGGCATGATGCCTTTTGCCACGATTAACTGCCCGATGACTACACAACTTACAGGCTGATTTTCCAATAATATCATGAACAGATAATGACTAATCTCGTTGAGAAAATGGATAGTTTGTGACTCATACTTGATTTTAAGTTTGATCTCCGCCAAAGTATTTACAAGATGTCGGATTCGGCTCCAAATTGGGCAAGATTACAAAATACATTATCTGCATTTTTTTTGTCTGCCAGAGATTATGTCGTACTCAAAACAAGCTGCTGCTATTTAATTCTGAAGCTGTGCAAGAAAAAGACATTAATACGACTTAAATAAGTTAGAATCACACTTTTCTCCACCTCTGCGCATACTGGATGTGACGCGGCCCCTGCACGGATGTTAGGCTATAGTCCCCTCCCGTGCGAAGGTTATCATTTTCCCTCCATGCCCGCACCACCTTTAAGAGTATTTCAACAAGGATGGTCATTTTCATCTCCAAGATCTCTAGGAGTGAATCAGCTAACCGGTCTTCACCATCTGACCATCTGTATCCATTATCTATTAAAAGAAGCAGCCGAGTTGTCATCGTAGTGGCCTCTCCAAGCAGTCCCACTTTCAGTCCCACTACAAGCTTGATTAGGAACTGGCACATTGCCAAGATCTCCATCCAAGCTCATCTGCTGCACTTCACCAGAGGACAGTATCTTGATGCTCTGAACACACCTAACAAACTCCCTGCACGTAAATTAGGAGACCACGCAAATGAGAACAAATTTATCAGAAAAAGTACAAATGTAACATAGGTGACGGGGGCCTTTTCACTTACTCCCAAGGGTCATCCCCAACAAGCAGTATATCATTTTCATGGTCCACATAAACTAATTTCCAGTCTGAACTCTGTGGATCTTCTAGCTGCCCTTCAATACCAAACATGCGGGCCAGATCATGCCTAAGTTCATCATAACCTTTATATCGGGTGACATCAATAGATCTTCCTACAGAGCCGCGCTTTTGAACCTTCACAAATTTGGAAGTGTTAGGCACTAAAACTTCTAAAGTAATATCTAAATCAAAGCTATATTCAGAATCAATTTGTGGATGAATGGATGCTGATGCAGTTGAAGTGCCAAATGAAACTTTAGTTGCCTTAACGACCACAATGAAAGAAAAAATCATTAAATATTGACTCAATGCATTCAGTATGAAGGGAAAAAAAAATACAACAGAAATAAGCACATTCAGAGGGTGATTGTTTCATCACATTTTAAAGAGAAGAAAGTAAAAATTTTAGTCTGTCTAGACTTTTTTTTCTTTTTTTAGCAAGCCAAAATTCACTGAATAATGGCATGGACTTGAGTATGTGGCTTGTAGTATAAGCAGGGGAACCATCTGATGTGGCAAGATCAAGATTCACGTGGACTATGGATTTGTGTGTGTGTGTGGGGTGTTGTTTTTTCGGGGGATGTGAGAGAGAGAGAGAGAGAGAGAGAGAGAGAGTTGGGATGTCATGATTTTCTGTGGGATGACAAACCTTTGTATACGTTCGCATTCGTTGATTCTGGTATGCCCACATTCCACCATTCAAAACCGCTGTATCATTGATGGCAACATCATTTGAACATCCAGGTTTGAAAGGTATGCTTGGCACCCCAAAAGACTGAGAACTTATTGCAGCAGTAGACAACTCTGTCTCAATTTCTCTTGGAGTACCACCAAAAGTAGAAAGCAAGTTCTGAAGATCCTTTTGAGAGTCATAACCCCTTGATAACAGAGTGTCAGGTGGTATTCCATCAATATTGGCTGCCAAAAGACTGTTACGAGGATGTGACTGGATGTCACCATCCAGACCAAAGGTGGGAACCGTAAAATTGGGCTGAACTGTGCCAGCATCCAGGCAATATGATGTTCCAGAAGAGGAAGCTTCCACTTGATCATTCAAGGTACATTGATATTTTACTTGGCCTGATAATTTTGAGCCAGGGAGTTCATGTTTAACTCGGATATCAGACTTGCTATGGAGCTCTTGAACAGCAATACTTGCTGGTTCAATTGCTAAATCTCCCATGAATCTAGCAGGTGTTTGTTGGTTTCCACTATGGAAATGTGATGGAGAAATCTGGCAATTATTTGTTGAAGGAGACGTAGAACAGGATGGAGAATCACCATCAGTAAGATTGGAATGTGCTTTTATTGCCACAGGTGGCCTTTGCAGGCTCTGAGACTGGTTCACTGGAAAAGACTCTGATTGCATGAGGGCTGCTGTTGAAAAGCTGTTAATGCAATGGGATTGCTGCTGATTTTGTGAGAGGGGCAACTGCTGAAGCTGCTGGTTTTGTTGATGGCTTTGCTGTTGTTGCAAAAGTTGAGGCTGCAAAATTGAGCTCGTAGGAGAGAGCAGCTGCTGTTGCTGCTGCTGCAATTTCTGTAGTAACTGTAGATGAAGGTGCTGCTCTGAGAGGCCAGGTTGTGGTGATTGTTGTACTTGTGTTAGTGACTGTGATCTTTGTGATAGGTTTTGCTGTACCAACTGCAGGGGGGACTGCTGCAATTGTGTTTCCTGCTGCAGTCTTGGTAAGAGGCCAGGTTGCTGCTCCATCTGTGGCTGAAACTGAGATTCTTGGGGTAAGGAAGTCAGCTGATACGAACTCTTATTAGTGGAGGGACTACTGTGCGATTGGGTAGTACTTGCCAGGAACAGCTGCTGCTGAAGCTGAGGGTATAGGCCTGGCTGTTGCAAAGTTTTATTTGAAATCTGATCAGGGACAGTAATGCTATTGCTTAAAGGCGGTTGAAAGATCTGCCGTTGCGGCTGCTGCTGCAGCTGCTGTTGTTGCTGCGGCTGTGGTTGCTGTTGCGGCTGCTGTTGCTGCTGCTGCTGTTGTAGTTGTACCGGTGGTTGTCTTATTTGTTGTGGCTGTTGCTGTTGATTCAATTGTTGTTGCTGTGGTTGTTGCCTCTGCTGTTGCTGTTGAGGATGAAGCTGCAGTTGCTGGCTAATTGGAGTCTGAAATAATTGCTGGAGCTGCTGTTGTTGGGTCCATGCCATTGGTGACTGTGACAATTGATTGGCTTGGTCTTGTGGGTTCACTTTATTAAACTGGAGACTTGGTGTAGACAAGACTGGGGTTTGGAAATTTAACAACTTCGATGGATTGTCAGAGCTAAGATTACAATGCACGGCATTTGATGGAATCCCAGGTGGAAAGAATCCTGTTTGAGAAGCTGGAAACTGATTATTTTGTTGCATGCTCATCCATTGTGCCAAACTCAAACCAGGGAAGATTGAGCTTGGTGCTTCCTTCATGCCAAAGTCATCTCCAAGCCAAGGCATGGCCCTTTTGAAAGCATTCTCGATGTCTGACTCATCATCTGCAAAAGCACTACTGCTGATCAACAATAAGGAAAATGTGGCAGCATGCAATGAAGACAGGTTCTTCCAAATAACACCCAAAGATGTAACTGTGCAACTGCTCACTCTCAGAGTACTTATCCATGTCTCATTACGCTGGGCCATTTAGGATCTCAAATTACCATACTGTCTACCAGATGGGAAAAATGTAAAGGAAAAGAAAAACCAATTGACTGGACAGAATCAGACAATGTAAGTTCAACTATTTAATATCAGGACTATTGAATTTTGCTTCCAGGGCCATTCTTTTGGCTTTTCCATCTGCCCATGCCAAAATAAATTATCTATTGCTTGCATCAATCGTCCAGATTCCACATTGTCAAAATATGCCAAGTTTGAAGCAAGATGATATCCTTGAAAATCAACCAAAGGCACTTCCATTCAGCTTGCAAAAATTAAGAAACCATGAATTTGAGAATTCATTCTAGTAGTAGCTCAGAGCAAAGATAAATAAAAAGCATGAAAAAGAGCAAGATGGAAATATCAATCAAACTACCACCCAAGGGAAAGCTTACAACTGCACAGCTATAAATGAAACTATGGTGAAACCTGCCCTTGACAATTGTTTGCATATGTGATACTGTAGTAATTGTTGAATATTTGCTGAATTTGATTTACCTGGCATCCCTGGCTGTTTGGGGAACTTGGGCCTGAAAAATGGAGGGGGGCATATGTAAAATGGAGTGACAACAGGCTCAATCTCCCAAATTGAAACACGGCTGGGCCGCTCACCAGCAGTTGATTCATCCCAACCAACCTAGCAGGTTTGGACTGGCTTGTTAGTCAAAGAGTGCTCCAAGAGGCAATAATTTACCCATTGTAAGTGAAATCTATATCAGCATCACCAAAGTAAGTTCAACAAGACGGGTTACCAAATAATTGGTTAATTGAAAGCACAATGCATAACCAAAAGTTTTGGTCTAATAGAAACAATGTCTTCAAAGTGAAATACTGTTAGAACAAAACTGAGGCACTTCTTACTAGACAAATAGTGCAACCAGGAAACTAAGTTAGGTTCTAAACATGAAGCCCATATAAAAAACTCTAGAATTGCAATGTGTGCAGATAATATCCATTTCTGGACATATCAGGACATGTTGTCAATACTGAACCAAATAAATCTGAAAATGTAGTAATGCAATACCTTAAGCAGGTTAACGTATAATAATACCTGGAGATTGCGCCACTGAGAATTTTTCCATCGTACAGGATCCAAATCACTGATACCAGTGATTGTACCCATATATCTACGAACTCCTGACTCCTCAGTCTCAAACATCATTCTAAACCTCATGCCAAGAGACATCTGTGTGTACATTGACTTATTATATTTGGAGAAGGGAATCACAAATTCAGCAGGGCTTGCCCTATTATATCAATTAAACACTGTCAATTAATACACTCCAGAGATAATTATTTGCTGTCAATCATACAACTGTGATGGCAACCTAAATAGTTATGCATTACCTCGGATTGTAAAATATGATAAATGGGCTATTATTTGCAGCCGCATGAGCAGCAGCAGCGAGAATTCCAATATGCATGCTGTCACTGGATATGACTGATGAAGATACAGCTGGTTGCTGTCTATTAGCACGTCTTATACCCAAGAGAAGCTGTGATTTTTCATCCCTAAAACCAAAAGCAAATTTCAGCTCAAACTACAATGTTCCCACCCAAACATGTTCTTGTCTGAGATTCCAGGGTCACACCTTATAAATAGAACCGAATCACCAGCAAAAAGTCTTTTAGTGCTGACAAAGACACTCCAACCTGTAGTAAGCAGATGCCTCTTTGGTTGGCCTGCAATTAATGAGCTTTCATTTTAATATATATGTACACATGGATAAACTTTCAAGTAAAACAGAATCAGATACCTAAAATACCCATGTTATTGAAACCATAATCAAGGTATCTCCCATTTATGATCCAATTGTATAAGTTTGATTCATTGTTGAAAAATGGAACTGAACTTACCTATGTAGGAATATGATTTTATAAATTGCAGACTATGACCATCTTATGAGGAAGGCACAATAAAAAACATCCATCATAGAATCCCAAAGAGTCTTAGTTCATGTCTTGTTCACAGCACCAAACTTGTACAAATATTTAATGAAGATCAATCATATGAATATAATGTCACATGAGGTGATACCACGATATATATGTCGAAACGTCCATGAATTGTCATGTAAATCTCTGGCTACCAGCTCCTGAGCAGGTGGTTGCATTGAATAATCCTAATAACCAAATTCAGGATAAGCACCCAGAAGGAAAATAGAAATTGTACCAGGCAGAACTCTTAATTTGAACATCATAAATGAAATTGGAAAAAAAAAAAGTACGCACTAGGGGCGGGAAAATCTTCTCAGCTGCTCGACGAGGAACAGAGAATCCACCATGAGTACTTGTGTCACTGGCAGTAAGAGTTTTGCAGAAGAACTCAGCAGGTTGACAGTTTTGCTTGAGGCCCATGTCAGAAGCCCGTATTGCATCTTTGTCGTACTGTAGAAGAGATAATTTAAGCAGTAGGCCATACAGGCACATGTGCTTGAGTATACAAAAAAGGGAAAGTTCCACATTATTATTCACTGATATGAAATGGAATGGCTGACCTACTTTGCTTACTGGTTGAAGTGTCATCTGTGCATAGACCTCATCAGTTTCTGCATCAGCCTGAATAAACAGTTATGAGAGTTGGTGTCAATCCATAAACTTAAAAGATAGCAAACTTTACCTTGCGTTTTTCATCTTGTTAACGTCCTAAAAATTAAAATTTATAAATTTGCTAAGTCCAATTGGTAAGCCACTACCAAATATGCAAAGTCATGCATGACCAACAATTAGAGTCAACGAGGACTCAACACCAATTTAGGCATGCCTGAGTAAATAATTGGGATCATAATCCAAGAATGGGTCGTGCCTGATATACCAATTCACTCAATGAATTTGCAAAGGTTATCTCTTATAATCCATATAGTGTCTTTGGTATAGTGAAGGTTCTCATACATGCAATATGACGTTGTGAAGGATGCAAATCAACTTGGAAGGAAGGTTGGGGTAATTTGGTATGAAATCAGTCTGCTTTTGCATTGATGCTGCAACCTGAAAGTCATTGTCAGAAAATTTTATTAGAAAACAGTCTATATGATTGCTCTTATGGGTTTAGTGAGAGAAACACACTTGCTCACTGTGGCCCTGAGGGAAGTAAATTACAAGACTTCCAACCGGAGGCAGAGCGACCAATGGCCCCGCACAAGCATGCCATAGCTCTGAATTAATATTCTTCCTCTCTCCTGTCACCAGATCAGTGTAATATCATCATCAAAAAGCAAGAATCAGACACCAAACTATACCAAATGCTCTCTGACTTCACAACCAAATGCAAACCAAGTACCGTATGGTCTTTAAATTCAAATTGCGTTTACAAATATACGATAAGACAAATATGCTCACCAACGAAACAATAAATAAAGAACACCAGATAAACATATATATCTTCATATTTCATTTTTCATCTTCAATCAGCAAGAAGGCATGCGAGGAAAAGAAGATAATTAGCAAGAAATCGCCAGGCTCACATAAGTCTTCACAGAAACCAGGAAGCGCTAACTAAAGAAATGTTTAACCGCAAAGAAAAGAAAAGCCACAAGCACGCATGTAAAGGAATAGAATTTCAACAAGACACCTACCTTCTTCTGAATTCGCCATGAGCCCATTTGGAGTAACCTTCATTCTGGAAAATATTGACGACAAGGGATTGTCTTTTTGCAACTTCGATCTCTTGCTCTCCTCCGCGCAGAACACCTCAAACCCAACTGCTCCTTTTCAACATAAACCATATTCTAGCTCCAAACCCATTTTCAGTAATTGCAACATTAATTCTTTTGAAAAATCAACTTCAACAATCACCCCTGAAAAATTACACCCAATCCAAAAGCAATCAACCCCAGAAAAACCAACTTTGACTTAAACTAAACTAACCCACTTGAACTTAATCATCAACTTTAGCAAACAAAACCAAACACAACAAGCTTTCCTTTCTGAGACATTTCTCTTCTTCGTGAATCCACACATACCGGTTAAAAATCTTCTCCATCAAAACCAAACCCAAAAGCAGAATCTTATATTTTGATGGATAAAAGAAGGAATTCTATTCCACCTTTTTTTATTTTTTTTAATCTCTTCTATTCAGCAAAACAATCAACGAACTATCGTTTTCCCTGCTCTTTCTCTCCTTTTCGTTTTTTCCTTTCACTAGGATTAAAGCAAGAGAGAGAGAGAGAGAGAGAGAGAGAGAGAGAGAGAGAGAGAGAGAGAAAGAAACTGAGTTGTCACAGATAGATCAGAGGCCGAAACCTGAAACACAGCTAAAAGCAGAAGCAAAAGCAAAGACAGCTTTTTTATTTATGTGAACAATCCAACATATACTGTTCCGAGCCAATCACTCAGACCTCTTTGTTCTGTTTTTTTTTTTCCCCTTCTTTTTCTTATTCTTCACTGCCTGTACTGTGGCGTAAAAAAAAAAAACGAATAACCAGTCACCTTAGCCACGTTCGCACCCCCTCGCTATGTTTTCATTGAGAAAAACTATATATATATATGAACAATAATTAAGGTTAAGGTTTCTTTTTTTCATTAAAAAAAAAAAAAACTAGAAAAACCAGAAAAGCATCATACTTTAGTTGCTTAATTGTTAATGCATAGTTAATTAAGTATGGGTTTGTGTTCTTAGTGGATACTAAGATTCTCGTTTAATCAAATTTGACATTATCCATCTAAACTGACTCCTAGTCAATTCGATGGAAATTATTTGGTGAGCGGCTTGCCATGTTAGCCATTCGAGCATTTTTAACCGTTGATGGCACACCACGTAAGAAGGTAAATTTCTTGTACTGTTTCTTACGCGGCTGGGAACTCTTGTGTTTTGACTTTGAAATTCAATTTATTACAATATTTAATGCTCTTGGTGTGGTGTGTTTTCCACGCTTTTTTTTTTTTTTTTTTGTTACACTCTCTCTTTTCCACCAATCTCGACCAACCCAACAACAACCGCCTTATAATCAATCAAGGCTTTTTTTTCTTCTTCTTCTTTTTTTTTTTTTGTTACTCTCTCTCTTTTCCACCAATCTTTACCCACCCAACAACAACCCCCGTATAATCAACCAAGGCTTTTTTTTCTTCTTCTTTTCTTTTTTGCGTGTTTAAAAAGGTTTAAACTTTGCTGTTGAGATTAAGAATTTGATTGTTTCATTTGCAAGTTGTCAACGAAAGTTTGTCTATTTAAGTATTTTTCAACGAACGGTACACACATGAACGTGGAACTTAACTTGACGTTATTGCACTCTTCGTTGAATGAACTTTTTCTTTCTCGACCGATAAGGAAAAGAAAAAAAGATAAACATATTAATTATTATTTTTACTGTGATAATTTAAAGTAAATCTTTATTATATTTTGACCCCAACATATTTAATTTAAAACAAAGTAAGAGACATAAAATTATTTCTACAATTTAAAAAATATATAAAATTGCCTGTTTTTTGTTTTGGTATTTGGAAGAAAGGTTGAAGAAAGAGAAAAAAGAACAAAATTCCAAAAGAATCGTTCATGCTTCGAGCGTAATTAACTCTATGATTATTAATTGTTAGATTTTAAGCTAGGACGAGAATTTATCATTAATCCAGTCTAAAGCAGAAAAGATAAAAGAAAGAGAGAGCTTTTCTGGAGTACCCCCCCCAAAAAAGAAAAAATAAATAATAATTTTTTTATAAAAAAAAAACAAAAGAAAGAAAGAAGGAGAAAGGGACGTCAAGCAAATGTGATGGAGATGAGTAGAAAATGTAAATGATTCTTGGCTAAAAAGGAGGAGGAATTTATTTCAGCATTAAGAATAGTCACTAGCCGCAAAAGCAGGAGATTTTCACATGTTAACATGTTTAGTGGGTGGTGGCTTGGGACATCATTATATGGCAATTAAAGTTGAGAATCGATCATTAAATATTGTCAGGCCTTTTTTTTTTTCCTTTTTTGTTTTTTGTTTTTTTTTTTAAGATTAAGCGATCCGAATTTTTCATAGTCTCCATTATTCCACATGATCCATAATGCCGTGGGACCCCGCTGTCAACTTTACCCTCGTATTCCTCTCCTCCCAAATTCTCAATTAAAATAAGATCATTATATTCCTTTTGCCTCAAAATCTCGTGCCAAAAAAAAAAAAAAAAAAGTTTAAATCATAAAACACATATTTCCACCCCCACCCCCAAAACATCGAATTTTTTATCATTTATTTAATTAAAAAATTTGGTTCTATAATTATATAAATTTTTATAATATTATTTTTAAAATAAAAAGAATAGTTAAATAGTTAATAAATTTTGTTTGATTAATGTGAATATTAGACAATTTAAATATTTTTTTCTCAAAAAAATTATTTATTAAAAAAATTTAACATTTATGGCTATTATGAAATTTTAAAAAAAATTAGAGTTCAATTATAAAAATTTAAGATCAATTTTTTGTTATACTCCTTGAAAAGTACTTTACATACTATGCCCTTTTATTTAGTTAAAATCAGGACAATTACACCAAAATTAATTAATCTACTCTGAGAATGGAATCCTAATGTAAAGAGCATACTTACTTGCATCCCACGTGATCATGTGATCCATGTAAGACAAAATGAAATTTTCCAACGGCTCTAGCAAATACAAAGAAAATAAAAAATAAAAAGAAAAAGAAGTTGTGGCGATGGGCATGAACACATGCTTGAAGGGTGGGAATGAATTTTTTTAAATAAAATAAATAAAAAAAAAAAAACAAAGGAAGGGAGAACAAAGATTAACATGGGGAAGGAAGGACACCAGAAGCAGGCAGCCCATCAGAACGGGAGGAAACTCCCAACCATGTGAAGGGATGCAGCTTTTGTCGGCCCAACGACCTCCAACTCCGACCAGATTGTGGTTCGGCTCGTAAAAAAATGTATTCGGTGGCTCTAGCTTCTCCGGTTCGTCATTGCGCCCTTCTGGCTGTGGCCCTGTAGGGACTACGGACCCCCTTTTTATTTATTTATTTATTTATTTAAAATATATATGTCATCACACGCTTATACATATGCCTTCATTAATTATTTAAGATAATTTATTTAGTTTGTATTGATTTATCGCTTAATTACTTGACGACAACAGTCCTGAACTAATTAATCAGTAATTCAAAGGACAATTTCTATCGAGGGCTTCTCTTGTGCAAGAGGGTGCCATGAAAAGCTGTAGCTTTCACACGGACTGTTATCAATTATTCGACAGCTCAAATTTTATCACGTTTTACTTATCTCTCGTTTTCCTCCAAATATTTTCGTTTCAAATGCATTGCACCTTCTCGTTAAAAACTAATCTCTAAATATTAAGAAGATAAACTGCTATCCCGAATGACCCCGTTCACAAGTAAATGGGCCTATGGACAATAGGCTCATGTTCAATTGTACTTACCCGTCGTTTTTAGGCCGAAATAATTGTAGATGATTAGATTATATACCTGTATAATAAAAAAAGACTTATAATTTAGGAATCAGGCACAATTAAAGCGCTAGCTGGTCCATCGAATAGTTATATATATATATATATATATATATATATATATTATTTTTGATTTTGCACGCCTAACCACTAAGAAAACAAATCATAACTCAAATATTCTTCAATAATTGTTCTTCCTCGGTAAGAGTAATTAGAAATGTCATAACGAATTGCACGGGAAAGCATTGATATTGGGGCATTCGTAGGGGGGCAGAATCCAAGTTTAATTTGATCAGACGGTGCTCAACCAAGCTAGCCTCAAAGTTGATGTACAATTGAGTAGCCAATCGCTTGAAGATGAGATCAATTCATTTTTCAAAATATTGACAAAATCAATTGATATAATACGATAAAATGAGGGGTCTGCTTGCTAATTTTTCCACGTGGGGCCTTTGCCGATCAAGTTTTGACAGGTACGCAGCATATAATAAAGAATACAGCTGGATCGATAATAACCTTTTTAAAGGGACGAGAGCATGAAATTGGTAGACGGAATGAATGAAATAAGATTTAAATTATTAATTGTAAATATAAAAGTTATATAATTATGAATATTAATTGTGATTGATAATTTAAATTTTTTTCCTATTTATTAATATTCTATCTACCTAACATTTTCATTTTTTTCATATGCCAAAAGATACATAAATCCACGTTAAATGTGGATTGAGAGATATTAAACCTAGACCAAAAAAAAATAATCTCATTTCATATACGCGTTGTTTAGGCCTAACTAAGACACTGCCCTAAGTCAACAATGAGATGCAACTTATTCTCGTCTCACTCTACTACTCAATAATTTGACTTCTCTCTCTCTTTCTCTCTCTCGTGCACACACAATATTGAAAGAACACGAAGGTATCACACTTGCGAGTTACAAGGGAACTTCCAATTGGAACAAACCGAAAGTGTTTTCTCATCGGTGCGGATATATTGATCGGACTAAGAGAAAAATGAAGGTGGGATTTTTGAGGTTAGTGACTGACTGGATCACTGGAGTCGCAACATCTGTAGGAAAACTTAAAGTTGACAAGACATGTCCAACCCCTTAGTGCGACAATCTTTGCACACCGCAATGCGTTGAGCATGTTTGATGCAATTTTTCATTTCTGATAAAGGACCGAAAAAAAATAAAAATGAAAAGTTGAAAATGTCCGCCATTACCATATGCTATCACCAATGATCGGTACAAGATCCTTGATGAAATTTGTGGCAACAGAAGGCAATATTCGCTTATAAATGGTGGTTTCACAATTAAGGCATGGATGCAAAGCGGAATGATCCACAATATCTATTGCCTGGTGTGGTGGCTTTCTCCACACCGATTAGAGTGAGGTAATGCGCATGGCTATGCTGCCAAAAAAAAAAAAAAGGTGTTTTATGTGCAAAGCAACTTTTAAAAATAATTCTTAAATTTAACATATATAAGATAATTATGAAATAAAAACTACTTGATTCACAATAATGGATTTGTGAACGCACTCAAAGTTTGATGGGGCTTTGCTCGGTTGACTTTTTGTGTTTAGTATGATTAAACTAAGACAACATGATAAGTGAGAAAAAGTTACAGACTGATTAATTTACGTCTCACCCACACAAACATCTACTATTTTAGTAGATTATTCTATAAACATACTGCTCATGCTCTCATAGTAACATGCAATTGCAACATATCCAGATCAAAGTTATTGACCATGCCAGTAAAAGACTAAAAGCTCCTTGAAATTTGTAACCAAATTGTTAGCTATTATAGATTTTCAAAATAAATTACAACATACTGATCATTGCGAAAAAAAAAAGTAAAACATCTGTACCTTATATCTGCAAGATTTATTTACTATAATCATAGTTATAAAGGTGAGATACTTTAGGATTAGGACAGTTGGTTTATTAATCTCCTATTGTTTTCTTTCTATGTTACATCAGGAGCGACTTCTCTAGTCAAGCTAATGATGAGATTATCCCCACAAATTAAAACCCTGATGGAATGTTTATGTAAATGACATGCTACTCATTTTTTTTTTCTTTTAACACAACGAGATGCTACTCGTCAGTATGTCTTACTATATATATCTCTATATGATGGATCCAACCACCGTTAAACACGATTCCTGGTCCCCTGCTTACTTCGCAAGTATTGCACTGCGAGTTGTCTCTGTGTGTGTGTGCGTGCGTGTGTGTGTGTGTGTGTGTGTGTGTGTGTGTGTGTGTGAGAGCTGTCTCTTATACACATCTAGATGTGTATAAGAGACAGGTGTGTGTGTGTGTGTGTGTGAGAGAGAGAGAGAGAGAGTATGGAAAATAGAAATGGTGGGGGTACATGACTTTATGAGATTTGTATTATTCTCGCATCCCTAATTAATGTGACCATATATACAGTAACACTGCTAAATTATTGGCTGGCATAAACTCATCAGCCAGCCTGGAAGATCCGTTGATGCTATTGAGGGAACCTCGAGCCGTTTTTGCTTTGTGAAAGCAGTAAATAAGCATATAAGTTGGTTAAAAAAAAAATAAAAACGTACACATGGTTGGTTGTTGGTAACTACTTGATATATAAAAGAAGCCATTAAGGTCACCATCCAGGTGATTCAACTACATCTAAAAAATGGGGGGTTTCCAAAAGTCCTTTGTGGCAACTACGCAGAAGAGAGTGGCCACAACTTTTCCTTTTTTGTAGGCCCTTCTGATTTGAACGCATTCTTAATTGCACTTTACAGATGGGTTCGTCCCTATCGATTCCCATTATCCCTATCCTGGGCCGCCTCCAATTTGAGGATAAATATTCTTGGCCTTGAGGATGAAATCAGCGGGTAGATGCATGTGGGGATATCTTACCCACTTTCTCGCCTTATCAGCGATTCTTCTGAGTTGACAGCATAACCTACCCCATTTACGATGGAGGAATGGTTAATAACATATTTTCTTTGAATGCAATTGATGGCCTAGTTGAGAACTAGTGAGAGTCAGCCAAATCACTGATAGTGAAAATGTCTAAATGAAAGAAGATGCTACACTTAAGGGAAATGATGCAACAATAAGAAATTACCAAACAAGACTGAAACTTATCTAGAAGAGAAATATCTTACTTCAATTCTGTCTTACTAAAATTCATATGAATCTTAAATTTTTTTTGCTTAGGTGGTCCTTTTTTATTATTGTTATTATTATTATTCTTATTTTTTTGGAGAATTGTCATAAATTCATAAGTACACAAATGAAATGAAGCCCATCAGCCTTCCTGTTAAATCCTGTTTATGTTTTGGCAACAAGGAATTCATACAGTGCCCTATGCCCGATCCATGGCACCCTTAAACTCCTACAGTTTGGGAGTAAAAATGAACAAAGCCACTTTATTAATTATACTCGTATGGGGTCTAAAGCATGCACAAGCGGCTGTGTGCCTGCCTTTATTATTATCACGAAAATGAGCATCATCCAAGAATGGGTGCAAGATAATAAAAGCCCTGTGCATGCCTAATAAAATAAATCTCACTGGCCCCCTTCAAATCTACGTACAGCGAACATTGACTACAAGCTCATTTCGTGGAAACCCCAAAGGGTCAGCAAGAGCCCGAGATTCACGGCGCATATAAGTGACTGTTGCCAGCAAAACCTATCGTCAAACTGTCCCCATAAATAATGTATTATTAATTAAAGCCTTAAATATTATATTTTATTCTGTCTCCAAGCATCTACCACCCATCGCACCAAGCTTCTTCCTTCATTATGAATTGATGCCAAGACTAGATAGGGAACGTAGGAGTAGTCTTCTTTCAATTCCTCCAATTTATTCGGCTTCTCTATTTATTTATCCTATGGCTCTAACTCTCTAATCGATCGGCAGTAAGTTAATAGTGCTGTTATGTGCTAGCTACACTGCTATTATTGCATCCTATTTGGCCAGTTATTAATTCCTTTTTTTATGTTTACGAAATTTTTACTAGGGAATGCCTTGGAACCCCCCCCCCCCCAAAAAAAAAGAAAAGGAACATGCAAATGAATTTTAGTTTGTTCTAGATTTTGGTCAGTTTCGTCTTTATAGTTCTTTGAATGCAAAATGATATTGTTAGTTATTTGTTTGGATCTCTATCATAGAAAAAGAGCTACACTCTCGTTAATTAATTTCTTAGAACCAAAAAAAAAAAAAAGAAAAAAAAAAGAAGACACTCATTTCACCATCATTAAAAAGGACAAATAGAACTAATAATCTAATTCAAAATTCAAATACCAGGTAAAACTTATGGTTAGAAAAAGATTGCATGCAGCACTAGATTAAGCATAATGATGTAAGAGTCCAACCAAATGATTTCAAATTAAGTATTGTGCCTGTGAAATGGTTGACAACATAAAATTAGATCTGATAATGACTCCAATTCCGTGACCCAAATTACGGGATGGATTCTTGAAGGAGGCGAGTGCTTATCTCTCTTCTTTCCTTTCCTTTTTTTTTTTTTTTTTTTTTTTTTTGTTGTTTTTTTTTTTTTTTTTTTTTTTTTTTGGTTGTTGTTGTTGTTGTTGTTGTTGTTGTGTGGGTCTTGGTTTAAGGCTCTCAAAAGCTGCACATTTGGAAGGGAATTGATTTAATTAGTTAAAATTTAAAGAATCGCCCAAGATTTCTCCCTCTCGGCTGCCGAAACATTCGACCAATGTGGTAGTTTCATGTCAAGTTTGAACGTATCCAATATTTTGCTTGTCCCTTCCTTTTCCCCCTGAGAGGTAAAAGCCACAGATCAAGAAAGGACCGGAGAGGTGCGACCAAAATAGAAAGGGCGAGACTCGACAACGGGGACGTACGGTGGGCCAAACTACGGCGCTTGACGGGCCTATTTGTGAATGAACGTAGGCCTACTCCGCCATTCAAATAGGGCCAAATGTGGGCCCCGAGCAGAACCCAACCATACGATAGCCATATATATCCAATCCACCCGTCGTGGCGGGGCAGCACAAGCTTATTGTCCTTCACGTTCAGATGGTCGTGGACCTTTCGACAAGCCTGATGCTACTTGAACGGAGCAACGCTGTCTCTCGTGGGGTCCCCTTCCGTGCACTCCATGTGCTTCTGATTTTGACTCCGCGACTTTGCTTCTGAGTTGTCTATTTTTCATGCAAATCTATGGAATCCGCTTTACTTTTTTTTTTTTTTTTCTGATGACAAGTCTTGATTGATCACTGTTTCCCAATTTAGGCTTTTTTATATGTAAAATAAAATCATTCATTGGTAAATAATAGTCTACCAATTTCAAATCCGTGCGGACTAGAAGAGATTCCCAACTAGCATGACGCACGGGCTCCCCGTCCTACTGGAGAAATATAGGCTGGCTTGTCCACTTGTCCCCGGAAGCAAACAAACCCTTCATTGACGGCCAACATTCAAATCATAATCACGGAATGAGCTCACTCGTAGGACCCTTACACCTATAATTATTAAGAGAATTCAGGTAATTCTATTCCCTAACATTGCAATTAATGATTGAAAAGGACTCAAAATGGATTTTTCTAAAAAAAGTTTTTAGGAGAAACTTTAAATTTCGTAGAATTATTAAAAATCTATGAATTTGAAAAATTCCAATGTGAAATATTAGGCTCTATGTAGTCAAAACTCTGAATAACAAGGATTTGAAGACTTCTTTGTTTGAGTAGTATATACTCCAATTTCCTTGACATTCTCGATGAAATTTTTAAGATGTCCTTATAATGATAAATTTTAAGAAAGAATTTTTTTTATAAAAGTGAGTTTAAAATCCTGCAAAGAAGGAATTAGTAAAGACTCACCTCCCATCTTGTGATATTTCAATGCTATAGAAGACAGTCAAATGAAATTTCTGTCTTTTCGTTTGTTTTCTAAGTTACAAGGGAGACTGAAAATTTAAAAAAAAAAATAAATAAAAAAAAAACTAAGAAAGAATAGAGTTATTATAACACTGGCCTCGTCAAGCCCAATCGAAGCCTACCATACTTGACTCGGATATTTCTAATTCGGAGCTTTCAATTATGGGTTTTCTAACATTTTGGACTCACAATAATATTTGACCCGTTACTAATGAAATTCCTAGAAAACAGTTAATTCGTTTAAAATCCTCCCCACCAGATATTCTGGTAGCCCGAAGTAGGCATGCCATCCGAATGGCCCAGAAGCCCGAAACCCCCCACAATGGGTTTAAGGCTGTGTCTGCAGCCCACAGCTTCACAAATAGGGCATTTCGCTGACATTGTAGTTTACTAGTCCTACCACACCGACCGTTCTCATCTGGTGTTAAGAAAATTCCCCGTACCATACAAGTTATAAGTTTAAATTTTATTTTAACAGATACTTAAACATGTATAATTATTAAAATAATTATATTATATTACTAAATATTATAGAGGTTATTTTTTGTAATTTCAATAACAAGAATCAATTTATTATATGGTGCAAAGACATAATTTTTATTATTAAAATTACAGGATATTTTTTTTATTTTTCTTTTTATTCAATAACAAAAAAAAGGTCCACTGACCCTTTTCTTTACATGATAAAAGAAGAAGAAAAAAAAAAAAAGAACACACCTAGTGTTCACAATGTCTAATTAATTCTCATTAATACAAAATTACTTGTACACGGTAGTAATTAGACGCTTGTGGTGGATATGGGCAGCAATTATCAGAATAGTGAGATTCAACAATGTTTTTGATTTGAATTAACCTTCGATCTTTGGTAATTTTGATGAAACAAGATCTGTACAAAAACGTAAAAAGGAAAACGACATACCATATCTCAGAGCGCTGTCGTTTGAGTACTTTAATTATAGACTTAAGTATTATTATTATTATCATTCACTATTTATTAATTAATAAAAATATCAATTTATTATTATACTTCCCGGATTTCTTGAATTTTTTTCCAATTCCCAAGTTCCCATCGTGTATCGAACGCCTCAGTCCGATCAAGTCCTCTCTCTTGGATGATCATTTTACATTTTTGATCTTTGACATGAATGAACGGCCTTGATAGCCTGCAACATACGTGACTCCTTGTCTCGTCACTTCACACAATTGTATATCTGCTCGCCGGTCGACGGTCGACTTCAGTTTTGAACTCTCAACCAAACAAAGGAGCTACCTCAACTTGAGCAGCTCTGGCGACTTCTGCTAAAAAGGAAGTTAAATTTCGGTCAATCGGTAATGTTCCGCTAACTTTTTTTTTTTTAAAAAAATAAATTATTATTATTGGGTTTTTGTTTGAAGGTTTTACATTTCGTTTTGAAAATGGAGGAAGCCCTCTTATTTATTTATTTGATGGATTATGTATTGTTGATTCAGATGGGATCGGAGGAAGGCGAGGTTTTGGAAATTGACAGTTTAGAAAGGGGTTTGTTGCACAAATCGGAGGGTTTTTCGGGGGAAGCAACTGAAGCTGAAAATGAGACTGTGCTTTATGCGGCTTCATTCGAATCAATGGAAGAAAATTTTGTTAAGTATCAAACAACACAATGGGTGCTCTATTCGTTGCCATTGATATTGGCTTGGGGCATTGGCTTGATCATGCTGTTGTATCTGCCGGTGCGAAGATATATTTTGCGCAAAGATATTCGGTCTAGAAGTCTCCATCTCACTCCCAATTCTATTGTATACAAAGTAAATCAACTTCCCCCTTTTGCTTTCACGAAACCCTCGTTTTCCTTTTCTTGTTTTTTTCCAGGTTGTTTTGATACGCGGTTGTTGTGATCTTGTTGGATTTTTCTTGCATTATTTATTGGATGACTTCTTTTTTCTTATATTAAAAAAAAAATAAATTGGAAGATGGAAATTGCTTGTTTTTATCGGTTGAACTGAGGTTTGAATGAGTTTTTATTTGCTGGACCAATGCTTTTCATTGGAATGGCCAACATGTTCTCTTGTCCGGTTAATGATGTTTAACTGCATATAAGATCAAGAGGGCTTTACTTCAAGACTTGTGTTTTATGCTGTATCAAGTTATGAAAGCATGGTTTGTTTAATTAGTGACATGGTTTCTTTGCTTAGGTTACAAGACCAGTGGCATTTCCCTGCTTTGGGGTCTTAAAGAAAGAGAAGCATGTTTTATTAGCTTCAGTTGCTGATGTTGTGATCGAACAAGGTAAACTGTCTGCAAAAGTATTAGCTGTCATTTGGTTTTTTCTTTTTTTTTTTTGGGGGGGGGGGGTGGGGGGTGGGATTGCTGGTGTGTGTTGAGGGGGATCATAGAATTGGTTGCTGCTCTGGTAATATTCTAACATGAATTTGATTCTCCCACAATGAATTTTTGTATAGTGGACATATTTGGCTCCTGAAACAGCAATCTAAAATTCTACACAGATGTTGCCAATGATAGTTGTGCTATTGTTTCTTGCTTACCCTTCTTTTTTCCACGATTTTAACTACTTGGTTGACAAGACATCTTCTAATAAAATTCTATGTCGTACACCTTATGCATAACCAAAGGCCTCATGAAGTTCATAATTTCAACCCATTGAATAATTGCTTTATTTTATTTATTCATTTATTATTGTTAAGGGGTTATTCTCCGATGTTATTGGACATGATTCTACACTTTTATGGCACAGTTCATGTCGTGGACTCATAACATCTTCTCAATGTTCAAAATGGCTGTCTGCAATATTTTCAGGATATATGCAGTCTCTTTTTGGTGTCTACTCTCTTAGAATTGAGAATGTTGGTGTGAGAAGGCCTCCAAGGGACGATGTTCAAATTCAAGGCATTGCAAATCCTAGTGCCTTCAGGAAGGTACTCCATCCTCTTCTTTTTTTTTTTTTTTTTTTGCATAAATACTAGTTTCTTCTAACTGCTTGTATCTGTTTGAGAAATTTTTTTCGCATTTCATTCTCAGGCTGTCAAGGCAAGGCTATCATATATGAAAAGTGATGTTGCCTCTAGACAAGCTTCTGCAATTGAAGAGATTCCTAATCTGAGAATAGCTCATCCGTCATCCACTTGGGTGAGTAAAAGTCTCAAACCTCCTTTCCATCCCCCTCCTTCATGGTACAGATGAGTTTTACATTTCTGCTGTCATCAGTGGCCCAGCTGTGCCACTAGCACACCTCTTATTCCAGATTAGTCAGACTAAATTCCATGTTTTCTCTTCCTGTTCCATTATAAAATTCATTCATTCCTCATATTATTGCAGGTGTCACCTTCAAAATTCCCAAGGAACGATTCCTTTCCTAATTCTGGAGATACAATACTCCTACAGAAGCTAGAAGAAGTTGGTTCTTCTGTAAAGGTAAAGCAAGAACACAATTGTTTACAATCCTTTTTTTGGTAATTTATGATATCATTGTTAATAGCCATGCTGTTGGTCTCACGTGGCAGAGAGTTCAAACTTTAATAGAAGAGCAATCTCGTACGTCAGAAATGGTTGATTAAGGTCGGTGGACCAACCTGCCAAGCAACATATCAAGTTTTCTCACTTTCATTTTCTTCTTTATTAGATTTTTTTTTGTTATTATTTTCATTGTGTTAATGTTTCATTCATGTCCGAGTGGTAATTTTCTTCGGATGTCTATCCTTAGCAGAAAAGAACACCAAAGAAAGGAAAGTGTATTCGGAACTGTAGTTTTTCCCCTTTTAATGTACATTTACATTGACTTCTTATCAACAATCGACCTCCCACCGGCAATTGAACATGTGATCAATCCGTATCTGTTGGGGCTACATAATGCTAGGATTGCCTCAACAAGAGGTGGGGAAGGGGTGTTTTTTTGTTGGCAGGGGGAAAGTGTGGGGGAGCGTGGGTGATGAAGAAAACACTTACAATTTGTGGAATGGGAATGACAACGTTCGATTTCTCAAGCCCAACTGCTGGGGCTTGATCGCATGTTAAAAAATTGAGCTATGTACAGTACAAGAATGAAAAATGACATGTTGTGTGGTTATAAGGTTATTATTATCTTAGGAAATTGGCTGAAATTCTATGTCTCAAATCTTTTCGGCAAGCCGCAGATGCGTTATTACAAATTGATCCTCTGGCCCAACACCATGTATTGTAACATGAGAACACCCCAGATAAACTTATTAACCTTAAATCATGAAAGCAAGTCTGGGTGGAGAATGCTGAGCCGAGACTATAGAATGGGCTAGAAAGGTCTCGGGGCTTTATCCGAACCGAGTTCAAGAAATGAAGAATGGCTCAACATGGTTCAAGTCCAATTGGGTTCCAATATGCGACGGGGGACCAGCATATTTCCCTATGTCTTGAGTAAAGTCAACAATGGGAAGTGGTGGTTTGGAAGAGTTAGTTGCATGTAAGTTTTCCCACTGAAATGTTAGTTTTTTCTGTTGCATCTGTTTACGCTGAAGTAGTTATAAGCGAGGTGCTGCTTGGTGTGGAGCGGAAATTTCGAGAATTTGTTTAGAAGACGGAAGTTTGGCTTACCAAACTTCACTTCCCAAACGATCCTCTTCATAAATGAATTTTCTTTTAAGTCACTGTCGATTTGAACGCTCACCTCAGTGGCTCACCGTCATGGCGAACGATGATGGAGGTCCACCCTTCCCTTCTACGTGGAATCTGCCCACAAAAAATCTTATAAGATGATTAAAAAGTACTGTCTACTTTGACTGTCATGGTCTCATGGTTTGACAAAAGGTGCATCGCATGACATGAACCTGTCCTGTAAACTCATATCACCTTGATCGATGAGGGATCGTGGCACGTACCATTTGTCTCTTTAAGATTTGAAACTATACTCGACCTACGTTATGTGGCCCTTCACACGAAACGTCGTGTAAGTTCACATTAATGCTAGTGCACCAGAAATTAAAGCAAAACACTGATTTCGACAAATCCCATGGATTTAAATACCTGTACCTTTTTCTCCATGTGATTCATACGTGCAAGCGTTAAGGCCTTCTCGGATTTGATTGGTGCAAGCTACGGGCGTCCCATAATTCCTAGCCAAGAGTTATTTTAAAGCATCTTAAGCTCTTGCTTAGTTTCAGGCTTAAAAAAAGACAGAACACTCACAAATTTCAAACTCTTGCTTAGACATTTCCCAAAAGAGTTAGTTATTCCCAACCCTTTTTAACACATAGATATCCACAATTACGTGTGATTTCTATGGTATTTATTTATTGTCACTAACAAATTCCAATGACTTGACATAGCCTAGTGATCATAAAGTTAATTGTTTTGAATTAAGTCTAAGATTTAAACTTCAGGTTTACTCATATAAATTATATCCTCCTCAGTTGATTGGACAAGAAAAATGGCTAACCTAGCGCTCTTATATCACATTAGAGCTATCCCTCTTTTTTTTTTTTTTGGACCAACCATTGGAGCTGTCTTATGCACGAAAATAATTAAAAACCCAGAGGAAAATTGTTCATTTACTTGTTGAAACAACCCCTGGTAACATGCGAGAGAGAGAGAGAGAGTAGTGTAGACAGTGGAATAATTAGTTTATGAATGTACATATGTCTCCCGCTAATTAATTATTTTATATTTGGTTAAACCCACCGTACACAACCAAACCTTTTTATTCACGAGAGAGTTGGGAAAACTATTATTGTATTGTTTTCAATATTATCATTGGAAAAATATGAAGTGTGAAGTTAGATGAGTCGAACCATTACCATGCTTGGCACCACTTCTCCTTCCGTGTACTGTAATCATTGGTCAACAGGGATTCGATCTAGCATTTGTCATTCCTTCTGCATTGATCAAGTATAACCATGCGGGGGGGGGGGATCACGGTGACATGATCAAGCATTTTGGGCTATGCGGACAGAAACGGTGCACATTGCATCTAAACGTGGCCAAACCGGAAAACGCTGACCACATGATATATGGATATCTCTGATCTGCTCTCCGCGGAATTCTATCTATGACAAAAGCAGGGCAAGTCAGTTTTCAGCTTGAGTCAGCATCAATTAAATAAAAATAAGCCATTTTGTAACTCAATAATAATGAAATTTGTAATTAATACATTTTTTTTAAGTGTTATAAAATCTCGCACGGGAAACTTTGTCAGACTAAACCCTTATCCCAAAGGATTGTAAAAAATTAGACTAACACAGTGACACAACCCCCTTTTTTTATTTTTTATTTTTTAGTTCAGTGCTGTAAAATTTTAATTATAATTGTAAATAAAGGGGATTATAGTTAGTACATGGCTTAATTAGATGATAAACAAATTGAATGACGAGCGAGTGTAGATGGGCTAAGCTTCCATGTTATGCCTTAAGAGTATCGTAACAATTCAGAATTTAAGCTATTATTAAGTGGTCAAATTTATGTACGTTAGAGTCACATTAAACCTTTTATTTAGTCCACATGAGGTTTTATACTTTTTTAATTAAGATGCAGTATCGCTTATAGGAAAAAAAAAAAGGCATATTCTTAAGGGCAGGCTGAAATCCGAAAATCATCGCTGACAGCCTTCCTTTTTAAATATATCGATTATGAAAGGAAACGAAGTTACGTTAAACTTAATAGTTCTTAACCAAACTTAAGCTTTTTATTTGGTTAATCCAAATTAGAATGAGTTGAATTTAATTTAAATTTAATAGTTCGAGTAGATTTAAGTGTGTGTTATTATATAAGAGTGTAAATTTTAATTTATTAATATATATTTTTAAAATATTGTGTGATAGATTTTATTAATTAATAAAATAAAATATTTATATAATTGTTAGAATGCAAACAAAAGAAAGAATTTATTTTTGTTATATGGTAGACCCAAATTTAATTTTATAGTATGCATTAATCAATTATTTTTATTTAGCCACATCACCTTATATATTAATTCAGAAGTAATATTAAGTATTTCATATGTTTTTTTTTATGAGTACACTAAATTTATTATTTTAAATTATATTTTTTTTATTTCAATAGAATTCTAATTAAAATGTTTATTTTTTAAAAGAGTCAAACTAAAGATTTCTGGTAAAATAAAAGTTTGAGAGCGGCCAATTGCGAAAGCACAAATCAACTTAACGACATAAGGCACCAAACAAAAGATACGTGGAGATCATTGCAATTCTACCTTTAATTAATCAAAACACAAGAATAGCATATTCATCTGAGTGGCATCCGTTTGGCATCAATACATTTCTCAATAATTTATTTTTTTTTCATTATTTGTCAAATAACTTTAATTGATGGGTAAATTTTCAAAATGACATGACTTAAACGACCTTTTTCCAATTAAAAAAATTGTTAACTTTTAAAACAGTCACATGGGTAGCCAAGTCCTTTGTGTTTTTTTTTTTTTTGGTTTGTTTGTTTTATTGGGCGCAGGGAGGGAGAGTTCAGAGTTGGCTGCCAATTTGAACAGCCAATTGGACAGAAAAACAGGCAGCGCAGCATCATCCACCTTTCAATGTAAAAACAAATAAACCCAAAACTCTCATTAATATACGAACATTTGAAAAGATAAATAAATCCATATTTGATGGCCTTAGATCTCCGACACACAAATAGTTTTGATCACTAACTTTTTTGTTATTTTGCACCAACAAACGCGCACGCGCGCTCTCGCTTGCTCGCGCACAGATGCACACCACACCCACGAGACACACCATCTCTGTACTATTCAAGAAGATAGAAGTCGGCGAAAGAGAAGAAAAGCTTTCAGAAATAACAAGAGATAGAAGATAGACGGAGATCGAAATCAAACTGAGTATAATTTGTCTTCCGCTTTTCTTTCATCTTCTTTCTCCTTCCACACTCGCTCGCCGCAGTTTGAGACTTCTACGTTTTTTCCCTTTTGTTTTTGTTTTTTTTTTTTTAAAAAAAAGAGAGATAGAATATTTTCGGGTGATTTTATTTTTAAAGTCCGTCTTGTATTATTATTATTATTATTTTAATTGTGATTTTCGATTTTGAGATATATTTACTCAGGGAGAGTGAGAAAGAGAGAGAGGAAGAGAGAATTAGTGGTTGGTTATGACGGGGGGAGCAGCTTCAGTTTCGTCTCCGCTGTGCACGTGGCTGGTGGCGGCGTGCATGTCGGTCGCGTGCGCCAAGGAGCATTCGATCAACTCACGCGCGTTCCATGCGTCGTCGCCGTCGAGCAACGGTCTCGGCCGCAGCCGCAGGAGGAAGTCGTCACTTCTTTCTGAACGCAAAAGCACCACCGCGTTTGGCTTTGGCGTTGGCGTTGATGGCGGCGGTGGCCAGTCTCTCTCGAAATGCTCGGCGGCTTCATTCGGTGAATCGAGCTTCCAGGGATTAATGAGCTCCTGCTTGGCCTTCGAGCCATGTAGTCACTTCTATGCCGCCAATGGCCTTCTTTCTCCTTCCTCTCATCTCAATCGCAAGCATAGACGCCTTAATTTGCCCGCCGTTTCCGGTAATTTCTTTGTTTCATTCCTCTCTTCTATTCCCCTTCTTTTTTTTTTTTTTCTTGGCTCCATTTTTCGATTTCATTATGTGATTTCTATTCTATTAATTTAGCGTTCTTTATTGTTGCTTTCTTGCCTTTTTCTTTAGTATGCTTCGAATAAATTGCTTTGTTCTGGCTATTTTGTGGAAGTTGGAATTCGAATATTTACGGCGGTATGTTCTATTCTACGATTCTTTCTCTCGTTTGTCATTCTGTTGGAAGCAGCCATTAATTGGATTGTAAACCTGGTATTAATTCAAAGTGCCAAATGTCAGATCCTATGCCGTTTTAACAGAGTGTCTCTCGGAGCTCCGAGCACTTGTAAATGCTATTTTTCAAGTCTTAGTGGCTGAATTAAGATGTAATTACAGTATGATTTAGTCTGGCCAGGAAATTTAGCCGAACCCGGTTTTGTTTTAGCTCCACTAAGATTATAGTGACACTTCATTACTCCATTCTGAAAATCATGCGTCTCTCTTGTGCAAGCAGACTTGCTTGCCCACATGCATGGCACCCACACAACAACAGAGCCTCTCTTTTGAATTTTCTTATAGCACATATAACCCTGACTATCTATGATGCTTTACTTAAAATTTTTAGGGAAAGCCATGGCCATAGCAGTGCAACCTGCAAAGGAGGTTGAAACAAAGAGGAAACCCGCAACAAAGCAGAGGCGAGTAGTGGTCACAGGGATGGGTGTGGTGACACCCCTTGGCCATGATGTAGATATTTTCTACAATAATCTGCTTGAAGGGGTCAGTGGTGTGAGCCAGATCGAGGCTTTTGACTGTGCTCAGTTTCCAACAGTAAGTTTCCTTGGATGTGTCTTTTCTGTTGTTAGTTCCAGTAATTTCTGTTATTGTAATAAATCTTTCTCCTTTTTCTGTCTTTGCATTTGCTTTCTCAGACAATTGCTGGGGAGATAAAGTCTTTCTCAACTGATGGATGGGTGGCACCAAAATTGTCAAAGAGAATGGATAAATTTATGCTTTACATGCTTACAGCTGGAAAAAAAGCCTTGGCGAATGGTGGAATCACTGAGGATGTGATGGATGAGTTAGATAAAGCTAAATGTGGAGTCCTAATTGGCTCAGCAATGGGTGGCATGAAGGTAACAATGAGGTCCCTGTGTTTTGGTTCCTCTCTACTTGTGATAATAAAGATGGGAAAGGGGCCTGCCGAGATTTTGTTTCCCAATTTTGAATTTATCTTGACAATAAGGGCCCCAAAAATTTTCTCCTATCTCATTCCTTGACCACATGCTTCATAAGTGAAGGCATCACCAGTTCTCTTTATGCATTAAAGGGTTTAGAATGTGAAGATTTTTTTGTTTTTTTGAGAATTGGGAATGCAAAGTTATTTTCAATGTTCAATTTTTCCTCATAGAAAATCGGATTTCTTCTTTTCTTGGCCTTAATGGCATTGTTGATTTCTCTTTAGAACATAACTTCTTTTGGATAATATGGTTTCTGGTTCCATCACCTTGCACAAGAGCCATGTGACTTGGAGGTTCAGCAAAAGGGGGCATTTCAGTTTCATGATATACTGTTGATAATAGTGATAATTGCTGTTTTGCTTGATTATTAATAGGTCTTCAATGATGCTATTGAAGCTCTGAGGGTCAATTACAGGAAGATGAACCCATTCTGTGTGCCTTTTGCAACTACAAACATGGGTTCTGCCATGTTGGCAATGGATCTGGTAATCCCCAACTTTCTATGGCATGCAGAGTAAGAACTCTTTTTGTAAATTAGATTAACTGTAGATTTTCTTATTAAATCACAGGGTTGGATGGGGCCAAACTATTCAATTTCAACTGCTTGTGCTACCAGCAACTTCTGCATATTGAATGCAGCAAACCACATCATTAGAGGCGAAGCTGTGGGTGTTATTGAATCTGATACATGTTCAAAATGTTAATTGTGGTATACTTAAGATACTGTATTTAATTGGTGAGTATCTCTTGTTCCATTTTATTAAAAGTGTTGTTATGAACTTCCAGGATGTTATGCTCTGTGGTGGCTCAGACGCAGCAATTATACCCATTGGTAATCTTCCTTTCTTTGTGCTTGTCCCATGTGTCAAGTTGGCATTGACTGAGGTTAGTGCATTACTCCTTGTTATTTCTGATTTAGGGCTGGGAGGTTTTGTGGCATGCAGAGCACTGTCTCAGAGGAATGATGAGCCAGCCAAAGCTTCAAGACCTTGGGATATGGTAGTTTATCAAATCATCCTTCCCCCCAATTTTCTCCCCGTTAAGTTTATGGGTATAATATGTGATGGTTACTTGAGTTATTGGAAAGAAAAGTATAGCATACAGTAGTTCATAATTCATGAGCATCACTTGCTGCAAGTGCCACGGGTGTCCTCAGTATTTCATCATGGCTGTTACTCCATATTCTTATCTGTATTTTCTGTTTCTTAGCCAAGCAGTTCTAGGTCTGAGTGCCCGCACTTCTAAAATTTCCTCAACTTATGGATGTGAGCCAGAATGGAAATAGCTAATCAAAGCTGCAAGCCAAAGTATTGCTTTTGAAGGTACTTTATGTTTCTTTATTTGAAAGTCTCCTCTGGTAATGAACAGAATCGGGATGGATTCGTTATGGGGGAAGGAGCTGGTGTTCTGCTCTTAGAAGAATTAGAACATGCCAAGGTATGCCCAAGTTACTCCATTAAAAGGTTTCTTATTGCCCCCTGTTTGGCTTTTATTATTACCTCGTTCTATTCATAAGTTTCTAGCTAGTCCATTTAGGGCCAAATCCATCAAAAACAGATCGCTTTTTATTTTTGCCACCTTTTGTGATCATCAAACTAGCCTTTGATTTTCTTTCAGTTTTCTTGTTTCTGTGATTCTGGTTTTTCCTTGCTTGCCTAGTGCGTAAACAAATGATGCTGATTGTAAATATTGATGGGAAGATCTCCTCTGAATAATTAATCTGTTTATTAATCCATGATTTGCAGAAAAGAGGTGCAGATATCTGTGCAGAATTTCTTGGAGGAAGCTTTACTTGTGATGCTTATCACATGACTGAGCCACGTCCAGATGGTAATAGAACACTTGTAAATTGTTTTAAATTCACTCATGTTTTGTTATTAGATTTTCAGACCTGCTGATAGTCAATGAATCTAGTTGTTTATCTTTGTGGCTAAATTACCTCCTATTGATTTGCTTGTACTACTTTGTCAATCCATGACATTCCAACCACTACTTTCCATGCGTAATCCAAAGGAGTGTCAAACATTGGAGATAACTAGCATAAGGCCTTCATTGATTCTCAGCAAATGCATTTTCTGGGAAAATGTCAACTGGTCAACATCTTGGCTTCCTTCCTGCTGTGTGTTGTTCATTTTTTATGATAATCAGTCATGTAGAATAGATACAGCCACATGGCAAAAAAGGGATCCCTCGGTTAAAGCTGCTAAGGGCATTTTATGAATTTCTGTTGAAAATTCTGATGACAAGCAAGAAAAGTTCTAATCTCCCGTTAAGTACTATCATTAAGAAAAATGAATGCATCATAATTTTGAATTTAGTGACTGCATTATATTTGTTATTCAGAATTGTATTTAGTTATGCCCAAGTGCAACATGTGTATCCCCTCCCCTCCTTGCTCTTCCCCACGACCACCCTCCCCCCAAGCCCAAAAAAAAAATGTTAGATGCAATGTGCTTGTGTCTTTGATGCTTATCAGCCCAGAATCCAATTTAGTTATCACTGAAAATCATGAGCTAGTGACTAACTCTATATGGAAGTTTGTCATCTAGCTTACTCAGCAGAGCATCACAACCTAACATGTGCTCCTTTTATGTCTCTCAAAAACAGGGTTTGGTGTCATTCTCTGCATAGAAAAGGCATTATCTCAGTCTGGGGTATCTCAAGAGGATGTGAATTACATAAATGCGCATGCAACGTCCACACCATCTGGAGATATGAAGGAGTATCAAGCTCTCATGCATTGTTTTGGCCAAAATCCTGATGTAAGCAAGCATGCATTATTATTCATATAAAACTCCATTCCATACCTCGAGTTTAAAAGGTTAAAAAGAGATGTACCACGATTGCAGCTAAGGGTCAACTCAACAAAGTCTATGATTGGCCACCTACTGGGAGCAGCTGGTGCTGTCGAAGCTGTTGCAGCAATCCAGGTACCCATTTTGTGGTTGAACAGAGTAGACTGTACAGCTAGCCGAAATATAAATCACTGCTTCCCTTCTTTTTCTCTCCCATAATGGGTCCAAGGTTAACTTTAAGGTATTGATGTTATGTTATGTCTGTTACTTGCATAGGCAATACGGACTGGATGGGTTCATCCAAATATCAACCTGGAAAATCCAGATGAAGGCGTGGTATGTTGTCTGCCCTTGTAATTTATCTAACTGATATGCCACATACCCCTCGGCCATGTTAAACAGAAACTTTTAGTTTTGAATGATATAATGTTGGTGGCATATCAATTCAGGACACAAATGTGCTTGTTGGCCCGAAGAAAGAGAGGCTGGAAATTAAGGTTGCATTGTCTAATTCATTTGGTTTTGGTGGCCACAACTCTTCGATCATTTTTGCCCCATACAAGTGAAACAGAACTGTTCCAACTTTTTCTATATATGGGTAAGGTGGATTTGTGATTCTTTTTTTTCCTTTTGTCCTCTTGCTTTCCTAATTTGTTGTGAGAGATCTCGAAGGGTTGTTTAATCCCACTGCTATACTTGATGGAAGCGTGAGTTTATTGCCCGAGTGTGTACCATAATTGTCAAAAAAGGTGACTCAGCATCAGTAGCATCTAAAACTAATGGAAGAACACATTATGCTGCAGTTTGTGAAGATGTGGAGACATGATGCCCTGGACCCCTACTCTTATTTTTACGCCAGCATGCCAGACTGCTTAGCAACTAACAATCTGTGGAATGAGTACATCTCGTGGAAGACTCTTGGAATCTTTGTTGCATCCGGTTTCTGTTGAATTTGTTTGAACACAATAAAAATTTTCAAGAATAACTCCCGGGGCAGCAGATTTGTATAGAGGAATGATCGATGGCTCTTTATGTTGGGAAAAGTGAATGTTGAGACCAAGCCAAGGGGTTTTACTGAGGAAACCTTCAATTTTTCACTTGATAGCTATCAAATCACTACTAGATTCCCTGCTTCCCGTCTTCCCCCCTTCTTTCTGTTCCATGTACAAGGAGTTGTCTTTCGGTGGGTTACAGTAGCATACTCTGGTGAATTTTGAATTTGCAGAAGGGTATGAATATGCTGCTATACCTGTTGGTTCACCGGCAGACTGCTATTTTCTTTCTCGTGTTATCCTCTTGTAATGATATGGTAATTGCTGACAGATTTAATTCCCTTGTCATAATTAATCAAGTTCCTGGGAAGTTTTATAAATTGGAAGGTTTTTTTTTGGCTTACTAAGCTATCCGAGCGGTTTAGTCAACGAATGAATAAATTTGAAAAGGAAAATTACAGTGAACAAAATGTGAAGTGAAGAGAAAAATAAAAGAAATGATCAGGAAATGTTTTCTCGTTAAGTTGTAAGCACCGAAGTATTGATACCGTCGAGAATTGATTTAAATGGAGAATGCTATTACCAAGTTCTGAAAATGATGCCGGAAATCACCCCAACATTTGGGTTCGCCGATTAAAAAGTAAATATATTTGTAGGGCATAACGAGCAGTCGTGGGCCCAAGTCGGAAGGGAAATGCCAGGACTGTTTTTACGAGTTGTCAAAATCAGAAATGTTTGAGGTAGACAACCCGCCCATCAAACTTGACACTTGCGGCCTTACTGTCAAGAACATGCCTCCTCCCTGCCTTTTTTCTCTCTCTCTCTCTCTCTCTCTCTCTCTCTCTCTCTCTCGCCAGTGTCCATCCCTCGGAGGCTTGAACCGCTTCGCCCTGATGCCTCTAGGATTCAAGGGAAGGAAACAAGCTACAAGGAGGAGGGCCGGCACCTCCGGTTAAGAACAACCGTAGATGAATATGGAGACGCTTCACCAACATGTGCATGCGTAGTTATAGCAGAAATTATTAAGTGGTCCAAGACTGCTTTATGCAGGAGTGAAAAATCTATTACACGATTGAGCGAATCAATTTCAATATATGTTGCAACAAATCAAATTGCAGCATGACCATGACAAGAATAATAAGTGCAAATCCAAAATGGTTCAGTCCAGTAGTTACAAGTTACCTTCCTTGAATTCTGATCCCAAGTATCATGTGCTTGCGAATGAGCAACATCTCATTTCCAACACTGACATGTCCATGTGCATGCATCCATTCTAATATATATATATATATTAACTTGTCGTGGAATGCTTCTCCTTAAAATTATTGTTGTTTATTGCCCCCACCTTCCTTCCCCACGCCGACTAATGTCACGTTGTGGACTAGCACTTGATTTTAGGTCACTATGCTCGAAGTAGTTATAAATGTTTCCGATCACCCACTCTTTTTCACTGCCTTAATTTTGGCGAAAGTTAGAGTGGAAAGCGCCTCTAAAACATCCAGTCATACTACTTCCTCAAAACTAAACAACAAGAAACGATGAAAAAAAAAATACGATATAGAAGTTCTATGATAATTCAATATATTTTTCCTCACGTTAGATAAGATTTTAATTACCACTTCTTTTTTTAAAAAAATTTTATAAGTGAATATAATAATAAATTTTAATTATTATATATATATATATATTGAATCAAAACATATACGGTAATCTGATGTGGATCAGCGAAAATGCTACTAACATTGATTAGCGACTCAAATTAAAAGTTTTCATTTTAACCGAGAGAGGCAAATTGGTATTTAATTCGGTGATAAAAGAGTGAATACTAAGCATATACAAACTTGCTTTTAAAGATAAGATAAAGTAAGTAACATAAAATACACATAATTAGTACTAATCACCATGGAATAAGATTTTTAATCAAACAACAGCCCGCGCGGAGGCTTCCATCTTGATCAAGAGCTCAACCAAGAAGATCACACCCTACCGCGGCTCTTCACCGAGACGATTGATCATGTACAGAGCATTGCTGGTAACCTTAGCCACATTGTTGATCTTGCGCTTCACATCACTCTTGATCTTGCTCTTCACATGCTGAAACCCATCGAGACACGTGTCCTCGTTCGTCAAGGCCGCGCTCACCCACGTCTCCGCATTGCTCATCTGCCACTGAAACGTCTCGCCCCTCAAGTGCTTCAGCTCGGCGAGGGTCTTTCGCAGCTCGTCCAACGAGTCGGACATCTGCTCCACGCAGTCGCTCAGCGCGGCTCGCTCTCTCTTGGTCTTGAGCCGCCGCTCTAACAGCCTGCGCAAGCGGCTAGACACCTTGTGGGCGCGTGCGAGGCTGATCTTGACGGCGGCTTGGGCTATATCGCGTGGAGTGTTTGCAGGCCCTGCATAGGACGAAAGGGTGCGGATGCAGATGGCGGGGTAACTGGCGTGAACGCAAGATGAACGGACCAGATCTCTTGCGGTGGCAGAGCGGAGAGACATGAAGACCCAGACGAAGAGAAAAGGAGCCATAAATAAAGAGCCCCGAACAGGCATTTTCTTTTTTCTTTTTCTTTTTCTTTATATATATATATATATTCTCTCAGTGGCTAGTGGCTGTCTAGAGATTGTGTGCGATACATACGAGGACTACTGCTACTACTACTAGGGCAGACGGCAGAGAAATTTATAGCGGAATGGCAAGCGCAAAGGCAAAAGGGTAGTTTTTGAGAGAGAGAGAGAGAGAGAGAGAGAGAGAGTCAATGTAGTGATCCGAAAGATAGCTGCAGGTTTAGCATCTTTTTATTAGATGACCCACTGCCCCGCCAATGGCCGGTAACCCCAATTTAATATGAGGGGTTTGAGCATCCCTGTAGCTATAGCAAATCCAACATGTGTCACGCGCTCTTTTTCTTCTCTATTTTTTTTTTTTTTTTTCAGCTTCTAAAAAAAACACGACATGATGGGGTAGTTTTTAATTAGGTCAAAGGTGTACTGTGTTTATTATTATTATTATTATTATTTCTTTATTTAATATATAAATAAAAATTTATGTTAATATTAAAATTAAATTTAAAAAAAATCACCAAATTCAATTAATATAAAGTTCTGAAAGATCTTGAACCTTGTCCTGAGCCAATGGATCTCATGTATGCCTATCTAACTTACGTCAGCATACCGACAAATCCTATCAACTTAAGTGACATTCTACTTTCTTCGTTTTCGTCTTTTTCTGATGGTTGTATGTGACGCTCAACTAACTTCGACACGTTTTTTCAAAAATGTCTAACATACAATAAATGAATAATTTAATTTAATTTTATGTTCTTCGTAAAATTTGACTGTTGTAAACTTCATCGACGACTAGACTGTCACTATAATCGGTACAGCTTGGAATGCTTATCCATGGAAAAGGAAAATGGTCAATTTTTACCACCATTCCATTCCAGCTTTATCACCACAGGAAACATTGAATTCCATCTTGTACGAATCCACCATAAGAGGAACTATCAGCGAGGTTTGGTTAATTATCACCCTGTCCCACACCCTCCACCCCAACCATGCTAAAGTAGAGCGAAACTTTCAGCCATGCGTTACTCCTGTTGATCCAACCCCAGTACCCTGGGAATCCAGTCGGTGGCAGCACGTAGGAGCAGTGTGTTATAATAAACATGATTAAAATTTAAATATTAAAAAATATTTATTTAAACAGTATAAAATATTATCTTTAAAATTTTTATTTTTCATAAAAAAGATAATAGCAGTGCAAGACAATAAGTTACGAAAATTATTTTTTAAAATACAATAAATCTTTTTTATATTATATGTTTGAAGTAATAAGACCAGTATAAATTTATAAAATTTAATAATTTTAGTATTTAAGTAAAAAAAAATAAAAAATATCTATTTTTTAAAATTTTATTTATATTATTTTAAATTTAATGTGTTATAAATAATTTAAACGATTAGTTTTATAATAATTAATTTTTAATACCTAAAAATAAGAAAAATAAGTTATAAGATAAAATATATCTTATACAATTAAAAAATAAAATTTTTATTTTTGATATAAGATTGAAATTTTTTAAGATATCTTTATTTCTAATATAGGCCGTAATATCTGGAAGTCATTACGGGAGCTTAGCTTGTGATCGCAATTCTCGGGAGTTTTTAGGCTCTCAAACAGCGCATGTTCCGCTTGAAGTGCCCCCAGCAGCCCATACATAGGATTAATCACCTGCAAATTAAAGTAACGGTTATCCCAT
This sequence comes from Kandelia obovata, assembly GCA_021464305.1. Lineage (NCBI taxonomy): Eukaryota > Viridiplantae > Streptophyta > Magnoliopsida > Malpighiales > Rhizophoraceae > Kandelia > Kandelia obovata. The sequence goes on from CM038481.1 coordinate 3,412,151, forward strand.
TGATACCATTTATTACGTTTCACCCACTTTTGATGGGAGCAAGAATATGCCATTAAATTTAAAATTTCTTTCCATCTAGAAAATTCTCTTCTTCTATTTTTTAAGCCTCTTTCCAACCTATGTATCTTCTTCTTCTTCTTCTTCTTCTTCTTCTTCTTCTTTTCTTAAGCTTATGATAAATAATTTTAATTTTGATAATTAACGCGATAATCATGTTGTTAACCTAGGAATTCAATGACACGTGAGTCAAACATGGAACATACAACTCCAACATAAAATTATTATGTGTTTTTTACTCTTTTTTTTTTTTAATTTTTATTCAATTGACTCGAGCTGGTAGAAACTCCAATATGGTTGAGAAAAAATTAAGTGTAATTACATAACTATATGTGACTCAAGCATTTGGGCGGTGACCTAACATGAAAAGAAGCAATCAGTAACTTTCCTGTACGTACGATTTCTTTACAGTCAAATCTATACATATATTGTCACAAGCGCCTTCTGTACAGGCATTTCATAAATGATGTTGGCCGACGAGTGTTCATCGGTTCAGGTTGGAAGGTTGTTTCCAAAAACCTGGGTTTTTGACCACCACTCTTAAATTTGGTGCCATTGGAAACAGGAGAGAGGGCGCCCGCTGCCCAGATGGGAACAAGCTACCGTGACAATTCGGCTGGAAAGTGGCAGATATGGTTTGCCCATGAGTTGCTATCAGATTGGCGGTTTCCGAGTGGTGGGGTTCGTAATCTGCGAGAGCAGGGTCCCAGATCTTTATTTCAATATGGATGGTTCTGAGGCATCCGACTGATCACTTGTGAAGCCCTCCGAGTTAAACTTGATCTGATTGATTTCGTTAGAGGGAGCCTATCAATATTACCTCTGGTCTGCCTTTATGGAACAACTATTGACTAGTTTGTCATTACAGTTTTATACAACCAACCAACCAGGCCAATGATAAGGTTGTTAGAGTGCAGTAATGATCACAATATTGCTTAAAAATATATAATATTAAATTCAGTAGATAATTCGATATAATTCTTTAATAGATATCCTATGTGACAGGAGGGACTTTAAATTTTTAAGTCTCCCGACAAGTTATCTCAATCTTTAGATAATTTTCCAAAGATTAGAAATCCCCAACACCCTAAAGCATTTGTTGAATGGAAGCAATTATATGAATACATCCATATAGATACAATGGATAAAACAATAAATTTTTTTTTTTCTATTTATTAACTTATATATGTATTATAATAATGTTTATATTGTTTTATTAGTTATATTCAATTGTGTCCATTACTTTCGCTTTTAGTAGGGGGTATTTTAGGACAAGCAGGCGAGAAGTTGGTCACGTTATGGGTCGTGGCTGCATTGATGGGCTTCGTACAATTGGTGGATCTTTGAGGGATGCATTCGGCCCTTGGGCCCATTCGAAGAAGATCATATTATGCATAACACAAACATATGCCGACGATGGGCTGGCTTGAGGCTTCCGTACGGCATGCTGGAATTTCACTTTCCAGTTGCACATAAAATATAGCGTCACTCTACCGGCTGGCTCAGAAAAATTCTAGCTCCACTCGTCTATTCCTGCATAGTTTTGTTAGTGGTCGGTGCCTTTAAGTACTGCCAAGCTTTCTTCTTTTTTTTTTTTTTTTTTTTTTTGTGGTAAATTTAATGGACAGTTCAATTTAATACATTATGAATCAGTGAAATTTTTATTATTTTTATTTTTAATTTTTAACGAGACTATAAATTACCACCTTTATTCTTCTTTTTTTTAAGATACTTCGTATGATTACGCTCTGGAGTCGGTGGAATTGATGAGTTTCCACCCCGGAAATTGGGATGGCCACGGCTTGCCACCGTCCCACAAACTCAAATCGGCTAGCAAGCGAGGCTGCGTTCATTACTGAAGGCGGAAGCTCAGGAATATTCCATAATATGGGTGTGCCACTCAGATATTATTTTACCTACTATGGGTCCAAGATGGGGCAAATTAAAGCGTTTTTCTTTTGTTTTTGTTTTTTTTTTAATTAACCAAACTAATGCTCATTTTTATTTTTATCATCGAACTTCAATTTGACTTAGTTAAATCTTTGAATTTTATTTTTACTTTCAATGTCATCATTTTGTCTATTTTTCTAACACAACTCTTAAAAGAATCTTCGTGATCTGACAATTCTGCGAATTACATTTATCACCAAAAATTGTCAACATGGCTATTTTTTTTTTTTATTTCTCCGTAACAATCAAATTCGCTAATATTATGTCATTGCTGCTTTAAATTAATTAAATATATATAATTGGGTGCCAAAGAAAATGCCAAGCAACAAAAGTGGGACTTCACTGTCCTGTTCTTTTCCACCCCAATTCTTCCGCAAGCCCATCTCGCCCTAGTGCTAATTTCAAATACACGGATGCGGGGCCAATAATTGAAACAAATTGAAAAGTATGGACAGTGACCTTTGTTTAACGATATTCCAGAAAATTCAATGGTTATTATGAACGCTAACTTCGAATACATGTACACTTCACCCCTTTGTCCGATAAGATTACACATTGTGTTGATGCATTGGGCTATCCGGTTAACCCAATTAAGTACTCAGGATTTATTAATTTTTTTTTTAAGAAAAAAAAAAGTCCCAATAGACAATAAAATAATAATTTTTTGATTTAGCACTCACGAACGTGGAGGAAAATGATCTAACCTTATGTTCGGTAAGGATGACAATTCTATGGTCGGAAATTATCTAAACCTTACGTTTGATGACAATTCCGGTCAGGGTGGCCCAACGGTACGTCCCCAATTCAGATTGAAACTTGAGGCTTCTATACACTAACTAGGCTGACAGGAAAATCTGTTTTTATTTTTTTTTTCTTAAAAAAAAAAATGAATCAGTGATTACTTTTTATTTATAGAGAAAAAGATAAGCCCGTGCTGCCATACAATCAATATGTCAGAACCTCTCCAACAAAACGAGAAGGAAATAAACTTTAATTAATTGAGTATTTCTTCGGAAGTAAATAAATTGAGAAGGAAGTATTTGTTCATAAAAAAATTTATAAATTTGAAATTATCCATTAATTTAAAATTTATATGTTATTTATTCTTCTTTTATTTTTAATGTAAAATTTTTTAGTTAGAAAATTTATATTTAAAATTTTAATAAATAATTTTTAATGACTATCGATTAGCATACGACTGACTGGACATTTAAAATATGAAAAAAAGTATCATTTAATTAAAAATAGCGACAATGATGTCAGGTGTTAGATTATTCAATATTTTACTAGTTGTAACACAACAGCCGTATAAAATAGCTTCTAAAATGTTTTGGCATCCTTTTCTAACCCACCACATTTATTTATTTATTTATTTATACTTTTTTTTTTTTTTTTTTGGTGATATGTCCGGCGATTTGGGTCCACAAAATATACAGGGCCTTGAAATTGTAATCTCTTTTGATTTATTAGTCAATGAAAATACGAAATGAGAGCAGCGACAAATAAACTACATTACCATTTACTAAAGCCAGCCGATTTAATTATTTTGCAGATTTTTCGTGTGGTTAAACCGAGTAAAATGTGCAAATCTGAATCCAACACAAAAACGTGATTTTTATTGTTGGTTTTTTTCTTTTCTTGTGATTGGAAAAAACTGAATCACGAAGAGCTCCCAAAAACATGCTCCAGAAAATGGAAACCAAAAAAGCCAACTCTTTACGCTGCCACCACGCCGTGGTCTAAGGCAAGATGTTTGGAATTATAGCCGTTACGTTTCGAACGCAGAGGTGTTAGTAACGAAAACGAATGCGTAGAGGTGGAGACACTTCTGAATTGACGAGTGCTCGAGGAAATGGAAGCATCAGAACGTGCAAAATTCCATTCCAAGTTGAAACAATTATACGATCATTTGGGTGCCTGTAATTTTTGTATGCCTCACAAGTAGGTCATCAAAAGTACCATACTCAATGCCTTTAACTTTTTTTCTGGTTAGTGCAAAAACCACTGCATCTCCTGAAACGAAACCCGAAAAAATGCAAAGGGGCCCAGCAATTATATTTACAATTACAGAAGACATTGAACATAAATTAAAAGCAACAGCACCTAGCACATAGCAGCTACCGCCTCGCACAGAGGGCAGCCTGAGCCGTACTTTTCTCTAAAGAGCTCCATTCCATAACCTAACAACGTTGCCGTTAATCGCCGTCAAATCCTGGTTTCTGTACCACCCCATTTCCCCCATTCTCACCCTCAACACTCTGTCCCAACTTTCCCACCACTCCCCACCGCAACCACCACTACCAGCGTAACCCCAATCCACAACTTCCGTTGACTCGCCGTCGTCTTCACCATTCCCGTCACTTCCTCTAACATCTTCGTAATATGCTACAAATTTACCTTTGGTCACCCGATTGTCTTCGAAAACTGACGCCGTCGGAAAGGGAAAAGGAGAATACGCTGGCGCCAGAGAGATGCATGGCTCGGTGGCTAGCTGGGGCACTGATGTCTCGGAAGCCAATTGAGGCCGATTACCACCGATATCAACGGAAGACGACGTCGATGGCTCCGATTTCAAGAGGCGCGAGACGGCTCCTCCGGCTCCGGCGATTCTAATCCTCCAGAAGCCGACGGCTGCTGTTACGAGGGCCACCCAGGTCCATAGATTGCTGACGACAGTGAGAATCCCGAAACCAGTAACATCAAAGACCAATGCTTCAAGGGGAGACTCCAGCGCGTTCATCGTCGAGATCGAAAGCGTTTGTCTGGTCTGGTTTTGAGGCTTCTGTCTATGTAGCTCCGCGTTTGTTTAAGGTGGCCGGGTTGTGTTCGGTGGGCAACTTTGTGGGGTGAATAATAATTCGAGGAATGGGAATGATGCTTTTATGGGCAGGTGTGAGAAAAATGTGAGCCGTCAGATCTGACGAGTGGGGACTGGGATCATTTCACAAATGCCGAGAATCGAGAGTCAAGATGCTTTTTGGCTGAGGTAGCTCCAAGTCGTATGTACCAAGAGACGATTTTGTTATGTCCCTAGCTTATGACACGTGTACGGATACCAGTGGGTCTCCCGATTTCGTTTCCCAATTTTATCAAAATTGCCGAAACTTGTTTTGGATTTTCTTTCTATAATGAATTAGTTGGCAATCAAATTTCTTGAAAATAATTTAAACTTATATATATATATATATATATATAGCATAAAAAAATATTTATATTATTAAACTATAACAAGTGGTGGCGTAATTTTATTTTCACATGCTTCATTTTTTGGTGTATGTATATTATATTAATAAAATTAAATTCTTTATGTATACATATAGAAGGAGATGACATAATTATATTTTTTATCTGCAAAATTGAACCTTCGCAATCCTTTTATGGCTCTTTTAAATTATAATAAAATGTCATTAGCCATAAATTTTAAAAATAAAAATCACATTAACATTTAATTTATGATCTAAAATTTGATTTCTAGTGTCTATAACTAATAATAATAATAAATAAAAGGTTATTATAAAGGGTTGGTTTTTAAGACATATTATAGGAAATGTTAGGTAGGAAAACAGTTGTCAACAGAAGTATATTAATGATGATGACCATTTACATTAGCAAAATTGCATCAGCAATGATTAGTTAAAGGCTAATATAACTTTTATAAAAATCCAAATTCTGCTGACAGATACTTGTAACACTCACCTCTGCCCTTGTTTATAAGTTAATAATAATTATTTTAAATACTTTTACGAGGAGGTTGGAGTCTTCTACATCATACACTAATCTAGAACAATCGTGTTCTGAGACATCCCCCCACATGATTATCAAGTTTAAGGGTAAATGGTCTCGTTTCCGTAGTTTCACATTTTTGCTTCCCCATTTCGATTCTCCATTTATTGAAGGATTGACATTAAATAGTGAATGAGGTTTTGATATCTATCCTTCCATATCATACAAAGGTATTTGGTTTTGTGTTTCGCTGTTTATTTTGAATCAACAGAGCGATAAAATGTTTAATAAACTTCTTAGGTTTGCCGTGTGACTGCTTTTTACCCGTAACAACAAGTAAATTTGAACTACTTTTTAAAAGAAATAACAGTTAATAATTTTATTATTTTTTACTAACAATAATATTTTTTTAAAAAAAATAAATATGTAATATTTTAAATATTCATTTTATTATATTAACTGCAATAGACATTATTAATTCAATTAAATAATATTATTTTATTTTATTTATTGGCAACAATAATTAGTATCAAACAAAACAGGGTCTAAGTGTGAATTCTAAGGCAGGAGAGGCGTAAAGATTTCGTACGTTGCCTGCATATAAAATAATGGAGTACAGCTGTACATAATATTCAGTTTAGGGCGGCGATGCATTAAAGTAAAATGGATATCTAAAGCTTCTCGAGCCTCACCCAAGATGCAGGGTACTGCATGTCAGTCATAGAACTCTTGGAAGAAAATTAATCAATCTGTGGATAGACTATGCTGTAAACCAGGGGTACGTAGATTGATTATGTGCAATGATAAGAATATTTAAGTGCAAATTACCGAATGGAGCATATTTACTGATTTTTATTTTTATTTTTTTGGTTCTGATAGAAATAAAATAAAGAGTTTTTGGTAGCAGCAAGCATCAGGGTCATCTGTTTTTTCTTTGTTATATCGAAATTATAATTTTGATTTTGTGGAAATTTTACAAAAAAAAAAAAAAAAAAAAAAAGAGTTTTGAACGCAAACTTCTCTCGAAGAGTTTTGCTTTTGTGATTGAGGCCAATATGTTTTTAGAAACAGACACCATTTTCCCCAACATATTATACCAAAGCCTAAGGAGTAATCACCTTTATCTTCTGTTGTCTATGCTTTGAATGCATTAACTAGTTATATATAATTAGACTGAGTTTTTTTTTTTTTTTTCTTTTTTTTCCTTTTGTCCTTTGTGAACTTGGAGGATTGGATTTTGGAGGTCTACTAGATTTGGAAAACATAAGTTATTAAATCCCATCTTGTCTAACGGAATGTAGATGACTTTGAAACTTGACGCTCACAATACTTCAAAACTGAATTACAAATTAAACAATCGAAATGTTTTGGTCTTTATTAACTTTCATTCACTTTGTTGGAAAGGTTGAGTACACACTACGTAGTGCAGAGCAACTTTTCAATTCCTGAGTCCAATACTTGGATTCAAATGATAAGGCATGTCTCTTCATCGGGATTTGGGCGATTACGTGCAAATGAAATGGTCTGGCTTCTCCGACGACCTGTGGGTTTCGATCGTTATAGATTTGTGTTTCTACTCCTGGGATCGGCCCACCTTATGAATTGGAGGCCTTATTAGCTAGATTCTAATTGAAGCCCGGCCTCATGGGTTAGGTAGTAAATACGTGCCGTTAGAGGCTGGCACAGGCTTGCCAAAGGTCCATAATAAATGTGTTCCGTCGGCCATCACGTGGACTTGACTTAAACAGTGCGTCCTTTCTTTTTGTAATGAATAACGTTAAATATAATAATAAATTATTTTTTTCTAATTTATTATAAAATATTATTTTTATTAAAATAAATAATTTTTTAAAATAAATTTATTGATAAAAAATTATTTATTTTAACATAAATAATATTTTTTTAATAAATAAGTTTAAAAAATTATAATATTTAATATTATTCTTTTCTTTTTGTGATTACTTTAGTCTAATTATTCTTCTTTTTGGCCCTCCAATACACACCCCTTTCAAATTCTTTGCCTTGAAACTCTTGAAAGAAAGAGATGTAGCTCAATCTTGTCCACTAATGGAACCCAGCCTGTAATTTTTCTGCAAGTTATTGAAATTTATGATGAAAAGCGGTTAAACTCTTAATAATATGTAACTTCTATAGAACAAAAGGCTAGCATGCATACGATATTATTTTTAATTTCAGTCCAGTCAAAAGATGCCACTTGCATTCGACTTCACGATAAACGTGATGAAAGTCACATATTATTTTAAAGGGAGGAAGCGAGACTCAGAGAAAAAAATAACCTCCTCGAGGCTTGCTCAAAATGTGGACTTTTACTGACTAGGCCAACCCTTCAGAGCTATTGCCTTGTTAGTCTTCTAAGTCATCTTGATTTATTTTTTTTTTTTTTCTTTTTGGTTGGAAAATTGGAAGTAATGGCCTCAAGAATTGGCTACGACGTGGAAATGCATTAGTGATCGTACATACGTGCAGGGTTGGAGATACTCATTTGTAGAAAATGGTTATGTTCAAAAGAGGGTTAGGCCAAGAAAATTGTTACGTTCAGAAGGGAGTTGGAAAAATTCAGGAACGAGAAAACGACGGAATGCCGTCACTACTTTATGCATTGACTATTGTGAAGTTAACTCAAAAGTAAACTTACTTTTGGAAAAGTCATGCATTCGTGCATATTATGAAACAGCCGCCTCTATTTCAAGAACACTATGGTAGTTTTCATGATGCTAATACCATACGGTCAATGCATGCATCTCAATAATAATGCTTACTCTCCGATTTGAGGCAGCGATTTTTTTTCTTCGAAAATATTTTTTTGACTTAAATTTCACATTCCATTTTCTTTGTAAGCGTTCATCATTTTCCCCATTCTTTTCCAAAAATTTGAAACTTCATTGTGTGGTGAAAATGGTGTCAAAACTTTAATTTTCCCACCATGTATTAGCCGACTATTTTGATGTTAGCATTTTCTAGTACTAATAGAATGATAGTTATAATAAAAGAGATGGATAAAAAAAAAAAAAACCAAGAAACGTGGTGTACATCCATGACAGTCTCCCATGTAACTTTTATTATGAGGCAAACTGGTAGAATTACATAATTATCAAATAGACAAAAAAAAAAAAAAAAAAAAAAAAAAGAAGAAGAAGAAGTTAGAATTATCAATTGCATCTTTAGGGTTCTCAAAGATACTTTCATATAAAAAAACCCATTATACCCCAAATAATAAAATATGAAATTGCAAGCTTTCTTTAGGAGTGCACAAGCATGGTCATGCTTTCATCAGCGTATCAAAGGCACAAGCGCTTAATTTGAAATTCTAGCATTTATTCGACGGTTTCATATGCGCCAGCAAGTATTCAGCCTTTTCAAAAGGGCTCTATGCGCATGCCCCCATCCTAGAGACCGGAAATTTCAAACGGTGAACAAATCCTACAGCCTCAGTTTTTCCTCATCAAAGTATGAGCTGTCCGTGAATATTTGATGTTTGTCAAACTATTAAATAAAAGGTTTGTTATATTCCTGCTGCCGAGGCCAGGAAAACTTTGAAGCAACATGATCTTGACTTTTCGCCTGGAACTCTTGAAAACCATGGGCTCTATCAAGGAAGAGTTTGAAAACCATACCAGCAATACCCCCCCATGGTCAGTCATTGCATCTCAATTACTTGCTGCTACCATTTGGACTTTGATTTTAGGAGACGTACCCAGTTCGGTTTCAAATTTTGTGTTCATATATGATCTCAAACATTTGTTATGTGTATTTTCCTACAAACTTCTTCCAACTTTCTTGGATATATACACATCATTAAGAAAAGTGAGACCATATGATGTGCCCATAATGCAAGCACAAGAAAGATTCATGCATTTTATTTATTCGAAGGCTGCTATAGGTTCATGCATGGAATTGCCTGCTTCTATGTATATCGAGGCATTTACGCAATTTGCTTATTCCAAACAGAAAGGCACAAAAATCCAAGTTGTTTTCGACAAAAATTTTCAAGTAGGTTGAGACCGACTTGTATATGAGTGAATGATGTATGGTAACGTCGAAGGACCATCATTCCGACAGAAAATTAAAATATTGGAAAATGGAAATTGGGATAACGTGCAAAAGACAACAAGTGGAGAAAACGAAGGTAAGTGTGCAAATCAGGACTCATTTTCATTCTCATTATAATATGCTAGTCAAATTAGAACTGCATGGAGGTTACTAATGCTATGACCAGTTAAAACGACCTCCTGCAGCCAGAAAGACTATGCTTTATCATTCAATGCCACATCTATGTAATGTTGGCTTTTTTTAACAGACAGGGACCTGCATGACCATTTGAAGTTTGAACTCCAATGCCCCACCTCGCCATCCCTACATGTTACAATAGGAAAACTAATTAAAACAAAAACTATAAAAGTAAAAGGAAGAAAGTGCCGGTGGGAACCCGCAATAATTAATTAGGGAACAATTAGGACTCCTAAGAGTTCCGAATATTTCCCGAAGCATTGTCTTATCGATCACAGATTAGAAGAAGCAATTAACAGCAATCTAACTCAAATATATCATTTTCGGAAGCTTGAGACTTTTCCCTAATTTGACAGAACTCTTCTCTACTTGTATTGAATGCACAAGCTTATAATTTCCTTTTATTTTTTAAATTGTTGAACTTCTTTTCAATATCACAAAGTGATCCGTGGCACAGCCGGAAAACTTTTGCTCACATCTCGACCCACGGAAATGAAGACCTACAATGTTATTGGCCAACTATACTCTAGGTTTTTTCTTGCCTGGTTATGATATATTGCACACGTTGTGCTTATCAATAAATAAGCGATTTATTATTATTATTATTTAAGATGAGAGATGAGAATGATTTATTTTCCGAGGATAAATGTTTGAAAATTCATGGAGAAAATGATAAAAAAAAAAAAAGAGAGAATTGAAAGAAGCCTTGATTTAATGTGTGGATACTACAATCAATTCTATTTTCATAATTTTCTACTTCTCTAACTGTGTCCATTCTAAATGCTTGTATAAGTAATACTGATTTCCCCCCCCCCGCAATAATTACGTGGAATAAAATTATTATACATTTAATCGTTAAGGCCATTTCTTAGAAGAAATAATTTTCAGGTAATAGCCAAGTCTAATAATATTCGGCTATACAATAATGTTAGGTCATGCATCGGTATATTAGGGCTCGAAGATGCAAAGAAATTTAACGATGACATTGATATGAAAGGTGGCGGAATCCACGTACAGGCGAAATTTCTCCTCTATATCGAATCAATTTCCCACATGTATACATTTCTCTCCTTCAGCCCTCAAGTCCATTCACGTGCCTATAAATACACGCCGAACATTTCATATTTTCCTACCAATCTTCAAACACAATAACCCTTGTTCCGGCGTTTTCTTGTTATGGCTAGGCAGAGTGATGTCTTGGTCTCAAAAATTGGCATTATTGGAGCTGGTGTTAGCGGTTTAGCTGCTCTCAGGCAGCTATCTCACTACCATCCAGTGGTTTTTGAGGCCAGCGACTCCATTGGAGGAGTGTGGAAAAGTTGCTCTTACCGTTCCACAAAACTTCAATCCCCTCGTGTGGATTATGAGTTCACTGACTTTCCTTGGCCTAATAGAGATGATCCAACTTTCCCTTCCCATAGTGAGATTTTAGATTACTTGCAATCTTACGCCCAGAATTTCGATTTGTTGAAGTACATGAAATTCAATTCAAAGGTAGTGCAAGTTCGGTTCGTTGATGATGCCATACCTATTGATGGTAGAAGTAAATCTGTGGAGTATGGAGGCCTGTTACCCGGTCATTCGGTCTGGGAGGTGGCTGTGCAAACCAACCAATCCAATAAAATTGAGGTCTTTAATTAGCTTCTTAGTTCCATTCTTCTTAAAGAAACACACACACACACACTAACTGTAATTTCTTTCATTATTTAATTTTAACCTAAGATAATCACAACATACACATAATTACATCCCTCTTTAAAACTCACTTCAATGGTTAAAAAACTTCCAAATTTCCCTATAGTCAACATGAAATCACAAATTTCTGTATGCATATTTTTGGCTTGGTGATTACATGTCACAGGCGCTAGAACAAAAGGCCCAACATTACAATAATACCGTTTCCGCCCTGATTCACTTAGTTTTTTTTTTTTTTTCCAATATTCCAGTGGTATGCTTTCGAGTTTCTGGTGATTTGCATTGGAAAATATGGGGACATACCTCAAATTCCCACTTTCCCATACAGCAAGGGGCCCGAAATATTCAAGGGCAAGGTCTTGCATTCACTTGACTACTGCAGACTTGACAAGGACGCTGCTTCTCATCTACTAAGGGGGAAGAAGGTGGTAGTTGTAGGCTTTAAAAAATCAGGAATTGACTTGGCTCTTGAGTGCGCTGAGGCAAACCAAGGTAACCATCCAAAGCCTTATTCTATTATGGGATTTAGGGATACATAAACATAAACAATATACACACGTACATCCTAAGCTTTCGATGTACCCAAAATAAAAAATAAAAAAATCCACATCCAAACGGTGGATATACCTTTTCTTTTAATATGATTTTTTTTTCAAAAAAATAAAATAAAATAAAGGACGATCATCTTACTCTTCAGGATTTTTAACATTTTCCTCGTCTCAAAATTTAGTCATTATGTTATCTAGAATCCTTTTTGTGTCAATTTCTTGTCGGATATGAATTATTTGGGTTGCATGTGTTATAAAAAAAAAAAAAAAAAAAAGAAGGACCTTTTGAATTAAAACTCCGTCTGCGGCGCATTTCAAATAGTCTGAGTTCTAGTCGCAATCAAGTGTCGCGCTGTATCAGCTTAAAAAGTAACGTGACTGAGTGCGTGTGGTAGACCAAATTTATCTACAAGCCTTTTCGGACACCCATTACGCCATTTGCTTTGAATTTCTCTGTCTAATTAACTGTTTTTGAAGAATCAACTTTTTTCTTTGATAAGTAAACGAAATGAATTTATTAAAAAGTTTCAGCAAATCAATTGAAAGAAAGGAATCTATCTTACTAATTTTTTTTATTTTTGTGGGTACATGTCTTTGAGTCTGTGAATGGAAAAGGTAATAGTGAAAAGTTGCATGAATCGTAACAGTGAAAAATTGACACGACATATATATTGTCTCCAGGATTAGTTCTGTCTTGCATTTTAAAGACATTGTATAATAAGACTGTATAAAAATAGCAAGCCATAGCATCAACTCCGGAGGCAATGGCTAGTTATCATTTTCCTAGTTAAATGAATGGAATACGCATGGCATGCTTGATGACTAAGCTGGTAAATGGAGCATCCCGTGGTCAAATCTTTAAAAGTTGATAGATGAGCTGTATTACATGATATATGTCATTTGACCATTTGTTTTCACTAGCGCTCCTTTTTTATTATTTTATTTTATTTTATTGTTTTCGGTTTTCTTTCTTACCCCTGGACCTTTGGACTGATTTACTGGTCACGTTTTCGCCCGTTCTGAAAAGCAAGCATTAGAATTTTACACAATTCTATCTACGCTTTTTTTGACTAGGAATTTGGGATGAGGACACGAGAAAACAGAAGACATTGACTGATTTCAATAATACCGCTTAAAGAACATGCTACTTATACATCTGTCCAATTTCGGAAAATTGCACATATTTTTAATTTGTACATATATTTTATACAATTGAACAAGTCAACATTTGTTCACATGACAATGAAGTGAAAATATGAAAGACTTACACAAGACAAAGACCACCTTAATTGGAGTTAGAATCGGTGTCACATACATCTCAAATCTCTTTCCTTTCCCTTGATTAAAACGGAAACTGGGATTCGATTAATCAGACAGATAAAAGAAAAGAAAAAAAAAAAAGGCGTAATTGATGACTGTATAATTATTTCTTAGTAATGGGCTTTAGAGGGTGGCTTTGGATCGCACTTTGCAATAGTTGTGGTGATGATATTTGAGTGTGCCGCAGGTCCTGAAGGGCAACCGTGCACTATGCTTATAAGAACATTACATTGGACTGTGCCCCACTACTGGATATGGGGTTTGCCCTTTTTCTTGTTCTTTTCGACAAGGTCTTCTCAGTTCATCCATGAAAGACCCAACCAAAGTCTCCTCAGAAGCCTGCTCTGCCTAATGTTATCTCCAATGGTAATTGTCTGCCCATTAATTTTACCTGCTTAATATAACAAAAGGCCTCCCAAAGCTCTCATATTTGTGCATTTATAACTAGTTTATTTTGTTGGTTTAAACCGCTGACTGACTAAGTGCTAACGGTCGGCCTTGGTCAATGGTATTGAAATTTTGGCAGAGGCATGCTGTTTCCAAGTTTATAGAGTCCTACTTGCTCTACAAACTTCCATTGGAGAAATATGGACTAAAGCCGGATCATCCTTTTATGGAAGATTACGCGTCATGCCAGATGGCAATCATGCCAGAGAATTTCTTCTCTGAGGCTGACAAGGGAATGATTGTGTTCAAAAGAGCATCAAAATGGTGGTTCTCTAAGAAAGGCATTGAGTTTGAGGATAAAACTAAATTGGATGCTGATGTTGTGATTCTTGCAACTGGCTTTAATGGGAAAAAGAAACTCGATGACATTTTACCAGAACCCTTTTGCGGTTTGTTAGAGCATCCTTCTGGTGTACTTCCTTTGTACAGGCAAGCCCCTGGTGTGCAAACTTTTGAATCTTTATTGGTAATATCTAACATAGATACTAGCTTCTCAATTTGTCAAATTGTCAACTGGATTCCGAATAAAATGTCAATTATAACCAAATTTGTGAGTTATGATGCTTGAAATCTTTCCAGGGGAACCATTCATCCACTAATACCCAACATGGCATTTGTGGGATACATAGAGAGTGTCGCAAACCTTCACACATCAGAACTCCGTAGCATATGGCTGGCACGACTTCTTGAAGGTAAATTTAAGCTTCCCACTGTGGAGGAGATGCTTCAAAAGGTGCGGATAGAGATTGAAATCATGAAGAGGAGCACTCGGTTCTACAAGAGGCATTGCATTTCTACATTCAGTATCAGCCACGGAGACGAAATATGTGAAGAAATGGGATGGAGCTCTTGGAGGAAGCACAACTTGTTTGCAGAAGCCTTTAGCCCTTATGGGAGTCAGGACTATGCCCCCCCAATAATGCTGGTTTGGTCCTGTTTAATACAATTCTTTACTAATTAGTAGGTCAAATAAGCAACTTTTATGGACTCAAGAAACCCAATACTGTCTTTGCAGCTGCGTTAATGAGGCCTTCTTATATGGACTGGATCAGATATGGATTCTGTGGGAGAAGTTGGCCCATCTTCCGCCGAGACCTAACCCTGTCTTTCACGGGGTCCACATTGAGCCTACACACATGGAGGCATTTTACTTCAACAAGAAGAGGAACTATAATTACAAGGAAATGACTACGATTCATCATCTTTGTAATCTATAATCCGCTGGATCTCCAATGTTGGAAATAAAGAAAAAGATTACCCAGCTTTGAAACCCACTCAGCATCGAGGTTTTTTCCTTCCCTACTGACACCTCTGTCTCTGTTTGAGCCAATTTACCAAGTCCAGAGTCCGAGCTTCCGTTTGCTGTTAATTGCATGGATCCGGACTGCAGTCCGTGTAATAAGACTCAGCCCCATAACGAGGAAAACCAAGTTTCAACACAGCTAATAGCTGCTACTTGCGAGCTTGAGAATTCATAAGCACCACCATACATTAATTAACAATTTATAACGGAAAAAAAAAATCAAAACATTTGAACCAACAAGAAAAAAAAAAGTAAGAAAAAACATATGCAATAAAAAAAATATATATATATTGCATGCCGTCCTCAGGTCAGCATCCTCCAAATTATACAAATGCCACGAAAGAGCTCCTGAAGTGCCAAGGTTAATAAATTGTAGGATAACATGGGATCAAATTGGCGGTTCAAAGGCCTTGAAGTAGCTTCAGGGTCTCGTCAATATGCTTTTCTGGTTGGAATTGGTTGTTGTAGATGAGTTGAACTACCCCATTCTTGTCAAGGATATATGTCTGTCTCCCAGGTAATGTTCCAAACAGGTCTGCTGGTACTCCCCAGTCTTTTCTTACCTTGTTACCTTCATCGCACAACAAAGTGAAGGGAAGTCTGTATTTTTTGGCAAATGCCTGCAAGTATTGAACTGTTTCAGCTGTAGATTTCAGGTGTAATGCAGCGACAGGCACACCAGTTAACTATGTGCTAACATGAAATCCAACTGAAGCTTCCTTTGAAAATTTGAGCTTCATTGACTAGTAACTACAAAAACTAACATCCACCATGAGCTTGGTAATCAATATTATGCACCTTCTAAGATAAGAGTGTATAGCAGGGGATGTAAAATGTGCCCCGAAAAGCCAATTGACTCTAGCCTGGTGGCACCTTCTCTGCATAGGCGTCTAAATTATTTTAGGAGATAAATACTAAACAATTAGGGAAAATCATACAAGGATAGATAAGATTCATTTGGCATCACGGCATTATGAATAGATTTTGAGTCCTTTTTTATTTTTTATTTTGGTTCAAATTCAGAGTAGCTTTATCTCGGTTGATAAATTCCTAAAGAGACCTACTAATAATGTTAAGAATTTGTGATTAAAAAATTGCATGTCACTCGTATGAACATTTAATAGCATAGTCAATTAAAAAATTTTCCTTGGACTTTCGATGTTACCTTGTGTGATGAAGGATCATCGCCACTGATTCCAACAACCTCAGCTCCTGCTTTCTTAAACTTTTCATATGAATCCCTGAAAGCACAGGCCTGCAAATATGCCTCCCCTTCAGTTTCCGCTCTAACCCATAACTTAACAGATACTGCATTCTAAATTATCAGCATTTGTCCAGTGAATAAACTAGGAGTTCAAGCCAATTCATAATGATATAATGCCAGCACCCGTTTCCATTCTCTTTGCCCACATTATCTTCTCTGATCGAAAGGGAGTGTACCTGTTTGGTGCAGCCAGGGGTCTCATCAGCTGGATAGAAGTAAACAACCACTGGCTTCCCTTTGAATTTGGAGAGGCTGACATTCTTCCCATCCTGATCTTTCAATGTGAAGGACGGCGCTACCTGTCCTTTACTCACCTGAAGAAACAGAGACGGGCCTAGTCAATCAACAAACTAGAGAATCGTCAGAAACCGTTGGAACTTCACTTGCATCGGAGCAAAAGGTACCTTGGCAGAGATGAAAATCTTCCCGCGAGAAGAAGATGGAATACGGAGAGAAGAAGAATGAGAGAACTTGAGGCCAAGGAAATGGATCTGCGATGATTTGAAGGGGATTGGAAGGTTGTGCGAAGATGGAATTTTGGGTTTTTGAGTAGGAAGTAGAGAGAGTAGACAGTGCTTTGGCAGAGAAATGGAAGCCATCTGATTAGACGGACCAAACCCAGATCGATGTCCTGCTTTGCCCTCTTGTTATCTTACACTTGTTTAGTACTCCCAGATTCAGGAAGATAAGGAAGTGGTGAGTGTTTGTCCCTTCTCTTGTTTAGTACTCCCAGCGGCTGCAATGCAAAGGAGATGGGGATTGGCTTTTCGGCGTGGACAATTGCTGACCCCAACCTCCGAAATACTGTACCGTACGTTTGTCCCCCCAACCTCCCCGCGCCATAGCCGTGTTTTCCGTTAATGGGCCTGCCTGTCTTATTGGGCTTGATAAATTAAAAACAAAAAATAAACTAAATAAAAGATTTTTATTTTTTATTTTTATCTCCGAAGTGCCTATCTTTTGTATTCGTAGGATGTATATATATATGTGTGTGTGTGTGTGTGTGTGTGTGTGTGTGCGTGTGCGCGTGTGTATTTATTTATTTTCAGTGTGATAAAAAATACATACATACGACTACACTTTGAAAAAAAAAATAATAAATTGACTTTTATGTATAAAATGAATGGTTTCCACGGTTCTAAAATAATAATTGTTATGAACCGACTATAAGAAGAGTACAGAGATCAAATCTCATTTAAAGAAAAAAGAGTCTGAATTAGAGCACTAGTATATAATAAACACATAAAAAAATAATAATAAGAGAGCATCGTAGTAAATTTTTTATATTCAATGCAGTTTCTCTCATTCCCAATCCAGCCAAAAAGCCCATTTTTAGTTTTTCTGTTCATTTTTCGAAAAGAAAGGGAGGGCCGGGGGGGTGAAAATGTAAAGGAAAAGAGTTGTCGAGTAAAATGTAAATAAATAAATTGTAAGAGAATACAAAGCAGCATGGTCGTACAATTTCCAAAAAGCCCAAGGACCTTTTGCAATTTGTCCTACGTTAGAGGAGGGAGCGACTCGCAAGTTGCTTGTCCAAAACCCAAATCAGGAAAAGCGCACTCTTAGTTCTGATCTTAGAACCCTAAAGTATAATCGAAACTAAACCCTTCGATTGCAATCCGTATTCGTCTCTGCAAAGTTTTTAAGAGTCAAAGCCCCCCTTCCTTTTTTTTTTTTTTTTTTTTGGTTCTTTTCTCTTTTCATAATGAACGGTTAATGTTCGATTTGGCTTTCAAATTTGTGCACTTTGTTGGGCTGCTCCAGACTCTCAGGCATAGCTATATTTATGGAGGATGTACAGAAATTTGCCCGTAATGTTTCGAAGCAAATAAAATCTGGGATTTCCTCATCCGATATTCCGTACAACTCCGGTGGAAAAGCTGGAGTAACTGCGACTCTATCTTCTTCCGATGAGTCTCGGCTTTTGGTCGCCAGGCCGCCCAGGTATAATTTCGGCTTCCTTTCATTATTATTATTATTATTTGGTTTATTTTCTTTCTTTGTGTTATTTAAATAAAAATTACTTGGAAACCTTTGTGCAACTGTTCTTGATTTGGGTAGAACAGGAATATGTGCATTGTTTGTCGGGATTTTAGAGAATTCTGGTTTTTTCGGATGGTTTTTATCTTCAGTTGAACTGTTTTCGACAATCGAATGTTAGACTGCCATTTGAGGAGTTTTGGTACTTTCTTTGTCTGATTTCTTGCAATCTTCGTAGGAAGCTTTGGTAATAATGCTTGCTGCGCAAAAAGTTATTGATCGGCGGTCACTGTTTAAGTGCAGATTTGTAGTTCATTTCTGTGGTTTTTGTTCCTTTGCTATGCCCTTTTATTTGGACTGACCATTGTGGTAAGTCCAATTGTAGAAATGCGGTTTCACTGTGGACCTGCTCAAAGCTATGTGCAATTTTCTTTGTTGCTGGAGTTGTTGTTGGCTACACACTTAAAAGGCGTGTTCGGAGATGGGCTTCCAGCCTTCTTAGGAGATTGAAAGATGATTGATCTTGGAACAGAACATCCTTGGTTTCTAATACAAACTTGTAAGGCTTGTTTCAAGGGTTGTGGAGTTTGTGAGCGGTGAACTTTGTTATTGCATTGCTAGATGCATTTGTCCAGTTGTCTACATAGGCCTTGCCAATGAGACAAGCCTTGGATTTTCAATTTGTATCAGCTTCAATTGACAAGGTAATTTCTTTCTTGTGGTTGGCAAAGGGTTTTAGCACGCCCTTCCCCTCGCTCTGCAGGGGCAGGAATTAAGCAATTGTTACCAAATTCTCTGTCAGAACAAGTGCTGCTGGTTGTCATTGTCAAAACTGGCAATTCTTTTTGGCTTTGCTTTATAATTCTGTGATGTGTTGGATGGCATTGATCTGTGTATGATCCATAACTGCTGTTTCATCTAGCCGAGCTTTGAATAGGACGTGTGTATATATTTTTCTTTAATTACGTTATTTGATAGTTAAAAAATAATAGCTGCTTTACATTTTTAGCATATTGAGAAACTTCCATGTTGTGTCAGAAATACTCGTGGAACTCAAACCGAGGGGATGTCTTGTGACTCAACTCTTGACACAACTTATTCATCACCTTTGCCAACATGGGGATCCCAGAGTGAAACACCCCTGCAAATGAGGCTTTTCTTGGTCGGAAGTCAGAACCTAAGTCTTTATATAAAACTTCTCTCGTAAACCTAACTTAGTGCATCGAGTCATTGGCCCAGTCAGTAACACATGACATATATTTTGTGACAAATGCAATTTTCACCTTACCAGAGCCTTGTGGGGAGTGTTTATGGCAGCAAATTCCCTTTCTTATTATCTTATAACGCCGGGGTCTTTTTGGCGTGTTCATGGCTACCTTGTAAAGTTACAGCAAAGCCCACTTTCATTTGCTTCTGTGCAGACTGTGCTTCAAATTCAAATAGCCAGAAAATGAACTTACAACTAAATGTGCAAATTTAAGCTTTCCATGATATGCCAACCACAAAACAAAATTGAAACGCTGTAGAAAACGAGGTCAAGGCCCAAGTCAATACCGGACATTACATGCATTGTTAGGGAAGAGAAGAGGTGCTTTACAAGCCATGCAACTCTATCTACCATGAGGAGAGAAAAATGAAACGGTGATTCGTGTTGGATGAGGTGTCGGTGTGACGTCAAGCATTTGCCCCCGATGTTTTAATTGTGTCACAAACCTTCGTGGGAAAAGTTTTGAGGTCCAATTGGCCATCTTATGTCCGAGGGCCTCAAGTTCCTAATTGGACTCAACTTTCATTCGGTTTGGAATTTTCTTTTGCCCTTTTCCAATCACTTAAGCTTGCTTGCAATGCAGGTAACGGTGTTTTCGTTTCACGGCCCATTTCACCTCTTTTCGCATTGCATGCCTCTAAAGTCTGAACACGCTTTTGCTTTGGCAAAATTACTGTCTTCTTCTACCACCGTTTTGCTCCTTTTCGATGTGTCGCTCACTCTGCCTCTGCCAGCTGATAGAGCGTAACAAGAATTCAAGAAGAGGAGGGCCCAAAAGGAAAGAAGAAGAGAGGGAGAGAGCTGTCCCCTTAATGGCCCATAGAAACAGTTCTTGGACCAAGAAGCAGGGCCCATACAAACAAAATCAAACAACAACAGTTCTCCCCATTAAGAGCTATCCAAATATCAGGAACTTCATATAAAATATAACTGTTATTTATTTAAATATTGGTAATGCAGTATGTTAGTCCACATTAAAAATTCCAAAATGATAAAAAAAAAAATAAATTAAAGTATATTCGGATTGTTGAACTATCATATGCCATTTACTTTAAATTCTGAAACTTAACGACAAAGAGGAAGGAAAACTAGCCCTAAGCCTTAATCGAATTACAAGAAAACATTAGCTGAGATGGAATTGGGCCCACCAAGATTCACTTGATCGTCACCTTGTGTCGTGGACCCAACGTATAAACAGCATCAAAAGCAACAAAAAGTAAAGCCGAACTGTCAGTGTCAGCCATCACGGCGACACGTAAAAGGAAACTTTGAAGTTGGAGCGACTCCATTTTTTCTCTCTCTCTCTCACATACACACGCACTTTTTTTTTTTTTTTTTCTCTCTCTCTCTCTCTATTGTTATGATTCGCAAATTTACAATTTGGGTATTAAAACAAACGTTTCCAAACAATGAAAACCAAAACATGAAATCTAAACCGAAACGCCAAAAAAATAAAATAAAAAAAAAAAATATATATATATATATATACATAAAAGAAAACTGAATAGAGCGAAACCAGCGGTGCAGCCACGAAAATATTCCTCCGATTGGGCTGCTAAAACATCCAACGTTGGCACCCCAAAATTCGCTTTGGGATTTGGCTAAGAAAAGCTAAAAAGGAAAGAAAGTTTTCCTTTTACAGCTTTTTTATTTTTATTTTTTTATCTTTTTAATCTCTCCGCTCCCTCTATATCTCCCTCTCTCTCTCTCTTTCTTCATAGAGAGCCCAAGCTCTGTTTTTTATTTTTCTTAACCCACTTCTCCGGAGCTCCTCATCAATGGTGCTTCTCCTCTGGGTTCGCAGCCCTTGATTCCACCTCCCATCCCCTTCTTCGGGTAGGTTTTTATTTTATTTTATTTTAATTATCCGTTATGGAGCATTGGAATCAAGGTTCGTCTTTTTTGGCCTGCTTTTTTTTTTTTTTAATTATTGGGAATATCTCGATTTGGATCTTAAAGAAATGGGTCTGTCTCGCTTGATGAGTTTGATTTTTTTGTTATTGAATTACGATATTTCGATGCTTTGGGTGGGCAGTTTTGCATGTTCATGTTTACTCTTGAAGGGATCCAAATGAAATTGATTGTTCTGCCGATGCGGTCTGTGAGCTTGATTCCTTCGGATTTTTTCTTTCTTTTTTTTTTTTTGTTCTCCCTCGTTTTGTGATAACTAATAATACAATTTTTTG
Organism: Kandelia obovata; assembly: GCA_021464305.1. NCBI lineage: Eukaryota > Viridiplantae > Streptophyta > Magnoliopsida > Malpighiales > Rhizophoraceae > Kandelia > Kandelia obovata. The sequence goes on from CM038481.1 coordinate 3,434,139, forward strand.
ACACGTATTTATTCTCTATTCCGTTGAAACGGTTAAATGCGTGATTGTGTTCAGGTAGCAATCAATACGGACAAATTAGGCTACTTGTCCTGCTATTGTGAGTGGTCAATGCATAACAAATACTGAATATCGGTTTTTTCAATTTTGTGCCGTTTCTTTTGAATTCAAGGACTTTCAGGCGTGGTATGGTGACTATTGTTGGAAGTTTTTAATATGTAAGAATTTTAGATTTCTCCATTTGGGCATGAGGGCTTCTAAAAACCACATTATATCATGAATTGGCTTGCTCGAGGGAGGACGGTATAATTACATTTTCAAATATGAAGCTTTGAGACTGTTCCACAATTTAATGTATTTTTGGTTGACTGATTTATGATGCTGCTGATCATGAGCCTTTGATTAACTGGGTATTTTGCAAAATTTAGTTCCATTATTTATAGTTGCAATGATTTATCTTTCATTTGGAACTTGGGATCATAAGATTTGGTTTCCTTGTTTAATTTCCAGAAATTTGGTTTTGTAAATGTGGTTAATGTTTCAGATGTCAAACATTGGAATAATGCTTAATATGTAATTTTAACAATTCCACAGTTGCCTATCTTCATTTATTTGTTTTATAAATGTGAATGTAGTGGAAGAAGATCTGATGAGAGTAGCTTGTCTGGAATCAAACGCTCCGAATTCAATTATTGCATATTTTTCACTGTTGTGTTAATCATTAGAAGATGGAAGACAATGGTGGCAGCAAGCTGACTGGAATTAGGCAGATTGTTAGGCTAAAAGAAATTCTCCAAAAGTGGCAATCTGTCACAATTGGCTCAAAGGCAGCCAGTCCTGAATGCAGTAGCACTCATGGAGCCATTACAGTGGCAATTAACAATAGGCTGTCAGATATTAAGGGCTGCGATTCGGATGAGGAAAGCTGCCATAGCCTTGAACCCCCGCTCGATATCCCTAAAGGACACCTGGCAGTCTATGTTGGGCCAGAGCTTCGGAGGTTTATCATTCCTACTGACTACCTTAGTCACCCTCTCTTTAAGGTTCTTTTGGAAAAGGTTGAAGAGGAATTTGGGTTTGATCATAGTGGCGGGCTGACTATCCCATGTGAGATAGAGACCTTTAAGTTTCTCCTAAAGTGCATGGAGCACCATCCGCCTGATCACCAGCATGAAAACTCAGGTTAGTTACGTTTTTCTTTCCTAATGTTTCCTTTGTCAATTCCAAGGGATTTCTTTGGAAGCTAACTGTTCTGCGTACAATAGTTGCTGAATTACCCAAAGCTATATTATTCAATGATCACAAATGAGCTCTTCTTGCACTGTCATATTAGTAAGCCATTTTCTATTTGATTGGGAGGCCTAGGTAGAAGTGACCCTTATAGCTTTAATTTTTTTTTATTATTATTTTTTATTTCCTCCAAGATAGTATTTGCAAAGCTCTTTAATTTTAAGTAGAAAATTCTAGATGGCAGTCTCTGATATGTAACCTGTATCTCCGATATATTTTTTTCTGTGATTTTGCAGCTGAAGATTTATCAACTGCCGAAGAATAATGATATTGATCTGTTTATCGGTCAAGATTTTGGGCTGATTTCAGGTGTAAAGCGGGGTCTCCTTGGATGCAGATATATTTTTCTTTTTCTTTGACAAACATTAGGAAACTTTAGTTAGATTTGCAGGTGTGTTTTGTGAAATTCTTGTTAAGAAACGTTGCATTTTAAACCTGTGTTCAGTAATCTCTCTGTGGAAACGTGGCCTACTCTGTGATCTTCGAATCACTGCCTTGTTTCACAAAGTCTCAACATGTAATGGGATAAGTTGCGGCGTTTCTCTTTGTTCTACATACTTCAGAGAAAGCATACATTTATGGCTATTATAGGAATTAACCCGAATAGTTAGCCTATCCGCAAGGTGTTATTGTTGTTGTTGGGGACAGGAAAATTAAGATCTAATTATAGACATGCACACACCTAAATTTATCGAAAAGAAAATTAATCGATGCACGACCAAGATTTACGCAAATTAAAGACTGAAAGAAAATAATCGTTATCCTTCACGTTCACCCACCACCCCAGTTGTGAATGAAGCTAAGATCTCGGGATGAGTTTCGGTTTCAGTCAGTTGCCTGGGTTATTGTCTACTTGTCTGCTAAGAATGTTATAGAACATTTCGGTTTGACAGGATAGATGGGTGGAAAATTTTCCGTGCGCTTTGTGGAAGCCACGAGAAAGGCCTTTCCAGACGAGCAAAGGTTGTTTCTTGCGGGGACGGGTTTGCCTTCTTCTTTGATCAGATTTGGACTTCGGCAACCCTTCCAGCCACCACATACTTAAATACATGTCACATTCCATCGCGGACGATTGCCTTCTCCCCCGTCAACAGAGAATCCCCCACAAGGATTAAGGCTTTCTTCCTAAACCCTGAAAAGGCAGTCTCAACCATTTTAAGTGGTTAGCTATGGCGGATGACTTGTCTGGAATCCATCTGGCAAACACCATATCTTCCTTCCGGGTATGAAACCTCATTAATTTTTTTGGTTCCGATCTAATGAACTTCATCACTCTCTATCTAGTCCCTCCGTGCACGTTCGCGACCCTGTTGCTCGGGTTAATCACTTAGTTCCAAGTGCAGGATATTATGATGTTCATTTTTGAGATACTGTGTCACGATGCAACAAGCATGTCTCGTTCTAGTTTATCACTGACTTCCCATACAGCCAAACTTAATGCATCAAATTTCATGGGGTCTGTCCCTCAGAATACAGAGTACAAGGGAAGTAGCATTTGGAACGATACATATGTATATTATGGTTCTGCGGCACAGATTTGAATTAAGCAGATAAATGGTTCTGATAGTCATCCATGGAGTAGAACTCAAAATTTGGGAGGTGGGATAAGCCACTTGTTTCCATTAATATAAGTCATGCTCAAGAATGGTTTTGCTTCTTTCTCTGACAATAGCTTTGCATATTTGACCCGGCCAGCGGAGCTTGCCCCCGGTCCCGTGCACTGGTACTCTCCGTAGTAGACAGTCCTGAAAAATTAAATTTCAAACAATCAGAAAACCCACAAATCACCAAGTGCACTACGGGCTACCATTAATTAAGACCTTAATTAGCAAAGACCAACATTAACTGATGCCTTCGTCTGTGTGAGAAACAAAACTGGGTGTCTAGAAAAACGAGAAACTGTCGAAGAATTCAAAGGGAGGGAGAGAGAGAGAGCAGAGGATGTGGACGCTTACTCGTTGCGCTCAGGGAATTTGCCAGTGGACCATCCTTCAGCGTTGATGAACTTGCCCATGTAGGTGTAAGCAAACACCACCCGCGGGCTCTCCTTCCAGGCGCGGCCAAGGTAAGTGCTGTTGCCAGCTATCCCAGTCAGGTTGCAGTGGATGAATGTGAATCCGCTATCACCCGCCACATCTTCCCTGCCTTGAGCTGTGATCACCCCTGTACCTTCGGCCACCGAGTCTATGGTGGTGTTCTGCATGAGTGATTCACATATTCCCATTACAAATTCAAGCCATGCAATTAATGCACTAACCAGAAATCTCTAAATAAATCAAATTATTAAGATCTATAACTGACGTAATTTTAATTCAGAGTACCAAGTAGAGGGATTTTCCGTTGCCAAAGATGAAGTCAACAGTGCCGCGGATGTAACAGTCCTTGAAAAAATGCTTGCCCCTGTCATCGCACAAGGTGTCCTGAAATCCAACGAACTTGCAATTGTGAAACGCTGCTTTATCCCCTGATATTCTCATTGCCACTGCCTGTGCCCCTGTTGTATTCGCATCTGGCCTTGGAGCCGAATTCTTTCAAAACAAAAAAAAAAAACAAAAAACACACGCACGCACGCACACAAATCAAAATTTGAAATCAGATCAACTAAAAATAAATAGGCGGATTTGACTGTGTATTAAGCCAATAATTAAATTTGTGGTGCGATCTCCAGGGTACAATTGTAACACGTCAGCATTTTGTTGTCTTAGACGTACAAATACATCTCCAAGACATAAATTGGAAATTCTAACAGTAAGATTTGGTGTGAATTAAATTTTCCGTTTAAGCTGAGGATTTTTCTTTCTCGCATAACATTATTATTTCCGAAGGCTGTCGGCCGCGGGAATTTATATGCTAACATAAATGTTGTCACTCAGTAGACCACTTTATCAAGTAAAATCCAGTATAGCATTTTATCGGATAAAGACTAACACACATGTTGATAAATAAATATAAGTCATCATGCAATTAAATATAAATCACTAATTTTGGAACGTATTGTGAACAACCTATGAATCTATAAAAGGTTTTAAATTGAGTTCTTACCTTTTCTTTGTAAATCTACTTACCCCTTTTGAATTCAATTTGAAACAGACTGCCTGGCTCTATTACCGGGTTCCCTTGTAGTTATTATGGGAATGTAAATATGTCTGCATACTTTTATGGGTCCCATTACATGGCCATGAGAAAATGGGAATATCCCGATTGTGGATTCCATTTAATAAAAAATAATATTTTATTTTAAAACATTATTTGATGTATAATTAAAACAATAAAATAATATATATAACAAGTCATGAAAATGTCTAATAATATTTAGTTGTAACTTTTTTATATATATATTTTAGTTGCTATACATCTAATATTTTTTACCAAAACAAAAAATGAAATTTTTACTTAAAATATTATATTTTGTTAAACAGTATCTATAATCGGCTGTTTATAGAGGCCATCAACTATTTTTTCTTACTTCTATTAAGTATCTGCCAGTACATTCTACGCCCGAACCCGCCATTGCAAACTTCAGCCTCCAGCAGGCAATTCTAAATTCCCGGGCGATCAAGAATGGCCAAAATTTAGGCGCATTGGCGATATATCTGCTGCACCCTTTATTTTTCTCTCTCCCTTTTTTCGGTTCTCTCGTTTTTGGCACCACGACGGCGACTCTGTTTAACGTCGAAGACATCGAAGCATAGCATCTACTTCCCTAATAACGTCCGCGACTCTGTTCATTTTAGAGGCTCGGATGAACTATTCCTATAGAAAAACATAAGAACTGAACAGCGAAAGAACATGCATGCATGAATATAATGCACCGCAAGATGCATTACCTATCAAAAATAGAAAGCATTAAAAATTTAAGGGAATTATAGGCAACGAACCACAAATGCCACGTTGACGGCCATGAAGTAGTCACTCTCCACGGCAACGGTGGCGCTGTAAACGGTGCCATACTGCGACGCCGTGCCGTTGAAGACGATCTTTGGCATGTCCCGGGGATCTCCATAAAGCGTGACGAAGGGCTTGCTGCTGTTAATTGTAATCTTCTCCAAATACTCGCCCCCACCAATCCAAATGACCGTTCTTCGTTTATTTCCCTCGGGGATGCTGCTGACAGCGTCAGTTATGGTGCGAAAATGGGAATCAAGATGATTTCCGTGCTTCTTATTAACCTTGACGAGCCTGACTCTGTCTTCGGCAGCGGCCAAGTGCTTGTCCAATACGATGAGAGGAATGCCTTTGGAGCTGTTGGCTTTTCGCTTGTTGATGTTGTCGGCCACCCATGACTTGAGCTTTGAGGGATCGGCTGGGACGTGTTTGGTGAAGGAAATTGCTGTGGGGAGGAGGTTGAGACCGAGTAATAATGTTGTTAAGAACAATATTACTCGTCTCATTTCTTCGCCCCTTTTAATTAGTTCTTGTCAGGATCGTCGGATGTGATGTCAAAACTGTCTTGGAGGTTTATATTATACCTAATGTAGTGGGAAGAAATGGGTGGTGGTGGTGGAGGAATTGGGTAACGTGTAATTGGACACGTTTTCATTTTATGTTTTCAAACATATGCTATGTAGTTTGTAGATACGATGATGTCCAAGAAGAGAGTGGGAAATACCATGAATGCCTTTGGCTTTCGCGGGTTTTGGTGTGCACGAGGTGGATGAGAGCATGGGCGCTTTGGAGATTCGAGAAGAACGGCTAACCTTGTTAGGAATGAAGTCATTTTCTTCTTCTTCTTTTTCTTTATATATATATTTTATTTAAGTGGCACGACAGGAGCTTGAACGTGTGTAGTTTTTTTTTTTTTTTTTTTGGGTAAACACATGTGTAGTATAAGTAGTAATTTCTATTTCCATATCTTCATACTCTCTTTTTTTTACTATTAAAAATTTAAATTATTAATAATTGAGGCCGCGCGTGTAATTCTAAAGTTGGGTTTTAGGTGGCTGAGGATGTTTCTAAGATGGAAAGGAGGTAATGGAAACCTTTATTTTGGTGGTTAATAAATGGCTTCCTTTGAAAACTGTGGACAGACTGGAGAAGGGCTACGAGCTTTTATTTTTCTTTTTTAGGTGGAAGAGATGGACTACGAATTTTGCATAGACTAATAATTTTATTTTTATTTTTTTGTTTTTTTTTTGGGGGGGGGGGTTTACGTTTCCCATCGGCTAATTATGGGCAAGCTAAACAACAAAGGGCGATGCTAATAGAAGCACGTTCCCTTATGCAAACGAATTTCATCTGTTGGACGATTTTAACCAATTCTGACTTCATAGTGATACGTTTCATTCTTTCTCTCCCTTTGATTGGAAAAAAAGTCTTGGTACGTGGCTCGTAAAATCTATTGAGAATATCGTAATTGCAATACAAAAGACAAATGATACAGTAGACTGTGTACAGCCAAGAGGATAAAAAATGGCATCCAATACTTAATCAGCGGACCAAGAACGAAAGAATTTACCAGTTTGCTCTCTCTTTTGCTGTTAAGTGCTGAAGACGACATAATCTACATTATGACTCATTGAACATTCCATTTTCTTCTAGTTAAGGTAGATGCTCCTGTCATTCGTCTAGTCCACTTTCGACAGCATGCCCCTCCTCCGTAACTGGATCTGTGCACCGCAACAATGTAACGGGGCTATTTTCATTGTAGGCCCAACTGAACCTCGGAGTTGCCGCAACCTTTGGAGCAGAGATGATTTCCATGGGCCTTTCCACGTAGCCGTAATTGCACCGCACTGCCCTTTATGCTGAATTGTGAGGCACTTGTACCTCATGCCCACCCCAACCTGATTAGCAATGTGGGTACCGAAGGGTTCTTTTGGGAGCAAGCGTTAAAAAATAATTATTTTTTTAAAATTTTATATTGAAAAAAGAAATTTTATTAATATTTACTATATATTTTATAAATTAAAAAAATATGAAAAAAGAACAGCTTTTCAGTGTTCCCTTGGAACAAAATAAATGAATAAATAAAAGAAAGGATTTTTTTTTTCTAACGGCTCAAAATCAAGAATGGGGTCCCACCGCTGCTGAGCGAGCTTCTTTTCTTTTCTTTTTAAAATTTTTTTGGGACGCTTTTCCCGGACCAACCGGAACCACTTGTGCGCCGGTCAAGGACAAAAACCGCAGAAATAACAGAAGCGGCGCTGCCGCCACTACCGTCGCTTTCCCGGTTCCCCATTCCCAATTCTTTTCAAACACTCTCGTTATTCTTCCGGCTTCTAGGGCCCTATCTTATTTATTTATTTACTTTTTTATATATATCAAATTTCCAGGCACATAAAAAAAAAATCACCATTTCTTGAAATGAACACGAACAATCTCCGCCTCAAATCGCCTCAAGCCAGTAACCTCCTCCTTCCCCGGACGAGTCCCGTCCGGACGGCGCAGTTTCGTAGCCATTACAAGCGCCGACGTATCAAACCGGTGGCCAGAAGGAGCATTAGGCTCTGCAGCCACTTATTAGACCCCTTCCAAAACTTGCTCTCGAAATTTCCCGCCCCGAGCTCCCTCGATTTCCTCGCTCCCGCGCTAGGGCTTGCCTCCAGTCTAACTCTCTATCTTTGGCGACTCGAGAAGAAACCCTCCAAATCGGCCGACATCGGCGAGTGGATTCTGTTCGCTAGCCCGACGCCGTTTAACCGTTTCGTGCTTCTGCGCTGCCCTTCCATATCTTTCCAAGGGAGGGAGTTGCTGGACGACGTGAACGAGAAGTTGGTGGAAGAGGAGAGGCATTTCGTGAGGCTGAACTGCGGCAGGATTCAGGTGAGTGGTAAGGAGAGTGGCGGCGTCAGCGGACTGTTAGAGAAATTGGAGTACCAGAGGGTTTGCGTTAGTGCGGACGATGGCGGCGTTCTTTCTATCGATTGGCCGGCGAATCTGGACTTGATGAAGGAGCGGGGATTGGACCCTACTTTGTTGCTCGTGCCTGGAACTGCCCAGGGCAGCATGGATGACAATGTTAGGTCGTTTGTGTGTGAAGCGCTTTTGCGCGGGTTTTTTCCGGTTGTAATGAATCCTAGAGGATGTGCCGGTTCACCACTAACCACTGCACGGTATTTGATTGTATATTTTGATGCCATATTGGCTTTATAACAGTGTTGATGTTGTCTGTAATTTGAGATTGATTACACCACTAGAGCTCTTCTAATAAGCGCACGGCTTATGGTTAGATATAGAGAAAAACTTATAGCACGTAGTAGAATGGAAGGCTTATGTTCTTTAACTGGGTATATAGGATGATACTTTCTGTGGGAGCTTTTTTTCTGGTGCAAGTTGAGGGACCAGAATACCATTCTCATTTTGGATAGAAGCCCTAGGCAGCCTTTTATCTGGGCGGAAAGTGTCAAGTTCTAGACCCTGCATACTTGGGACAAGTATTTTGGTGATTTCTGTCATTATATCTGTTTTTCCATATAGTCATCTCCCTTCCCACCTCTGACTCCATAAAAGAAAGGACATCTGATGATAGTTGGATAGAATGATCAGAACATTAAGATTCCTGTACGCAAGAAAGAGAATCATCTATTCTGGATTTCTTTTGAAATTCGATTAACAATAAAAGGCTGAGGGGTAGAGCTTCTTAACTACTTTATTTATGTTTATGTTCTTTAATTGGGTACATTGGAGGATGCTTTCCATGGGAGCTTTTTTCTGTTGTAATATGAGGGTCGAGATTATGATTCTCCTTTTGGAATGAAGTCGTATAAGTAGCCATTTTTGTGCAGAAAGCATTGAGTTTTAGATCCTGCATATTTGGGACAAATTTTTGGGTAATTTCTGTCACTATGGTCTCATTTCTGTGTCTCTTTTTCCATACAATTGCTTCCCCTCTCTGACCCCATAAAACAAAACAACATCTGATGGTAGTAGAATAAAATGATTAGAACACTAAGATTCCTGGATGTGAGAAAGAGAATTATCTATTCCAGATTTCTTTTGAAATTTGATTAAAAATAAGAAGCTGATAGTAGAGCTTCTTAACTACTTCATTTATGTAGGTTATTTACAGCTGCTGATAGCGATGATGTCTCCATAGCTGTACAATTCATCAGTAAGCAAAGGCCATGGACAACGCTCATGGGTGTTGGCTGGGGATATGGTGCAAACATGTTAACAAAATATCTAGCAGATGTTGGAGATAGAACACCTCTTACTGCTGCCACGTGCATCAACAATCCTTTTGATTTAGAAGAGGCAACAAGGTGTTCTCCTCATTGCATTGCATTGGATCAGACACTGACGGGTGGACTTGTAGATATCCTGCAGTCTAACAAGGTTGATGATTCTTATGAACTTCTATCTTCTACAATGCCACTGCTGCATAACCTTGATTGTTTGAACTAACTGGTTTGCAATTCCAGTGAAAACTGAATTTCCTTGAATTAGATAATATGCCTCTATTTAGTTTTAGCTGTTTTGGACGTGACTTTTATCTGTGAGGGAACTAGACTTAATACTCAGTTATTCAATAGGAACTGTTTCAAGGGAGAGCAAAAGGTTTTGATGTGGAGAAGGCATTATCTGCAAAATCTGTTCGTGATTTTGAAAAAGCAATATCGATGGTATCATATGGATTTGAGAAAATAGAAGACTTCTATTCAAAATTTAGCACACGAGGTTTGGTTGGGAATGTGAAGATTCCTGTTCTCTTTATTCAGGTGCCTATTTTATTCTCTTAGTTCCACAGTTCTTTAGTTGTACATCTCCAATTTCTTTGGATGTTTGTTAGCTGGTGCCTAACCAGTTTGCCTTCTGTCAACATGTCAGAATGAGGATGGAACAGTGCCTCTAATTTCCATTCCACGCAGTCTGATTGCAGAAAATCCATTCACAAGCCTCCTTTTTTGTTCTTGCATCCCATTTAGTGCCATTACAAGTGGTAGAGGTGCTGAATCTTGGTGCCAGAATCTTACAATTGAGGTGATGTGTATCACTTGGTTCAACCCATTTGTGCTTTTAAGGTCTCATTTGATGGTTGTCTTAAACTAAGGTCTTTAAAGTGAATTTAAATGAGTTTTTAGCAACTAGCTCGAACAAATATGTCTTCTTCTGATTCTTCTCCCTCCCCCTCCTAGTGTTCGTTCTTATCTTTAAAAGGAAAACTTTATTTGCAACATTCTTCAAAATCGTCTACACCTTGATTCAATGCACATTCATGTGTTGCTTTTGATCTTTTTATTAAAATTTTGGTTGGAGTATACAGTAATGACAAGAACTGAATTATACTCCTATGGTTATTATTTTGTTATTGTCATTGGTGTCTGCAGAGGCATGTGAAAGTCATTTACTTTCTCTCTTGTTTGGTTGAAGAAGTTGGTGCAATTTAACTGTCTGGCAAGTTATATTCTGACTTGTATGCATATGATGTAGTGGCTCACAGCTGTTGAGCTTGGACTTTTGAAGGGCCGTCATCCTCTTCTGAATGATGTGGACATTACCATCAACCCCTCAAAAGGGTTGGCTCTTGTGGAAGGCAGAGGATCTGATAAAGTAGTGAGAGACAGGATGTTGGATCTTACACTGACTTGTGCTGATGGTAATGGTTATGTGATAGATCCGATAAAGGAGACTAATAGAGATAGTAAAACTGCTGTTGATATCTACCCAAGATCAAGACAAGATATAAACAGAAATATGGAGCTCAAACAGGAATTGCAAGGACTGGAAAATGTTGAGTCACAGCTGACTAGCATTGTTGATGCAGAACTGATCAAAGAAGAGGCAGCTGATCCCATGGATGAAAGGGGTCAGGGGTTACAAACAGCCCAGGTTGTTTTGAATATGCTTGATGCAACAATGCCTGGTAATCTGACAGAAGAAGAGAAGAAGAAGGTGATGCTTAAACTTGGACTGTTTCATCAATGTTGTTAGTTTTTATTATATCTTCATTGGGTTTTGTGAATTCCTTTTCCCCCTAACATTGATCATCCTTTGTGATTTGATGTATAATTGTGGAACCTAGCCTTCCTGCTATATTAGTAAGTGCTCAGGTTTGTTGAATATTAGTACTTCTAAAATTTGTAGCGGCTTGGAATGAAATTATCCTGAGATCAATGCTGAAGTCAATTGGATAGGCCTTTCCCCTTTTCCCTTGCTCCTCTTGTGTTTTGGGTTGCGTTAGGCTGGCATAGCTGATTTATTGTGTCAGGCTGCTTACTGTAAGGTGGTTTTCTGTAACGTGTTCTTGCATACTGAACAGTATGTTAAAACTGGGCCTACTTCTACATCTTTATTGGTAAAAAATGCATTAGGGGGAAGCTGGGAATTATAGTATTACTGCAGGTGGACAACTTTTAGCAGCACTGTGGCTCCTTTCTAGTGTGTTTGACATGAGCTTGTCAATGTGCATGTTATTTTCATAATCATTGGCAGCATGGTTGTATTATTGCTCCTTGATATTAGTAATTGGTGGCTTTTAGGCACATCCAATTGCCTGTATCAGATTACTCATCCAGTGGTTGTGTGCAGGTTTTAACTGCTGTAGGTCAAGGAGAGACGTTTATGAAAGCTTTGCAAGACGCTGTACCAGAAGATGTTCGTGGAAAACTTACAACTGCTGTTTCCGGAATCCTGCACACTCAACGTTCAAACTTAAAGTTGGAGGGACTTTGGGGTGTCAATAAGATTCCTAATGTGTCATCAGGGCTGAAGTCAATGATTCAAGAAAAAGTTGGCGTGCCAAGCACTGAAGGCATGCCTAAGGATCCTCCTTCTACTGGTAGCACAAAAAGGGCTGATGAGTTGGCAGATGGCTCTGATAATAAACTTGGGTCAGATAAGTCTGTTGCCGCAGAACCACAAGTTCGTCCTTCAGAAAATTTACAAAAAGATGTTGAATTGGGTCAGTCTCAGGGAATTGACTGTCAACAAGGTGATCCTTCTGTTTCTATTTGGAGGAGTACAAATGAATTGGGAAATAATACAGGGAGAGGCGATCTCTTAAAAGAAAAGGCTGGTCCCTATTTTGACAGCAGTGAGAAGGGATCTGAAACCAAGCCTAATGTGGCTAGCCGCAGTGAAAAGACTGGTGGCACTGAGGAGCCAATTAATTATGAGCACAAAGTGGAACAGGTTGGTGGGGTACCTAATCCAGAAACAAGGAAAGAGAACAACATGATGACAAATGAAGAGAAACCCTTGGATTCGCCAACTGATCAAAATAAGACTGTATCTACAAGTGTGACTGAAGAGAACCCTAATGTGGCTTGCCACAATGAAAAGACCGGTGGCACGCAGGAGCCAATTGTTCATGAGCACAAAGTGGAACAGGTTGGTGGGGCACCTAATCCAGAAACAAGAAAAGAGAAAAACATGACAACAAATGAAGAGAAGCCCTTGGATTCGCCAACTGATCAAAATAAGAATGTATCAATGAGTGTGACTGAAGAAACACTATCAGGCTTGAGATCCTCTGCTGATTCCCAACCAGTGGAAAGGGAAGGGAATGACAATCAGAGGAAGGAAAACGAAACCATGCACCCTATTCTTGATCAAAACAAGCCAGCTGCATCTGATTCTAATGGCCCTACCTTTGATGTTGGTCAAGCACTGGATGCTTTGACAGGGATGGATGATTCCACTCAAGTAGCAGTTAACAGTGTTTTTGGTGTGCTAGAGAACATGATTTCTCAGTTTGAAGAAGAAAAAGGTGGTGAAAATGATATCAAAGACACAAATGTTCAGGAGAAAGCATCTGATTTTCAATCCAAGGAACAGGACTCTAATAGCTGTCTCCCAGTGATGATGCAACAAAATAATGGAAATGACTCGGAAATGGAATCTGATAGATTACAGGATCCTCCTTTTCATGAGCACAACAACAATAACACTAATGAACAGAATGCTGCAAGTACTGGATGTATAGAGGATGAACCCACTGCAAACTGCCGTTTGTTCAGTGGAGATTGCGTCGATGGATATCTTCCCAATACTGCTAGTAATTATACAACTGAGGAAGAAAAAGAAATGGATCAACAAATTGGCAGTAATCTTTTGGCTGATTATGCTGATAGACATGTAAATAAGGTGTCATTAGGCATAAATGCATTGCCATGTGGTGATTATTTACACAATGAATACTTTGGCCAATATCTTCTTTCAAAGATGCCAAAAACCAGACCGCTAGATTTAGATACAACTACTGCTTTATTGCTTGACTATTTTCCAGAAGATGGCCAATGGAAACTCCTGGAGCAACCTGGAAGCATTGGAGAATCTATGGCAGATATTACAACTAGTAATCTTGCTAACAGAAATGCTCAAGCCCATTTGTATGCAAAAGTGGACAAAACAGATGGCTGTATTGAGCCATCATATGTAGTCTTAGATACTGAGAAACAACAGGAGCCTGTTGAAAATTATGATGCAATGAAAATTGTCAATGAAAATTTGGAAGATGCAGATAGATCAGAAGAGCTGACGCAGTTGGTGAAAAGTGCAATAGTGGATGCTTTGAGAGTTGAAGTTGGTCGCAGGCTAAGTGCAGTTAACATGAAAGAAGTGGAAGTGAATCTTGATAGAGATCTGGAGAAAGTAGGAAATGCTGTTTCTTTGGCCTTTGCATGTGCTAAGGTTCGCACCAGCTGCTTGCAAGGTAAGGAATATGCAATGAATTGTGCTCTTGATGGGGAGCACATTGTTAGGGCCATTTCATCTGCTGTTCTGGGCACAAACTACCTGAGAAAAGTACTACCAGTTGGTGTAATAATAGGCTCTACCTTAGCTTCTTTGAGAAAACATTTTAATGTAGCTCCAGTGCATGGTAGTATCAAAAGATCTGAGGTGAAGGACCAAGAAGCGGTCAGTGTAAAGGAGATTGATGAAAAGAATAGTAGTAGGACCAATAAGATTATCAGTTCAAATGGTCAAGGAATGAGAAAGGGGAAAGGATCTGTATCAAATAGTGCAAATAATGGGAGTGTCATGGTTGGTGCTGTTACTGTTGCCCTTGGCACATCTGCTTTACTGGTGCAACAACAGGTAATAATAATTAATCCATTTATGTAATCTGTAAGTTTTTAATGGATCTCGAAGCCAACATCTCAACAACCCCTGTTGTATGGAACTGGGAATTAAGCAACTTTCTTGCAACATTTGCACTGCAGTCTGCTTTCCAAAATTTTCTGCTAGGTCTTCTTGATAGTGTAACAGAAGTTGAAGATCTTTGCAATAAGGGAATGTGGCAATGTTACATCCTTGGGTCACTATGTTCAAGCCCATTGATTTCTTGAAAGAGACACAAGCATCTTGGCTGCTGCTTCATTTTTTCCTTGTCAATTTTCTTGTCAAAATCTGATCCAAGCACTGACACATATCAAATGGACAAGAGTATTCAATTTAATACTCCAAAAAATATATGTTCATGTTGATTTAAGAATTTATTCATGTGTTTTTAAAATGTTATTCATATGGGGTTCATGAAGCACAGGCACATTTGTACCATGCAGATTTTACAGTAGCTGAAGCATTTCTGAGTAATTTGTGCCCTATTGCCATTTAAAAAGTATGGTATCAGATGTGCCAATCCCTTGCCAGCACAGTACACTATTTGAGTGTGCTCAACCCAAAGGCTGAAGGGTTAGAATTGGGTTAAAAGGAGGAGAAAGTATCAGATATATATCAAGAAGCATCATATGATAGCACTTCATTTTCATGTGAATGCTTTCTATGTTAAGATTTTTTATCTTTATGTTTCCATATATAGTTCTTGTTGATGCTCTGCTTCTTACAAACAGCACATTTATATCTGAAGGATCCTTATAAAGGCAAAGAAACTGTGGAGAGTTCAGCCAAGACACTTAAGGAGGGAATACATTCACAGAAGGCGGCTGACATGGTTGACGAGACCATGTCAGAAAAAAACCAGGATAACATAGTCACAAGCCTTGCTGAGAAAGCTATGTCGGTTGCTGGTCCAGTAGTTCCTACAAAGGAAGATGGTGAAGTGGATCAAGAAAGGTCTTACACAATGACCATGCATTTTACTTAATTATATTGTCTTACATAATAGACTTGTGTTCTAAATTTCTTATATACTTTTGAATTCAATAGGCTAGTTGCAATGTTGGCAGACTTAGGACAAAAGGGTGGCATGTTGAAGCTAGTTGGTAAAATTGCTTTGCTTTGGGGTGGAATTCGCGGTGCTATGAGTTTGACAGACAGGCTTATCACATTTCTGCGAATAGCTGAACGGCCTTTGTACCAGAGGTACTTTAAGTTCCTAAAGTTCCTTTCCTGATACTTTTCTAGTTTTCCCTTTGGCATTTCTCTGCTCTCTTCTGTTCAGCCAATAATATAATTGATCTGATAATTGAAACATGAAATTTATTTCTCTTTGGAGAAAGTGTACCAAACTTTAAAATCTGAGGTAAAAGATATCTCTGTGATTCAGCACCATATATCTGTCAGTTCAGTGTTGCTAAGCTAGAGATTGATAACTGGTTGCACTCAAATCTTGATCTGTTTTGCTGGAAATTGGCTATGTTTGGAGGACAATAGTTGTGAATTCCAATGGGAATACCTTTTCTTTTTACCTTGTCCTTTTTCTGCCTCTTGGATGGAACATGACTTGACAAAAGCGTTCATTTGCATTTTGTTTACCACCTCTTTTGTAATTTGTCAATTATAAGATAATCTGGTCTGGGAGAAATCTTCCTTTTTTCCTTTTTTGGCCCAAGGAGGGAGGACATAAAAAGAAGATCATCAAGTCCTTTACTCTGTTCTGAAGATAAATCAGCAAATTCATTGATTCGCAAGTTTGATATGGTGTATTTTTTTACTGTGCTATTTAAGTATTTTGAGTGTTGAGCTTACTGAATTCTCTTTGCTTACATTTTCTTCTATAAGGATGATTGCATTTGTGGGCATGGTGCTTGTTTTATGGTCCCCGGTCATTGTTCCATTGCTTCCAACACTTGTACAGAGCTGGACAACAAGGAACCCCTCCAGATTTGCTGAGCTTGTTTGCATTATTGGCCTCTATGCCGCTGTTTTGATTCTTGTTGCATTATGGGGCAAAAGAATACGTGGGCATGAAAATCCACTCACACAATATGGGCTGGATTTGACTTCACCAACTAAGGTATGATCGGAAGCTAAAACTGTTTGACATGAATGTTGTGGTTTTGTATGGGCTTGTTAGATGTTTCCATCTAGAAATTTTTTACTCAGCTGCTTTCTCAGAAAGTTCTGAATACTGCTCGTAATGGTAAGAGTAGTATCATGTGTGTTATAAGTTCAAAATGTAGTTTTATCTTTAGCCATTGCAAGTTGTTTATATGTTTTCCATTGCAGTATTAGTTTCACAGCTGCTATCCAGTTACTTGTTAGTATGTGCTTGTTGAAAAGTGTGCCCTAGAGAAATATTTACTTACCGGTCATACAGATCTTCTTAGAGTTTCTTTTGTTCTAAGATTTTGTTATGCAAAACTCATCAAAGAATTGTTAGAATTTAATATGTGATCCATTTTTAGGTTTCACTGAACAATTTAAACTTTTGGGTTGAATAGTTTTTGGACTTGGTATAAAAGCCTTCATGACCAAGATATCACAAGTTCAAATTATACTGCCCTTATTAATTGTGAATTTCTGCCATTAAAGTGGGTTTATGCTTTGTTCACACATCTAGTCCAAGAGAGTTGGGATTTTATGTGTGAGAGCATGTTATAGTTTAATATTTGATCTGTTCTTGCGCTTTACCCAACAACATAAGCTTTTGGGTTGCACGATTTATTGACTTCAATTGGAGCTCCATTTCTCTTTAATTTCCTAACTTTCCAGAATTATTATCAGTGACTTTATTATCCAGATAAATGTAGCACCTTCATTTTATATAAATCTGCGGCCATGTTACTTTTGACGCATATTTGCCTGGTAAGTGTAAAACTCTCACATTGATAAAGTTATGAGACAGTTCGGCTTATAAAGTCTGTGGACTTCACTACCAATTGGCTTAATTTTTTTAGGTGGATATGAGGTTTCATAATATTATTTGGCATGGAATAGAACTTAATTCACCTTATCTTGTCCACATATAATGGTTCGGCCCATTCAGCGCATTGTTAATGGGGCCTAGTATGTGGGTTTGGCTTGTCATTCAATTCAAGTTTCATTGTATCATATGCTAGTCAAGTCTGATGTGTCAAAGGTGTGTGTTAAAAGTATAAAAGACCAACTTTGATAAAATACAATGACCTAACCTAGTTTATATGTCTTTGCACTTCTCCACCTATTAGTATTAGTTTAAACTTTTATGTGGATATGAAGTTCCATAACATTATTTGGCATATACGTTTGGTTTCCATGAGTCATTTGTTTGATCAATTATGGTGAAGTTACTTATGGAGATTGATGATTTTGTGGCATCATTTATGTGCAGATCCAAGATTTTTTGAAGGGCTTGCTTGGAGGCTTCTTGCTTGTTTTGTCAATACAATCTGTAAATGCTTTGCTAGGCTGTGGGAGTTTCTCATGGCCTTCAAGCCTGCCTTCATCTTCTTTGGGTGCCATAAAATATCTGAGAGTGTCTGGGCACATAATTATGTTGGCTGGTCAAGGATTAATTACTGCAGCCAGTGTTGCTTTTGTTGAAGAATTGCTTTTTAGGTCATGGTTGCTTGAAGAAATTGCCACAGATCTTGGTTATCATCAGGGAATTATAATTTCGGGGCTTGCATTTTCTCTTTTCCAGAGGTATGTTTTTTATATCCTTCAGTTTTCACTCTTCATCTTACATACGCTGCTCTTTTGCTTTTCTCCTTCTGGTTTATCAAGTAGGAAAAAATTGTTCTGGTAAATTATAGATGAGAGGTGAACTCATGAATTGAATAATAAATGATGAAAGTAATGTTATTGGAAAATTTTTCCTTCACACACTTTCTCTACTGAACTGCTGTGCAATCATGGCTTTGCAGTCACATCTTTTTTCTCTTTACTCACATCAGCATTGCTGGCCACATTGTGGTAATTTTTCTTGCGTTTGGCTCAGGTCTCTGTTGGCAGTACCAGGGCTTTGGCTTTTATCTTTGGCACTTGCAGCATTTCGGCAAAGAAGCAAAGGCAGCCTTTCTATTCCAATTGGGTTGCGTACAGGGCTTATGGCTACAAGCTTTGTTTTACAAACAGGTGGCTTTTTGACCTATAATTCCAATGCACCCCCTTGGCTAACTGGGACTCACCCTTTCCAGCCATTTAGTGGGGTAGTTGGCTTTGCCTTCTCTTCCATATTGGCAATAAGTTTCTATCCAAGACAGTCCATAAGAAAAAAGAGGAAATGGAACAGGGCCATCCGAGAATAACAACAAAACCTTTGGTTTTATTCAACTCGAGAGAATATAGACGAAGGGAGCTCATCAATTGGGACATCTGTATGGTTTTAGAGGGTGGGAACTTGGACTGGCTTGCTTGGTGCTCTCTCTTTTGGTGGATGGAATATTCCAATGTGAGATGTCGGGGTTGAAAGTTAAAATAGACGTGCAAGTGCTTGGAGTTGTGAAAAAAAAAAAAAAAAAAAGAACAGCTTCTTTTTTGATCTTGTATGTTCCTGACTGGTAAAAATTCTGAGTGCCAGCCGCGGCTTTCAATAGCTTCCTGAAGTAACGGAGGACAGGAGAGAAGGCGGAAAGCAGATGGGGTCAGGCCTTTTTGGACATACGCAAGTACAAAATTTTGAAAGTTGGACTTGATTCCGCTAATATACAGAAGTTTTTAGCATCGATAATGATCTTTACACTGTACAGTAAAACGTTAAATAAAAGTTGATTATAGATCATAGCTGGTAAGGTCGTAAAACAGACTGTAACACTATGGAGCATTCTCAATTAATGAAAGTTTGCCCTTGTATGCTTCCGTTGGGCCTTTCATTTTCCCAATTATCTCATTGTTGTGTTCTGAGAATCCAACACTACGTCTGCACATAATTTTCCAATTTCCTCCTCAAACCGTCAAGTCTCCAGCTGCTTGTTAATTCTTTTCTTTTATTTATGGGTACTCGAAAGTCGGATTCCGACTTTAATAAATGTAATAAATTTTCAATTTTTTTATTTTTATTGGCATAAGTGCGCCTGATTAATCGGGATTTGGGCACAGCAAAAGTGTTGAAAATGATTTAGATAATTAAAAGTCACTCCCTCCGGTCTTTATGGAGAGCAAAAGGGTACAGATGAAAAATTATAATATAATCATTATGAGACTTAAACAATGGAGACGTTTAATATCTCCATTGAGTAAGCAGTTGGGTGATTTTAATTTTTAATTTTTTTTTTAATGGCATAATCCACAAAGTTATTTGACACCTCATGCAGCTGCTGTTTGAACCTAGCAGCTGGTCTCACCGACTGCTAGCCTATTAAACTAATATTCTCCCCCCCAACGTTTATCCGGAAAACTCGAACTCTAATACCAAAGCTCGAGCTTTTAAGAGGCATCGTGGAGAATTCAAAGGATTTTTATGCTGACTTATTTGGCTAATATTTTGGAGTGTTTAAATCCCGAATTGCTTAGGGTACATTTAAAAATTCATTTTTTATTTTGTACTTCTTGTAGGCGGACTAAGGCAATAATGGGACAGTGTAAACTTTAATTGGTAGCTGAGGCTAGTAAGTAATAACGCACATTGGATTAAATTCCTCCCATTAATTCCATCCCATGATAAAAAGAGCCGAACAGCAATTACTTTATCACTAAACGAAAATAAATTTAGATAGGAAGTGAAAAATCAAATGAACCAAAAGGCAGAATCATTATACCGAAGGAAAGATGACACGACGGACTCAACGCCGCGAAAATGAAAGAGAAAACAGAGAGAGAATGACCAACAGGAGCAAAAAAAATTGAAAGCGATTCTAAGTCTAAATCACATTTGTGAAATGACAATTATTCTCAGAAACCCTCCACCGCCACTGACTCAAAACCTTGACTTGATTTCTGCCGTTCCCGCTTTACTCAACAGTCAGAGGAACAGACTCAGCCTGAAAGAGCGTCAAATAAGGATGTATCATAAGCATTGTTTAAACATGCTGCAGAACCATATAGACAAACAAGAAATGCTTCAACTCCAGGAGATCAAACAAAGAAGCTTACCAATTTACGGTACTTGAGGGCAAAAAACATTTCGAGGTAACGCCTGCTTTCGCGACGTTCAAGGTTCGATACATGTTTCCAGAAGCCATAAACTCCTGTGAGGGTCAACAGCCTGTCGGAGTAAATTTGCCAGGTATATCTGGCCAGAAAAAGCAAATGGACAAAAGGGTCAATCAAACTTCGTTGAAGAAACTTGGTAAAAGCAGAATTACTATGAAACTAATTGATAGAAGGCAGTGATCAGCTTACTTCTCTTGGATTCGTTGCAGGCCTCCCTGAGAGATCTTTTCCCAGTGGGAGGGGTCAGCCTTGCACTTCTCAAAGAACTCAAGGAGAAGCTCGGCAGCCTGATCACCGTGGTAAGGATCAATATGGAAGCCAGATTTTCCATGAACAATGATCTCAGCAGGGCCACCTTTGCAAGTAGCAAAGGTTGGCAAGCCACAGGTCATGGACTCAATGACAGTCAATCCAAAAGCCTCATATTGAGCGGGCTGCACAAATGCTCCCCTTGTGTCACAGATGCAACGGTAAAGCTCGCCGTTCCTCACCCGGTTCATCTGGGAAGAAATCCATCTGAACTGGCCATTTAGGTTGTATTGCTCAATGAGACCATACATTGTCTTCATCTCAGCTTGCTCTTCCAAGTCTTTTGACTCCTTTCTTCTATCACCGCCGACAACGACAAGGTTAACTAGTTCACGAAGGCGTTTGTTCTTTCCATACCACTCTACAAGGCCAGTTAAGTTTTTAACTCTGTCCAGCCTTGCCATGGTGAACAGGATTGGCTTGTTGCGATCTTTTAGCACACATCTGTGAAGAAAACATAAGGTTATCAAAATTAGTATATATATTCCAAAAACAAACATGACAGATCAGAAATGGAAGGAGTGCAGAGACTCACAAGTGCTCTTCATTCTCAACTTGGCTGTAAAGAAGCTCCTCAATTTCTGGATGGAAGGAAGTCAACCTCCGTTTCTCCTCAGTGTATGGGAAGTATATGCTCATGTCAGCACCAGGGGATACAATGTTGAATTTGGGATCAAAAACATCAATTCCATGGACAACTCTGTACAGCCCAGGAAGAGTGAAAGCAGTGTGGCTCTCATATTGACCAACCGTGTCCATGCTGAAAGAAGGAAGTACAAAAATGTGAGAAAAATAAAACTTAGATGCAATAAAAGAGGGATTTTTAAAGGAATAAGAAATAAGGGACAATCGATAACACCTTCCAGCAATCTCTTGGAATGTGCTTGTGATGATGAAGTCTGTGTGGTTCATTGCAATAAGATCGGCGGTAAACTGGCAGGAGAAATGATACTTCTCGTCAAACTTCTTCCAGTAGATGTCTGAATCGGGATATTTCGTCTTCTCCAAAGCGTGGGCAATGGTGCACTGCAAATAACAGAGGAAAAATGGAAAACATATTACTTTTAAGGCTATAATGGGTAGGATCAAATGGTGCCGCCGCACCCCGCCCCCCCAAAAAGGAAACATTATGGCAACCATTACAAATGACTAACCTGTGTAACACCCAATTTATGTGCCAACAAGGAGGCAACAATGTTACCATCACTGTAATTTCCAATTATCAGATCCGGCTTACCCTGCAACTCTTTGCCAATCTCAGCTGCAACATCCTGAAAAACAAAGGTCCTATTGTAAGTGAAGCCAAATAATCCTCTAACGATCCATAAAATTAATGATAAATTTGGAGAAATTACCTCGGTATAAGTCTCTAGGTAGGGCCATACTTCAAATCGTGAGATCCATTTGCGGACAATACCCTCTTCAGTTCTAAATGGTACTCGGAGGATATCTGAGTACTCTGTTCCAAATACTTTCTCCAGACGCTGACCACAAGTTGTTCCTACGGCATCGGGAAGAAGCCGAGTAATCTGCAGACAACGGACAAAAGATTGAGCGTCAAAGATGTTATCACAAATTTGGACCAATGCTTGAGCAAACCAGAATACATAAAAAAAGCAAAGGAACTTACGACAAGGATTCGTGGGATGATGTCAAGTCCCTGCTGTTTTATACGTTGAAGCATTTCAGCTTCCAAAGCGCGAACTTGATCCAAGATATAAACAACCTAGAGGAGAAACAGAACGTAAAACACAAATCACTAAACAATTCCATAAGAGTACAGAATTGAACGGCAAATTAGACTAGCATGGTGGACTAACCTGGCCTCCAGTGTCAGGATAGCCCAAAACATTGTCTTGGGCAAAGTATCCGTGAGGAGTCATAATCACAACATTGAAGACCATTGGGATTCTTCCAAGGAAAGTTTCAAGAGTGCAGGGGTCTGGTGCCTCAAGAAGATCCAAAAGAAGTTGAACCATCACCAGGACACGGTCGGCGGTATCACCCCAACCTCTCTCCAGTCCAATTTCCTGAAACCTGTGCTCAAACTCGGAATACGGAGTCTTGGGTGGTAATGTAGTCAGATAATCCTCTGCCTTATGCAGGACATGTTGCAGAGAATTCAGACTGTGAATTCTGTCATTCAGCATCATGTTCTGTGCAACCAACCAAAGTATACCAACAAGAAATCAGACTTTAAAAGGAAATAAGCTGCCTAGATCTGACCATAGTTTCCTGAGATCAACTTTAACATTGTCAGATCCCATGAAGAAAGCTGCAAAAAATTCAAATCTACAATCTCTAGAATGATAATTATCTAGATATCAGTAAAAACTCCACTAGTCCAACAACTGGAGTGTGATCTAGGCAATTTGACCTTCTATCCATAGATTTTGGGGTTCCAGTTTTAACAGGCATACCTTTCCCTTGTGGCAGTGAACCCTTAGAAATTCCAGTAGGGGAAGCAGGCTTTCCTTATCATGGAACAGTTTGGCTGAAAGGTGGCGATTGAGGAATTCCACACCATCGCCAATGTACTTTGAAAGTGTAGGGCGGGGAAAAGATGAATTGAAAGGTTCAAAGTCCAACTCAAGAGTAAAGTTGCCATTGGAGCTGCATTATTTCAAGCAACACTGTTAAAATACAGCATGTAGAGATGACAAAACAGAGGCATCTCAAAACAAAACACAAAGAGTACCCAAGTCCAAACCCTTACCTCCCATCAACAAGCTCCTCTTTGAAATGCAGATACTCAGCGACCTGAAGCTCCTCAACAACCAGAGCGTGAACATTGACTCTAATGTACTCCCAAACACCAGGTCTAGGCCGCACAGCAAAGACAATCCACGGCGGCAAAACAATTGCTTCCTAAAATCACAGGATCAGCAAAAAGTAATGAGAAACTTTGGCGGATTTATGTTGTAACCAAACACAGATCATCCAAGAATACAGGAGGGATCAGGGTCACGTCACACCTGTGTGGATCTCAGGACTTCAGCAAACGAACCATCAGTAAGCTTCTTTCTAGTCTCCTCGGCGATGGCTTCATACTCAGCAACAACATGATGGCGTTGAAGGATTCCTTTTCCCTTTCCTTCAATCCTACAATACAAATAATCCCATTGTAACCAATAATCTCCTATGAATTACGTTTAACAGCAAGGTAGATATAGTTCAAACTATAAATCCAAGGCGTAAAGATGTGCCAAAAAAAAACAAACCACCTTAAAACCCCACCAAGCAAAGATTACCTTGCCAGCAAGGCCACGATTTCATTGCGGTGATTAGAGAGTGTGTCATCCAGGCGTTCGCGGATGCTTTGAACACGAGTAAGAATACGTTCAGCCATGGCTCCTCAGAAAACTACCAGAAAACAACAGTAGCAAGACTGTTAAGCAACAAACGCAATAATCGATCCCTGAAAACTCCACAATATAAGAAAACTCATATAAACACCCAACCCAAAAAACAAAAAACAAAAAAATAAATCAAAACCAACAACAGATCACATTGTTTTATCTACGGTCGAACAAGATCAGAGTCCTTATGTATAAATATAAGGATGATAAAAAGATAAGACTGGGTTCACGATAAAAGATCACGTAGAGACTAAAGCAGAAGAACATTCGTGTGCATTTAGAAGTCAGGTTGTCTATCTATAGAATTGGAATACCCTTTTTTTTTCAGTTATTGTAACTAAAGAAAAAGAATGGCCAGCAACAAGAACAGAGCAGAAGAGGAAGAGAGAAGAAAAACTTGTGAGCTGAGTTGCAAGAACTGAAGACTCCGAAGACAATTAAGGACTTGGAGTCCGTTTAAGGACAGAACAGCAAGCAGATTGACGTAAAACAGAACAGCATGTTATTACAAGATTTAAGTGTTTTTTTTCTTTCTTTTTTTTTTTTCTTCCAAGCAAGAACTGTTAAACAAGCAATTCTGATATGTCCTTAAACACTGAT
Source organism: Kandelia obovata (assembly GCA_021464305.1). NCBI lineage: Eukaryota > Viridiplantae > Streptophyta > Magnoliopsida > Malpighiales > Rhizophoraceae > Kandelia > Kandelia obovata. The sequence continues at coordinate 3,458,831 of CM038481.1, forward strand.
CCAGCACTTGGAACATCGCGATCTGCACAAGTTTCCAGTGGAAACAGCAAAGACAACGAGATAAACTACAGCGTAGTTGGATCTGGTCTAGCAAAATTAGAATGTCACGTGATCCCTCAAAGTCTTTAGATGATCCAGTTACAGAAGAACGCTACAGCCCCTACCAAAAAAAAAAAAAAAAGAGCAAAGGGCGCAACGGAAAAGCAAGAAGAGAGCAGCGGGAAAGAAGAAAGAATGGACGAAGGAGAACGCACCTAAAAACAACAGAGAAACAAACGGACGGACCAAACGCATAAAAACGAGGACTAGGAAGAGAGAATGCAATGGGGTGGCGATTAGAGGCTTAGGCTAGGTGGGAATTTATAGAAAAGGCGGCTCCAAGGATCAGTGGGCCATAGGGAAGGCTTAGTGTAGTAAAAATATAGAAAACAAAGGGCAATAAAATAGTAACTTTAACGTAAAATGTTTTTCTTTTTTTGGTTAAAAAAAAACATGGTTGGGTCTTGCCATCACACTCTCACTCAGTTTTTAACTAAGCCACAGCGAGACTTAACCCCCACCCACCCCCAAAATAAATAAATATATATGTGTGTGTGTGTGTGTGTGTGAGAGAGAGAGAGAGAGAGAGAGAGATTGAAGTGGGGGATATTTTGGTTATTTTTTTTGAAAAAATATCATTTTATTTATTTATATTTAATTTAGGAATGTTGTTGATTAAGTAAAGAAAATAGTAATAATTGCAAATCCTAAATCCTTGAGCATTCAAATCCTTAAAAATTGTTTTTAGTTACAAGAAAACTAGAGAATATCCCATCAACAGACTTGGCCTGTACACAGACCTCGGTTCCCAAACCATATCTCCAGATTCAAATAATGCAGAACATTTTCTCTGACAAGCAGAAAAAAAAGAAAGAAAGAGAAAATAAACCATTATTGGAAATTGTAACAGTAGAAGCTTTGGTGGTGGATGTTAGCTGAGAAACACTTACTAAGCCGTGTTTGTAGGTATGTATGTGGTGGGGTCCTGTCAACTGTTATGATAACGTTGGTATATTACAGTAAGACGTTGAATTTAAAATTTAAAAATTTAATTTTTAGAAAAAATTAAATTAAATTATATAATTTTTTTATTTAATGAACTTTTTTGACAAAAAAAAAAAAAAAGTGTTGCTGGCTTCCTGGTAACGTAGATCACAATGGGCCAGGACTTTCTATTTGCTGTCTACCTTCTAACAACGCATCCCGATATTCCTTGCTTTGGACATAATAACCAAGATGATCAGCTGCATTACAAAACAGAGTGAGGTTGCCATGGTAATTCCAATGAATAACTAGGACCAACAATTTTCTTTTTTTCTTTATGCTATTACGTTTTGAACTTTAATGATTGGATTTGCATTAAAATAATTTATTTATTAAAAAAATATTAAAAATTATTATTTATTGTAACCCAAAAATCTGTTAAAAAATATTTTTCGTTTTTTTTCTCTTTACATTTTCCGCCTTCCCTTCTCTTTCTTTGTTTTTTTTTTCTTTTTTATTCTCTAGTTCCCACGCTCTTTCTCTCTCCTCTTCTCTCTCTGTCTCTCTCCCGCCCGTCACTCCATTTCCTTCTCTCTCTCACTGTCTAGCTCACTCTTTTTCACGATCTCTCTCCCGCTCTCTTTCCTTATCTCTAGCCCATTTCACCCCCCTCTCTCTCTATCTCGCTTTCATAATTACCTGCTACATTTTTCCTTTTTCTTTTTTTTTCACATACCCGCCGCATTTTGTTGCGTAGCTTCTTGTTGTTAATGAAAACTGCCCGTGAAAACTTACGGGCTACAAAAACAATGTGGATCTAACGGTCCCATCTGACCAACTTAGTTGTGCGACGGTATTGGTCTATGCATTGCCATGAAGTGGAAGCAAGAAAAAAGCAAGACGGGGGAGAATCACGAGGTATAATGCTAGTAGATCATAACAATAACGCATTATTATTGCCATTCAACAGCAAATCAATTTTGGGTCAAGCGAGAAAATTGGAGACTGAAGCACATGAAATAAGACTTTGAGATATATATATATATAGCAGAATATTACCTTTGCTAGTTAGCCTACGGAGAGATAAAAATACTGAAACACGAGGACACAACCAAATGCAACGATGCAAAGAGAAAGTCTTCAAATGGGGGTGGAGAGAAAGAGTGAAGAACAAAAACCTCTTCAAATAGGGGTGGAGAGAAAGACTGAAGAACAAAACCCTTTTTAAAGACCTTTTTTTTCGGGGGGGGGGGGGGGGGGGGGGGGGGGGGGGGAGGCGTTCGGTCGTGGGGGCGCGGGTGGGGGGGGGGGGGGGGGGGGGGGGGGGGGTACCCCTTTCTTTCGGGGGGGCCCTTCCGCGGGGGGGGGGGGGGGGGGGGGGGGGGGGGTACCCCTTTCTTTCGGGGGGGCCCTTCCGCGGGGGGGGGGGGGGGGGGGGGGGGGGGGGGGGGGGGGGGGGGGGGAGAAGGGCTTAAGCTCATGCTTCTCGTGGCGCCTTCCTCGTGGGTTAGGTCATGTGGGGTTGCGGGTGCTTTTAGACTTGTGACGGTACATTTTTGTAATGGCTCCTCTGCAGTCCGTGAAAAAGGCCACGATTACTGCCTCCATATAAATCCTGTGGTTTCCTTGTCCCCTCCACTCAAAACCGCTTTTTCTCCTTTCCATCGGCCCCTAACCTTTTCTTTTAATTATTGTTTTTGTTTTTTCTTTTTCATTAATGAGTTTTGACTAACTTCTGAATTTTAAGAGCTTCAATTCCTTTTTATTATTTATTTTTATTTTTTTGAGGGTCAACTAAGAGCTTCAAATCTAATTGTAGAGACTGATCAATTCAATATTTACTAAAATAAAGTGATTGGTAATTTTTAATTTCTTCATCATCATCTTGTAGTAGCTTTTGCGGGCAAATAACAAAGTTCTAGATTCTTTTTAATTCTTTTGAGACTTACTGTTGAGTTTGATCCATTTTTCAAAATCTGTGGGCCACTCCTTGTTGGCTGCCTCTTGTATTATTGGGAAAGGTGACAAGTATGCATTGCAGCTACTGCCGGTCGCCCGCAGCTTTGAATGAGAGCCCGTCACGGTCAACTATACTATTCTTAAGGGTATTTTGGTCACTTCGTTTGTAAAAAAAATTATTATTAAAATATTATGCAAATGGATAATAAGTTAATATTATGAAAATATAATGTAAATGGATAATAACTTTTTTTCCTTCTTTTTTTCTTTTTGGGGCAAGTGAATGTCAGGCCGCGCCGCGTGTTTCGTCAACCTCGTGGACACGAACGAGATGAGTGTCATACTTTTCTTTTTTTTTTTTTTTTGTGTCACGTGGTGCACATTGATTGGCCAGTGCTGAACATGAGAGCCGTTATTGGTAGAGACGTGCTGTGTGTGGCCCCCACTAGTCATGTTTTTGACAAAAAAAAAAAAAAAGAAAAAAGAATGCGAGACAGCGAACAGTGAAGAGCCACTGGTTTTTCTGAAAAAATAAAAGTAATAATAAAAATAAAAAGTATGACGTGGCATCTTGCACCGACAAATTGCCAGATTCACTAGCCAAGTTGAAATTTGGGACTTATCCGCTCATTAAGTCTTAATCTTTGTACAAAGAACCAATTTGCCAACCGCCACAGTATATATAATACAAGAGAAAATGTGCTGTACCAAAAGAGGACCCAATTGGCAGAAGAGCCCTCCTCTAATCCATTGGCTACTCTTTGTGGCATTGAAACTGAAAAAAATGAAGCGTGGACCTAAAAGATATTTTAGTAGTTGAATATTATATATTTAATTTTTAATTTTAAAAATATAGTATATAATTGTAAAAATAGAAAGAGTCATCTTATTAGTCAAATTAAGACTAGTATTCGATTAAATTTTTTTAATAAAAAAATTCAAAAAAATTAATATATATTTTTTAAAAAAAATTACTGACTGATTTGATTTAACTATTTAGTTTATACATGTTTATAGATAAAAATCATCAAATTAACTAAACTAACTAAAAAAAATAAGAAAAAAAAAATTAAAGATTAAAAAAAACCAAGAATTGATGAATAATAATATAATTCATAAATAGTTTATATAATGTATGAATAATAAAATTATACTTAAAAATCATGTCTTCTAATTTTTATTATTTTTTTTAATTTCTTACTGTCTTTCTGGTCAACTCATTTTACATCAATGCAACTCATAATATAATAGACTTTTTAATATACCAAAAAATAATTAAAAAAAATGGTGCCAATATATACCCAAGGTATGAGAATGAACAATCCAAGAACGTGAAGATCAAAGATTAGCAAATGGGATTGGACTAAAGCTATATCTCTTCAAGTTAAATATCAATTCGACGTCGTATGCTATTTTTTTTCGGCGCATGACAAGATAGAGCCGTCTTTGTTTGTTTTTATCCGACTAATTAATTGAAGCTTGTGAAAATATCAGTATGTTGAGGTAATAAGCATGATAACTAAATGTCTATTTTACGCGATTGACCAAAGTAATAAATACAACAGATAAATGACAAAAAACAAAAAACAAAAATCTCTATTTTACACGATTCATCAAAATGACGAATAAAGCATGAACCTAAAAACAATCATCGTGACATGCGTTCATTTGCTCCGTAATCAAGCTATATATATATATATAACAATTACTTGTGTTTTGGGTCCCACGTTGATTATATTTTTTACTTGCATCTCATCTTTTTTTTTTTTTGCTCGAATTAATTATAATGCCTTTGAGTAGCTTTAATAATAATAATAATAATAATATTCATCATCATCATCATCATCGTCGTCGTCATCATCGATCAATTGGGTATTGGTTGTTCAATTAGATTAAGGAAACAAAGACAAGAACGAGAAGACAGGGACGGAGGCCACGAGAGCTAAAATGAGAGCTTCCAAAAAACAAAAAAAAATTAACAGACAGGCCAATTGGACGACTTCTTTTTTATTTTTATTTTTATTTTTTGTCCATTTTTTGGGGGGTTTGGGGGGGGGGTGACAGGACAGATATTTTAGCTGCTTTTAAAGTGATCGCCTCGCTGTCTCCGGCATGTCGACTTTGGACGGGTTGGATGGATGGAAGGTCCTTTTTTTTGTTTTTTTTTTTTTGTTCTTTCGCATTAGCTCTTTGTTGTGACCACTTCTATATGGATTGCCCTGAAACAAAACAATAACGAAGGCCCCGCTTGGTTTTCTCGATTGTTGATAATTGATTGCAGTTATTGAATAGTATTGTCAATAAACAAAACAAAATAAAATAATAATATTTAGTTAAATTAATATTATTTTTTATTGTTATATATTAAAATAATTCACTAAGACTTTTATTTATTATGAAAAAGAGAAAGCAGATAAATAAAATATTATTATTAAAGATATTCAGGTCAAATATATTTTATCAATTGTTGTTATATTTAAAAAATAGTCCAAAACTACTTATTTTTACTAGTTACTTTTTAAGGAGTTCATCACTCTTATTATTTTAAACTGAAAATTAACAACACCCTTTTTTACAAAAAAAAAAAAAAAACAACAAAAACAAACGCCCTCGAAGAGTACCATTGCCATTATTTCTTCCAATTAATGCATGATGTTTTCTTGCCAACAAGAACATTGCATCCAGGATACCTCCTTTATGTGTAAATGAAAGTCCCAACTCCCAAGTCCTCCTTGTGACAACCTCAATTCTGTTTTATTGTCATAAAACGAAGATTGATTGTCAATTGATCATGAATATGCATAGCATTTGTTTTTTAAGTGGCTCGTGACTTATAAATTAAGCATTTTGTTATATCAGAATGGCTCCATATCTATGGCTCATGACTTATAAATTGAAGCCCTACACGGTCACAAAATAGAACCTCTTGTGCATCAGTAATTCACTGTAGACATGCCATCTGAGATAACCACTGCATAATCTTAGAGCGATGGTATGTATCAATCGATCGGTGTGTTCGCAATGAAAATAAGATTGTGATTAATGTATTTCTCTGTTAAATATTGTTGATGTGTGGTTTATTAGTTACGGAAGGAGATTAGCATCGTCCATTTTATCAATTAAAGGAAGGACCGAAGAACTATTTCAACTTGCATCGCATGATTGTGCAAGTAGTTGTCAATAAAAGACAGATAGTATGTAATTGAATTTCTTGGTTCACTTATATGAGAAGATTGCGCGACTTGTACGCATAAAAATTCACACCAAACAATTATCAACACAGCAAAAAAGAGTCAATAGGCCCCCGAACCACCACGTCAAACTGCCCCGCAGCCGATTTACAATTAACATATTTGGGCAATTTAGAGAAATTTATGATTCGATTGTGGATTGAGATTTACGAAAACTGCTTATATATATATATATAAATAAATAAAATTTCTTCAAATCATCCCCCCCCCAATTCAATCCCTATGCCTATTTGCAGATTTTTGGTCCACATTTAATAGAGTTTTAAAGTACTAGTGAGGCCGCACCGTACGTACTTATCTAGTGTTTACGTAATAGCTCACGCTCGAGCCATCTTGGGACGTTGACACGCACCTAACCCCCCCCCCCCACAACATAATTCATGCATGATGCAATGGTCCAAAATCACCAAGTAAAAATGCCGAATGAACTTGTTTTTAAAATGAATAATCCTCAACCCCTAGGCTCAAGAGGCCGATTGACACTATTTGAGGTAATAGTGTCGTTTATAATTTGATAAATTTTTTTGTTTTTTTTATTGATTTATATTTGAATTCACGTGTTACAATTCATTTTGATTAAATTAATTAGTTTAAATATTTAGATACACAGTATTAAAAATTTTAAATACATTAATACTAAATTAAACATATAATACATTCATTCGGATTTAAAAGTATTTATAAAATAATTTTTTTTATTAAAAAATTTAGATGAATGCAATAATAAATAATTTCTAACATCAATTGACTGGTGACATATAACTTTTTTTTTTTGTTATGTAAAAAAACAAAAAAAAAAAAATTGCCGATTGGTGGGTTACAAAAATTTTTAAATGTCCACCTCCACCTCCAACCCCACGCTCCCAAGTTTCTTTTTTGGCAATGCCTACTAAACCCTATTTACTAGTGCGAATTCCAATTTTGCAGGCATTTTTGTTGTTGTTTAAGCTGGGGTTAGGTAGACCAAACCTTCAATTGCAAAAGCTAAACAACCCATCCAAATCATGTTTAGTTGAAGGGGGTCAGGACCGCATGCTGGCACCTCTTTCAAGCCTTAAACCCTGATTTTTCTTTCTTTTTATTATTTATTATTTATTATTTTTCCCCCCTCACCAAACCTTTTGATTGCCATCCCTTTCCGTGAAATCTCATTTCATTTGCCCCAAGAGGGCAAGATTGTCATGACCGAATCAGAGCATCAGATTGGCTAAATGGATGTCGTGTTGTTTGGATTATTCGATAGTGGTTGGATATATTAGTACCATTGGAGCGTTAATGGAAGTCCATGTTGTAGGTAAACTTAATTGGTATAATCACTTGCCTTTAGTTTGAAAATTCAATAGAAAAATATGATGGATTGCTCGTACATGGTTAACGTGACACAGACGTTACTCTAAAGCCCGCTCTGTGTCATAAAATATACATCTAATTAATAACCATTCACCGTTGGGAGACATTTAGTAGTTAGTAGCGAGGCCTGTTGGCTATTGTTTGACAGAGCGGCGCCAACCACAAGACCAAGCAAGATTCAAGATACTCCATGCCCTGTTTAATTTCATCAACTACCCCTTCTACCCTTTTTTTTGGGTGCTGGAGACAATCACTGTGGCAACAAGATGTGCCGCACAAGCTGAGTGGGCTTTTCATGCGTCCTCTTCAAGCGATAGTTTAAGAAACAAAAGGCATGCACGTTTATCTCTTTCCTATTCACGTTTGGAAATGGATGAGGACGAATTTCCCAGGTCGTTGACCAATATCAATCTTTAAAATTAGTTGCATTTATTATAATTTACAATTTACCCCAAAAAAAAAAAAAAAAAAAAAAAAGAAACGAAGAGCGGACCGCTTGGAGAAGCTTATGGGTAGTTCAGAGGCCTGCAATCACGATGCGCAATATGTAGGCGACGTTTCTTTTACTCCAAGCGTATTTCCATTACCCACCGAGCATTGTAATTTGTGCTTTTTTTTTTTTATTTTTTTATATATGCATATAGCGCTCGTTGGGTTGGTGAACTCACAACGGATAGAGGGTAATTCTCCTCTAACACATTATTCTAAACAACAATTTTAGATCTATGAGATAGCATGTCATGCTTTGTTTCTGACAAGCATGACATTAACAAACAAAGAAACGAGAAACTGTAGGCCAACAACTTGTCATTGTCAAATTGGTACGGAATGAATTTATCGAGGGAGGCATGTGATGCTGCACTTGACTTTTAGTACAAATTTCCAGCTTTAGATGACAAGATTTCCAAGCTGTACGCCAGGGAAATAACCCAACACCTTTGATTCCTGATTGCGTCCTCCGTGGCTCTCTGAAACCATGAAGTTGGGCTTGGTTTTTCGTCATTTGGCCCTTTTATTTCCTCTTTTTTTTTTTTTTTTTTTCTTTGAAACAGAAGCATTATTCATTGACGATTTTCAATACAAGGGTCGGGGCGCGTGTTATAGAATTTATACAAACACATGGGAAGGCATGTGACCCTATCATTGCGTTTATTTTCCATTTTACAAACGCGGTTTACCGTGTATTTCGTGCCTCGGCGTAAAACTGCTTTGCGAAGGAGACAAAAAGGCGGTGTCGTTGCTTCATTGGATAGCAATGTGGCAGCCATATACCGATAACATCCCAGATTCACATTTCTCAGAAAGAGATAGAGAATCGGACAGATTGACAATGTCGCTACCTACACCAGCCCAGACGCAGGGAAAGCTAGGCGGGTCAGATACCATTATGTTATTATATTATGATTGTTTGGTTATAAATTTATAATTATGAAAACAGTTGAAATGATGTCACATCACTTATATCTAACTCTTGCTTAAAATAATAATAATAATAATAATAATTTACGTGCATAGGATAAAACCCTAAAAGCTTTTACATATAAAACTTTTTACTAAATGTAACGCAATTTTTATAAAACAAGTTTTCGTTCATGTTTTTTGTTTTTTGTTTTGGTTGATAGTTAAGGATGTCATAACAAAATCATACTGTAATGCCACTTTGGGCTGTTGTATTTGGAGGGGATCGGTATCTCAAGGCCGAAATGATCTAAAAAGTAGGTGAATAGCTGCAAAACACATTCCCAATGTCCGTGTATTTCAAGGATGCCCAAATCTACATTTCAGCACTTGAAGAGTTGGCTGAAATGCAAATGCACTTCCTCATTATCTCCGAGCTATAAATTTATAATATGGTTGGCCAATTACAACCTCAGTATCCATTGACGTACCGATATTAATTTAATCAAAATTTTGGCAGAAACCCCCCTTCAGACTGATCGAAATGTAAATATATTGTGGGCTTCGACAATTGGTTGGACTGCAAGCAACAAAGCAACTCTTTTTGTCCTGTACCTAATGAGTTTGACCTAGGAAGACATGTTCCTACCGTCCAAAGCAGCACCTTTAACCATTGGGTGAAATCTATATCATTCTTTGGAATTTTTGTTCTTCGGCTGAAAAAAGAAGCGTCTCAAACCCGCAACTTTACTAGTGCGTTTTTGACTTGAGCTCGCTGTGCGAGTTGGGTTCCAAGGTTCCTAAGCCCGCTTTCTTGGAATCTCCTCCAAGACCCATGCGCATTTTGTGGTTTTGCTTCCACTTCCAACTGGGGCCCAGGATTTGACCTAGGTGACCACGATCTTATTTGTTTTTCATATTTTAGATTGGATTGGGTCAATGTCATTTTGGATGGCAATGAACAAAGCCTCGACGCTTTTGATGCCCCTTTAATCAATCGCAATCATTTGGGCTTGTAATCGGATATGCTCGTGCAACGTCAACGTCGTGCTATTTTAAATTTGTTCGGACTTTTTGTTTTTGTTTTGAGGGGAGGGGTGGGGGGTGGGTTGGGAGATTGATCAAGTAGGCTGCCACATTTCACGGTCCACAGTTTTGGGCTTTTTAAAGGTGACGAAGAGAATTAGCTAGTAGACTTCCAGCACTCGACAAAGCCCATGTTTCTTGCAATTTAATATAAAACATCCTGGCCTGCTCTTGACTGGGAGGGGCTATCTTGATATGAAACAAATTATTACTGACCACAAGATTTATTGAAAGAATCACTTAGTTTATTAAATTTTATTAATAAATAAAAAATTATATGTATATATATATATATATATATATATATATAGAGAGAGAGAGAGAGAGAGAGAGAGTTAAATTGTGGGCAGATCCTCTTTAAATCCAACGCATAGGATACAAAGGAAGCCCGGAGGAGGCAGCCAAGCTTGTGGGGCTTTTTTGAATCTGGTGAACCTGGGCAGAAGGAAATGTTTGAACTGAACTTTGTAAATCCTTGTGATAAAATAAATGGATGGGCTGGAACTTGACATCAAAGACGAGATGAGTTTTGAGCCGAACAAAAAGGCACAATTTTTGTCCTGACAGTCCTAGTAAAAGACATTTTGGTCATAAATTATTAGTTTTATATTCGAGTTTTACTCACTAAATTTTACTTTTCTGGTCTTTCTGTCTTCCTTATAATCCCAAAAGGATAAAAAAGCATAATTATTCTCCGAAACAATGAAAAACGTGAGGGAGTAGGGGCCTTTTTAATCCCAATTTTATTTTATTTCAAGTCGAGAGCCTCAGTTTCTCTCTAGCCATGCAGACGGTGCACGTATAAAACGGTAATTTTACAAGAAAAGGAAAATCAGACAGAGAAAGCAAAACAGAATATGAAGCAGGAGGAGGAGGATGAGAGACGATGGGAAGGGAGAGAGAGCCTCAAAAATTCAAGCCTACGCAATTCACCTTCTTTCCTTAACTTACCAAAAGGTTCCCACGTCTGTGTTGTGACTAAGGCATGTTCCAGTTTCTTAGAATGGCACCATGCATGTTAAGAACTTGTTTCCTTGTGTGTTTTTTCTAAGCATTTCGTTTTTTCTTGGCAATGAATCTCTTAATAATAATAATAATAATAATAATTAATCTCTTGTCACCCAACTTTGTGAATGCTTCCAAAAATTAGGGAAAAGATACCACGAAATGCAGTGCAATATAAACGACACACCTGCAATCACATCATCAGCACATAATCTGGAACAGAAACAGCTGTTTAAAATGGCCGAAAGAATCCTATAATAGGTAGAACTTCCCTCTCGAAATTGCTGGATGCGAGTCTTCAATCTAATCTACTTCAGATTTACCATTACCATAATATTAGGGTTTCCTTCCCATTTCAAGGAGACCGGGTTATCTATCATCCTATCTAGAAGGGAACTTTTATGCTCGTGACACCCAAATATATAGATACCCGACTCTCCTAGAAATGGAAAGTACCAAAAATCTTGCCACAGCCATGCTAAACTATCAATCTAAATCCAGGATTAACGTAGAGAGGAAGGAATAAAGAATCAATGGCCTGCAATTCCACTAAAAGTGGAGCAAAGTGAATATATTTACACGATTTAAACCTATAGAGTCCTGCAGCTACCCGAGGAATCAGAAAAAGAAGAGCTCCAAAAAGAATTTGTTATTAAGAGTTTGGCTATTTACGCTTTTGTACTTGGGCATTGGGAGACGTCCAGTCGAGGCTTTCATGGCGGAATCAGTGCTGGAAGTCACATGTGCAAGGACTTTGAACATTTATTCTCTGGATTATTCCTACATCCTATGCCGATAAATTTCTCATTTCTTCCCTCCTGCTCCTTTTAAAACATGTCTAATCAGTTGATCAGCACCTCTAAAGCAGGTTTGAGTCAAACAAGGGCACTCGTTGAATTAACTCCAGGAGAAATGAACTTGACATCAATGACAGAGTGCCTCTCCATAGTTTACCCACTGCACAAAGCTATCTGTAAAATCCTCAAGAGCACTGGAATTCTCTGGACTACCATAGCATAGCTCTGTTCTAGTATGCTGCCTTACCTACAGAGTATAGAATATGAGACAAGGGTCAACTTAACATGTCTAGTTATTTGTTTTGCATGTAGATTGTTAGGTTTAGCAGTATTCCTAGTGGTTTTGCAGCATGTGTCGACTATCATTACCAATCTGATATAAAGACAGAAAATAAACCCCACAATAAATGTGGGCACCATAACAGAAGTACTGACCTTCATGCTGGAACCATAGCCACTTGTGGATGGGGTAGATTCACCCACAATACCATTGACAACATTCTCTGATGACATCCCAGCAACCGGAGAGCTTGTGAGCACTGAAGACCTGCTTTAAAAATTATATATGGTGAATGAAACTGTCAGCATTTTGTCAAGTTAAAGAAAATAATCTGACAACTTCAAGAAACTAGGCAAGGAAACCTGAAGCCTGTTGATGTGTCAACTAACAAAAATTCAGTGACTTATTTCAAAAACCAGTTAATAGATGAATTTGACCATAATGCCAGTTGATGGCTCCAAAATACAGAGTTGACTACAGAATGATCCTTGTAAAGCAAGAAATGGAACACTTTCACAAGAAATTCTCCACATGGGGAAACTATAAAGACACTCTCTGAGTTTTAGTTTGATTAGTTGGAATCATTAGTTTGAGATTATAAGACAAATAAGACAGAAACGCGGAACATGTTTTGATCTCCCAAGCCCTTGTGTATTTACTATGGATTGTTTGAATTACCAAGATAACTGCTATCCAAGAAAAGGGTTATCATATCCATAAAAGTCAATTACAAGTACCTCTCGAATGGCTCTTCTTCACATGAATTCCCAGAAGAAGACAGCCAATCTATGTCAACAAAATTCGAGCAACTAAACATATCTCCATGTTCAGAGAAGCAAATATTATCACCATTGGGGTATCGATCTCCTTGCAGGTCTGTAAACAGTAGTCTGTGAGGCATCAAGGGAGTGTATCTGCATGGGGGAAAAAAAAATGCTAAGAGGCACAGTGATGAAAATTGTGCAGCAAATCAGTAAATAACAGTAGAATAAGCAGTTCACAACCAGTTGTGCACAGGGATCCAACAACAGCTGATATAAGAGAGTGGATTAATTAGAAAACAACAAACAGCCCTCTAGAGTAACAACCCCCTTATGTAAGGGACGTTTTCATCTCTTTCAGGATGCAAACTATGCACAATAAGTAGAAAAAAGTTTATATGCAGGCAACAACACTACTGATCACCATTACTGGAGCTGGAAATTCCATTTGGAATATAAACAGTTGAACATGATAAAATGATTCCCAAGATAACTTATCACGTTCAACAAGGAAAAGCTTTGAAACTAAGTTCACAACAATAACTGCAAGTGAAAAATGAAAGAAAAAAAAAGGCTTTCAACAACAGGTGTAAGTGCTCGTGTAAAACAGAAGCAGGATCGCAAACCCCCAATTGTGCACACCCAATGAGTGCATGGAATTGTCAGTGGAGCATGACATCAGCATTCAAGAAAAAAATAATGTAAATTTGTAGAAAAAGGTGGGATAAAAACCTTGAGAATGATACATCACTTTCACATGTTGATATTTCAGGGGATGACTCAACAAGAACACTATTTTCCCCATGATGATTTGGCAGAGATGAATTGGAAAAGTTGTTCTGCTTTCCACGAAGAATATTTCCATCTGAAAAGGACCTTTTGAAAGGTGACCTGAACATAAGGAACTTAATATTTAATGGATAAACTGCAGCCATTGTGATCAACTTAGGTATGCTGCTTGCTATACAGAAAGCAAAATTTTTGCAAGCATTCTATAGGACCATAAGAAGGTGAAAAAGATACATATCAAACCATAGTTTCACGCACCCACTAGCACCCACACCCACACAGATCCTAATTAAAATGAACATGAAAAACAGAAACAAATAAAGAAAGAAGGTTAAAGCTTAAAAGTGAAGAGTAACGAAAAAGGAATAAAGAGAAAGAAGATAAGACTAAAGGTAACAATGCCCAAAGAAACATACTTGGTGACACCACTTTGACATTTGACACTACATCTCTGCAAGTATAATATGATGGCAGATATATGTTGAACACTAACTGAAGTCTATGCATTATTCCTTTTCTTTTTCTGGTACATTAGAAGTGAATTCGTTATACTTAGGGAGTGAAATTTTAAGCATTCAAATTCCATATACCAAAGGCTAATTGAGATTCAGGCATAGTTCCCATTGGTGGCCAGTCAAGTACCTTGAATTTTCATCAATTTTTGTTTGCCCATTCCTTCCTACAAGGTGATGCTGGTCCGAATCCAACTCCCATAGTGCAGGTTTACCCTCTAATGGCTGGAAATGACCCAAGAATCTGATGAAAATAGTCAGCAACAAAAAAAATATTACTTTGTAGACCGGAAAGGAAAATCAAGCCAAGTAAATGAAGTGTGAAGTCTGCTCATTTATTATTATTCAGAAAGTGAGTCATTTATCAGCTGCCTAATGCTAAATTTGAATAAGGGAAGCAAATGTGCCAGTTATTTTTCCCCTCATTGCGTGTTTATCTTCCAAACTTTGTAGATTGGGTATGAACACAGAGTGAAACTCACAAGTGTATCCAAATTTACACAACAGAACACATGGAAAGAATACTGTGTTATCAAAGGTAAACCTTTTTTTTACACGTGTAATACAAGCTCAATAAAATCATAACATACACATTGATTGCATCCTGTTTCTCTGCATCCATGTATGCATTGCTGTAATACCGCTGAAGAGTTCTGAAGAACTCCTGAGATTGGGTTGCCGCTTTCCATTGACCCCTTCTCTCAGAGAATATCTGTAAAGCATGAAAAGTTAACACAAGGATAAGCATGTACCATAATACCATTTTGGAAACAAGGTGCTGGCTTTATTCATCAAGTTAAAAGGTAGTAGAACTATAAAAAAGTGATACAAAAAGGTTAAGACCTGATAGAATTTTACAGTAATCCCAAGACATAATCAACGCTGAATAAGAATTGTTGTCTATTGAAAGTTGTCAGCACTTAGTATTTTCTAACTTTATCACTGCTTTACGAGAAAACTTCTCTCTCATAGCTAAAATAATTGTCTTACGTATACCAATTTGAATCAATTATTAGGCAAGCCGGTGCTTAAGGCCTGACATCTGAGACTCCTGTCCAATCAAGGGCCCAGAAAAGTCAAATTAAGGCTTGGAGCATAAAACCAGTTCTAGTCAAAAAATCTGCTGAACTAATAAGAACTTCCCTTTGTAATCACTTCACTGAGAAGCCTACTCTTTAAAGATCTAAGGCAAGGACAAAAAGCAAGCAAAAGATGTGGGATAACATTCAATTGGAATTCTTGGGCAGCAAACAATTGCATCATAAGCTAGAATCACCTTATTATGAGCTGCCGAGCCACCATACTGATGTGCCAATGTGTCGCCCATGGTTTCATAAAACCCCATCAATTCATCAGCCACAGGTTCACCCAGATCTATTTTTGGGTTATCTATAGCTCCTAGAGCATGAAGCTGGTGTCCAAGAGCAGCCAACCCGTATGCATACTGTGCAACATTTGTACGGTCAAGACAATCTATGCAATTTGTTCTTAGCACACCTTTTTGAAACATTGGACCTTTGACATCATGATTTCCATTAGCAACATTATTGCTTCCACTAAATCTCCTCTCCAAGTTATCTGCATCATCATTACTGCTGGAGCTATTCTGCATAGATAAGTCGCCATTCTCGATATTCCTGCATGACATTCATAATTCAGAACTTGCCATCAACAAATCAGAGCATGGTAAATAGATTAAAAATAAAGAAATGTAAAAATGGAGATGTAAATTTCATTAGCATAACTATATAAGTTACAATAGTCTCTGCTGGACAAAAGGGATGAAGCCAAGTAATGAAGTTGGTTGGGGGTGGGGGGGGGGGAGAGAGGGGAAGTCACAACATAATCATCTGTAAACTGAGATGCAAAACTAAACCTTGTTAATTTGCCTAAGGTATCAATAATGCCATAAGCAAAGTCAAACAACATACAGGAAAATGGATCATTTTGATCTGCTGGCATGTGCTAATACCTTAAAGTGACTTGAATGGCATCAACCTAAACATCTTATTGTCACATGAATTACAAATCACAGCACAACTGTGATGAATCAACTTACTCAGAGAATGGGACAGTCATCCATCCCTCAGGTATCAAGGTTGGTGTTATTTGGAAATAAAAGAAACCTGTTAGCATCAAAGCATATGCAGCAACTCTTCCCAGAAGTAACAAGGCATTGGTTGCTTTGCTGATGAGAGCAAAGGAAGCACCAAAGATGAAAAAAAAAGAAAAAAAATTCACATTAACCTTCAATGTTCAATACTTATATAGCATCACGAAACCTAAATGCAAGCTAAAAGACATGTACCTCCGAGAATGTTTATGCAGATCCCAGTGGAGGAATCTTAGACGATTCTCCTCAGATAAATCCTTATTAATGAAATCAATAGCATTAGCAAACTCTGTACGAAGGATTGACTCTCGAGGCTTCTTTTCCTGTGTCTGTTCATTGGCAAAACAATATCAAATAGAGACAACAAACATGACAGTTTTTTTGGGATAATAAAAAGATGATTTTGAAGAAAGCAATAGACACTAATTTCTCAAAAGAACAATGTTCCATAAAATCTTCATTGTGTTTCTGCAGGCACGTAAAGCAGAAGATTAAGAATAAAAAAAGTGAAGATGCTGACAACTAAATCAAGTAAGAAACCCACCTTAATCAAATTCAAAATAATAATAGGATTTCCATATCTCCCTACAAGATTTTCAAAATGAAGTCTGGTTGCTTCATAGTTTTGGTCCTTCTTTGACACTAAAAGAGAGGAGAAACTTGTATGAATAAAAGGACATAGTATATAAAAATACAAGAGATGGAAAGTTGTGGAAATAAAACCATGTAGCACACAGCAATAAAATCAACAAGTGCAGGACTTACAAATAATATCTGGTTTAAGATTCAAACGTGATGTTTCTTGTGACCAAAATAGAGGGATAGAGCCACGGTTCTGTACGACAGAACATATTTGCAAGGGAAATCCATCAGGCACATCCTCAAAAACAATCTGCTCTGTCTCAACATCATTCGCAACTTGGCCCTTCTCATTTACACCCCGTTTTAAGTACCTAATTGAGAAGCACAATATGAGCAGCATAAATATGATTAGGAAACACATACGCATAAAGTATGATATCCCTCTATCTAAGAGATAACCATTGTCAGATTCAACACAAACCATTAAAAATATTGAACATTAATGAAATAATCAAGAGAAACATAATAAATGCCTAATGTTATTTAAATAATGTACTTGATATTTGGACAGCTGAGCAGGTGGCATGTGACTACTTACTGTGCAGGAAGAGTCAATAAGTATGTCTTAGAGTGATGTAAAATATAATCAGACTTGCAGCTCAAAATTAGTAACAAAATACAAGAGGAATGCATATCATACTAAGCACAAAGAAGCCTGAGGGGAAGCACCTACCTGGTGCCAGCATAATGGCGAGAACGTCTTGCAATGAGAGTAAGACTAAATTCCCGTCCAGAGACAGAAAGTGTAACCTGAATTCATATAGAATGAGAGAAAAAAAAATATATGTTAAGCCAATACATGTTAATAAAACTTGAAAATGGCTGACAGCAATCTGCCATTAACTCATCACACTGGAAACATTATTATCAACCAACAGTTGTGCCTACTCCATAAACAATTAGTTTGAAGGAAAAGCAAATCCCTTTGAAGGATACTCAATATATAAGCTTGGAAAAGAGAGGAGAAGGAGAATTTTTGAATAGAGAGGCTTTGTTTACACAATAAATAGCATGAGAACAACACTAAACCACAGAGATGGAGCAAATGATTTGAACAATTTAAGGTAGTCTGCTATCAGATTCAGGAAATGACACAATTGCAAACTTAGAGAGAACTAGATCCAGTAAATTCCTGCAGATCAGCTTGACCAAAAAATAGGAAGCTCCAGCAGAATCATAGCTGAAGGTGAAGAGGCCAATTTTGGTCATATCTTACTCACTTGTTTAAAGAAGCCATACACTAGTGCAACTGTCCACAAAGTATTCTGGAGGTGGTTTCGGATTCCTCGGGTCAAAAACTCATTCCAGACAAACATTGTCTCATAAAGAACCTGGCCTGTCTCATTATGACACAAGTTCTTTTGAAGACTCCACATAACATGGTATGAGTAGCTAAAAAAGAAGTCCTTTGTAACGTCCACCATGCGAAGGAGCTTCTTGTATCTAAATAATTAACAAAACAAATGCAATCTAGTTAACAAAATGTCATCAGAATATCCACTAGAGAAAACAAGTTATTAAAAGGAAACAACAGAACAAAAATAAAAGCCAATTAATAGGAATAAATAATTTCACATCTCCAAGGGGGAGAATAAATCTTATATAATAATATCTAGCACAGGCATAAATGTGCAACTTCTGTCCCTTAGACAAAAAATTAAAGAGAAAAACACTGAAAATTAGATTGATGTTTTAACAATGCAATATTCATTGTTCAGATCAACAAAGATTGATCTCAGGGATAGGGAGGAAGTACTCATAATCTTGCAGGACTACATCATTGTTAGGAAAGGACAGTATGTTTCTTGCATATTCATGAAATTAAAACATTGTCATTTTTGAAATAAGAGTGTCTTTATTGTCTAGTAAAGAAAAAAATAAAGAAGCATATCCTAATGGGAAAAAAAAAAAGGTAAAGAAAGATCAAATCACACAGGGTACTACTTTTCTGATGTACCAAAAAAAATGGCATAGGGAAAAACAATTTCACAAAATAAAATACTAATGGATCCTTCTAAGCCATATCTATGGTTCCTTTCACAAGTATCATGGATGGAGAAAGGACTAAATACCTGTTCTCATTCCTAGAATCATTGATACCAGCCTGAACAGTAGAATTTGGAAGTGGAATAATCACACTCTTGGAGACTGCATAAATTTCATGACCACAGATGGCACCGACCTGCCTTCTTCTTGTGATAAGTAGCATGTAGTATGGACCATGAAATTTAATAAATCCTGACGAGAAAACCACTTTCAGTATCATAAGGTCATCTATACCGGCAGAAATGGAAGAATTCAAATCAAGTCGTGCATACCAACAATCCCATAACAAGATGTAACAAATTTAAGTCCACCAGTGGCAATGTTTCCTTCATGTATTCGCATCAACAAATCCAAGCATTCCCTTTCCGTGTAAGTGGTGGGATCTTCACCAATATTTAACTCGGAAGGCTCCAGCCGGCCAATCTTTAGCACTCTCCAATATGTCCTGCTCTTGTCCCTTCCTATCATGTAAAAGTTCTGCCAAACAAGGAATTAAACAAACTCAAAACAGTCTGAACAATCGTCATTACAACCAAAATGAGTCATCGTAATGTAACACATCTGAAACTGCAACCCAATTCACTTCGATTATCCTCTAAAGCACCTAATTGTCATGCTACTAAGTAGCTACTAGCAATGTTAAACAAATAAAATTCATACAAATTTTAGAGATCCCAAGTAAATCTAATTCAAAAGCATACCGATCTTGTTTCGTATAGCCTGAACTTCTGCATGTAAACCTTCTCGGGGCGGGAAGGGAGGTCGTGGCCGCTCCGGTTAGGAGAGCTGGAGGTTCCGTCATTCTCCGCCGACGCCATCCCTGTCTATAAATATATTTACATATAAAAATAAATGCACGTAGTAGAGTAGCAATTTGATTAATAAGGGTTAAATTTTTTCCCCTTTATTTATTTATTTTTGTTACAATTTCAGATCTCTCCCCCGAGCCTCCGGGCTCAGGGAAACGACAACAGCATGCAAAAGCTTCTCCTCTGATTGGAAAAACCGTATTTATTTCTTCTCCTTCTTCTTTTTTTTTTCTCTATTTACAAACAAAATCGCAGGCCTCCGCCGCCGCCACCACCTTCGCAGCATATAATAATGGAGGAGCTCAGCTTGCTTGGCTGCTTCCAATACAACATTCTTTTCTTTCTCTCTTCCTCTCTCTCTCTCTCTCTCTCTCTCTCTCTTTCTCTTTGTTTCAGCTCCTCCTCCTCCTTCTCCGTTCGCAGCCAAACGCAAACAAGAAAGGCCTTCGGTTTTTTTTTCCGATTGCCGAGCAATTGTAACCGCGTGATCTTCTTCTCCTACCAAAATTCCAATCACGGAGATCAATCAAGCGGTTAAGAATTGCTGTGGCTTGGCTTAGAACGCACCCGTACGGGTTTATACACGGAAAGAGGGGCTTTGACGTGCGTGTTTTGAAAATGGAAGGTATATATGGAAAGATGGGAAGATCCGCATAGAATAGAATAGAATAGAAAAGAAAGGAACAGACAATGAGAATAAGAGAAGAAGAGAGGGTGATTTTGGGAGGTTTTCAGAAAAAACTTTTTTTTTTTTTTTTTTTGGGGGGGGGGGGGGGGGGGGGGTGTGGGGGCTAATACATCTAATTATTACTGATGTTGTTGTCTTTGTTTTTGCTTTATTTATTTATTAATTTATTATGTAATTCTACGTATTTATCTTCTAAAGCTTTGGCAATGGTGGGGGTGATTGTGGTTGTTCTTGTTGTTGTTTTGAGAGAAATGCGTGGAAAGGAAAAGGAGTTAGAAATTAGATCCAAAGAACAATAAATGCAAACAACTTGGGTGATTGCTCCATTTCCACACAGGCACACAACGCACGTTCTTTTTCTTTACGTTATTACAGAGTACAGCTTTAATACTTAATTATAGGTCTACCTGTTCCATTTTGCGTCCTCCTCCTCCGTCTTCGCGTCCTCGTTCTCTAACCTTTTTTTAAGCCAAAAATAATAAAAATAAAAATTCGAGACTTGCTCGATGTTATGCTGATTTAATTATATATATATATAATGTCATCCGTCAAACAGTAGTAGTAGTCTCTTACACTCAAACAGTAATAGCCTCTTACACTCAAATATAATATATTAAATTTAAAATACAATAATTAATTTATTTTCAAAAATATATTTACTTTAAGTGGTCTCTTTCTTTAATTTTATTATAAAAAATTCTTTAAAAATAAAAATGAGAATATCAATCCCCGAATATGAGGTAAATCAAAAATTACGATATTAAAATTTTAAATTTTTTTTAATAAAAATGATTTATTATACGAATAATATTGATAATTTTATATATTTTTTCCTGTGTTATAAAACAGAAAATATTAAACTTGAATTTCGTATAATTAACTGATATCATCGTGACAATTACGTTTTTTTAAAAAAAAAATTAGGCAAGCAAACACTGAAATTAGAATGTGATTAGGAATCCAATGGATAAAATTTACGTCAAACTTTTTTTTTTTTTTTTGTTCAATACATTCCACGATTCTGCAAATTCGGGAAGTTTGTGTCCGTATTGATCAATCAAGCTGGATATGTAATACAGTAACTATTACTTATTATATCCGAGAAGAAAAATCAAACATAGCCGACAGACTTCTATCCCTCCTTCTTAGAGGACAATAATTGTTAAATTTTCATTTTCAATATGTTTAAGTCGCAGAAAATTTTAGGTACGTAACGTAATTGTCAATGCCAACTGTAAAATGGATTGGATTGGGGTAGATTGTGAGACCATTTACTCACTGCGAAAGCAATTTTTATCTTTATCATGATGTAAACAAGGACAACATAGACGATAATAGAGGGGCAAAAAAAAAAAAAGAAACCACCAATAGACACTCAGGATTGAATTCATATAGGATAACCTGACGCTATAATGGTGATCTAAAAAACATAAAGGGAATTCGTCTTAAAGATCCTTAAATGAAAGTGGGGCTTGCCATGTGCCAAACTTCTGGAACCCTAAATTTTCCAGGGGCATGTGGGTGGGGCCGTTCAGGGAACTCAGGACAATGTGGCGGCTCGCCGTGGACGACTTTCTAGAATGTTAGCCCATTCCCCTCTATGATTGGCTATTTGAATAAGCAAAACCAATAAGGAAAAAAAAAAAAAAAAGTCATGGTTCCTGTGCCGACCTCTGGAGTGCAAAAATCACAGCTAGTTGGGGCTGGCGAAGTCCATGATCAATGGATTCATGATGTTGCTATTACCAGAACTTCTCCAAGGCTTCTCCGTCTGCACATGTGGATGTGGAGCCAGACCCTCACCATAAAATGAAAACTTTTGTTTGGATTTTTCAGTTTTGTTCCGTCAATTTCACGTGGGCGGCCATAAAAACGGCCAACTGTTCGGTCTGCGTACGACCAGCCACTACAGCTGATAATTGGCTTGACCTCCTTCTTGACAAAACACTAGGCATTTCGATGATGCCCACATTTTATTCACACCTCCATGCAACAGAAATTGACCATGGTAACATGTTATTAGTGTCACATAAGGCCATCGGTGGACCCTATCATCAACAATGGACACGAGTTGCTATCTTGTCCAATAAGTGTATATGGAAGTTGGGTGATGGAATAAAAATCCAGGCTTCCTTGTATAGGATCGATTCAATTTCATTACTGGAAATGCTCTCCTTTCGGGACATCTACTATATCAGCAATAGCGAGCTTTTCTGGGTTGAAGAAGAAATCCTCTAGGCTGTATCGCCCCAAGGTGGACCAAGGTCGTCCATTCCATAGAGCCTTTGCAAGTTGCTCATGTAACCTCTCCGTAGGATGGAAAGAGTCCCACCAAACGTGATCGTTGGCATTTTCACATAATTTGAACTCAAGTATATTATTTTTGCCTCCACAGTTGTAGATACTTCCATGTGGCCCAGTTCCACAACAAGCATTCATTCCATCTCTGAAACCTTCAAAATTTAAAGATTTCAGGGACTATTGGTTGGACTCCGAATATCCTCAAGTTTTGTCAAATTAAATTCCATTGACAGGTGGTACTTTTTGAATGGATCTTGTAGACTTCTGCTTGTATGAAAGTTTAGGATACATACCATACTTTGAGGGATTAACCATTCTGTCATACAGCCAATCATAGAAATTTGGGTTGCAATACTTGAAACCTTTAAGCATGTGTTCCAGCCTTGTGAGAACTACTTTCAAAGCACTGTTGTGAGCCTGAGCAAGGGCAGAAGCTGCCTCAAGGCAACCATCTTCACTGGGTTTGGGGTTCACTGCTCTTAGGCCTGGTAGACAGCCTAAAGGACTCAAGCTTAGAAAACCAAATTTTCTAGCTCCTCTGTCATACAATACCTGCATAAAAGAGGAGGAATAAAAAGACACTAATCAATTCAAAATCTATTATCAAGTAATAAACTTGGTAGACTACGATCGAAAAGGCTTGCCTGAAGTGCTTGTGTCAAATTTCCAACAACCATCCCAACATATTCTTCAGGGCTATAAGATGCCTGCATTTTTGGGTCACCTATATAACCACCCATGTAATCATTGCTTCCCATACTGATGAAATAAACTGCTTCACTTATAAGTTCCTTCATTTTTGCTTCTCCCAGCCTTTCTGTCAAGGACTTTTCCACCTTTTCGAAGTACTTTAGTTGAGTTTGAAGATTGATGACCTAACGACAGCATTCAAAATAAGTTAAAAGAGACTACAACCAAGTAAAATGAGCAAAGGGAATAGTTTATCACGGATTACATTCTGCGAATATGATTTATGTCTTGCTTAAAGTATCAAAATAAATCGACTAGAGTATCTTGCCAGAATTTCAATAGATTCCTTACCAACCCTTCATTCCCTCGATTGGTCTGAGAAAGAATGCCAGCTCCAGCAGAGGCAAAGTTAACTCCCTTTGCATAATCCACAGATGGTTGCAAAAAAGGAGGAATCAATGGTAATTTTGCATATTCAGCTGCATTTTGCAAAGTATCTTAGTCAGTTGCTGGCAGCACACAAGACAGGGACAAACTCACTACTACTGTTCACAATCCACAAGCAATGCTGGTTGAGATATTTTCCTATCAAGAATGATTAACAAAAGGGGAAGCCTGTGGATTGTACCGATAAAGTCAACAAACAGGCGGCCATCAGAAAAGCGTCCTGTCGGTCCTTCAAAGAAGCCATTCTGACCGTAAGGCTTGTAATTTGCTTGATTTTCAAGGATGGTGTTGATATGATTATTGTTGCCAGAATCAACGCTGGAGTCACCAAAGATGAACAAGGCACTAGTCTTCTCTAGGAGGCTTCCAAACACCCTTGAACCAACTAGCAGTGAAAGAAAGATACAGAAGTAGAGCAGAAGTGAACTGAACCGTGTCATTGCGAGAAGAGCAGATAACCCACCAGTTCTACAATCCCCTTATATAGCTCCAGAGCAAGTTCCAAGGGGCAATTCCTTCGAGGCAATGGTGTCCTAGAAGCTCATTCAAAATGGTATAAATGTATTGGTTCTTTCAGATGCTCACTGCAAAATAAATCAGTGTAATAGTGACTTGCAAGAAATGTATGATAGCATCTTGGCTTCTTATGTGGTGAATCAAACTTTAAATGGATACGTGCAAGAGGGTCAAACGGAGATGCCCATTTCTAAATCCCACTAGTTTTGCAGCCTAGAGTTTCAGAAGAAAATGCCAACGTGCAATCCATGGAACCCATAACAATTTATTGCATCTTGGGCTTATTTTTAATGGTTGAATAAACTAAGCACGGCATATATGTTATTATATATTGTGTAAGAATATTTTCAATTTGATTAATTAAAAAAATGAATTAAATTGAGAAAAAATAAAAAAAGACTAAAATAATAATAAAAGTATATAATTAAAAATAATAAATTTATTACTCTAAAAAATATAAATATAACAAACACCACGCATCGAAGTACCAATAGCCCTCTCCTTTTTCTTTTAGTTTGATCAAAGATTTGTAGCCTACTGTTGCAGGAGTCTTTTCTTTTTGTTCTTCAGTGATACAACTCAATATCCTTTTAGACAGAGGGCCCACAATCACCTGAACTTCCGTGTGTCAACCTCTTTTAGATCACCACCAAGAATCCAATCATTTAATGTTTATAACTACCATCTTCGAGACAAAAACCAATTAAACTTAAAAACTGCCTTTCTTGCTCTCATGAAAGAAGCCTGTCATTTCACTGTAACAAAACACACACAAGGAGAAACAAAAAGAGGGGCGGGGGGAAGATACATAGAACGGAACGGAAGATGGAAAACACAAACCCGTTTCTGCTGTTATCTCCATTGCCCCGTGGGTGAAGCTGAAGCCACAAGACCCACATGTTATCTTATCCACAATCAACTTCAATAAGGACAAAAGCTTCAACTTGCAAAAGATAAACGACTCAAAATACAAAATATGTGCTTATCTTGTTGCAACAATCCAATGGGTTGGCGACACAAAAAAAAAAAAAAAAAAAAAAACAGAACAGCTCAATCAGCTAAATTTTGAAGTGAAGACATAGAGTGAAAGAGAGTAACAGTTACAGTGTTACTCTAGGCTTTAAAATTTTTATCACGGAGTGTTGTGTTTTAATGGTAAGATAGTTGGTCTCTTGACACGACAAAAGATGATGCGTTTTACTTCTTTTTTTTTTTTTTTTTTTAAGACCTTTTGTGAAATTATACATATATTTATAAAATTATACAAGATATTCTGACTTTTAAATTTATAATTTTTAATATAATAACGAACGATTTATTTAATTACCAGACCAAAACGTTTGCCAGTGAAAACTGGAAGATTAGAGTTCACCTCACCATTCAAGGCCTCAACCACGACATTCTGGGAATGAGGGGTATTTCTGTGAAATCACTTCTTCCCTATCTATTCCCAAATCACTAGTCAAATTTATTTTCTCAACAATTCCATTCCAAACCCTCGTCGCACGTACGGGATGATTGAGGGAAAGAGATGACCGAGAAAAGGATCCCAACTTTGTCTCAGAGAGTTACTCTGAATGCTATCCAGGGTATCAAGAGTATAATAGTGAGATAGTGGCCAGTGACGATGAAGATGATCTAACAAAAAATGGACATGGGTGGACGTGTAAGTGAACTGTCTTGGTGGAAGAGAAAACATCCTTTGTTTTGCTAATTAGGATCATGCTTGATGCTTTTAATTGTCTAATAAGTTTTTTCTTTATAATGACAGTGAATTTGATACCATTATGAAAACAGAGACCTCATTTTGTTAATGCTTATCTAACTCATATGGAACCTTTGATATAAGATGATTGTAATATGAAAATTTGATTTGTACTCTGTGAAGTCAACTATTCTTTAGCCCTTTTTCTTTTATAAATAAAATAAAATTGTCTAGTGCTGTTGTGCTGGAATTTAGAATTGGTGCTAATTAAATGAATCATCTCTCAACAGGTGAAAGGTCGTCTTCATGACCTCGAGACAGAAGAGGAATGGGCAAAATATAATGAACAGGAAGAAGCAATGCCAAAGGCTGCATTCCAATTTGGCGTGAAGATGCAAGATGGCGGGAAGACTCGTAAAGCAAAACAAGGACCAGAAGCTCAATAATGAGTTGCACCAGATCAACAAGATAGTAGCCACCAGAAAGAAAATGGAGAAGGAAACAAGTGATGGTGGCCATTATGACGAAGACATGCAAATTGCAGAGAAGCGGCGAATGTGAAGCCTGGAAAGGTCATTAACAATGTTGGTATTCTTGTGTTGATGATTCCCCAGTGGCCAAGTTCATGATTCTCTTACGCTTGGAATTTTTTTCATATTTTTGGCTTTGGGGTTCAAAATTGCCAACAGCTTTCCCATGTAAATGGAGTGCAGCAACAGTGTATCATTGCTGAAGGCATTAGTGACCCAAATGACATTTATATGTAGAATTGACAGTTCTTTTGTTTGGTCTTCGAGGACCATGTTCATGGTTCTGTATGATAAAAAGTTGGTCCCAAAAGTTTCCAAGTGAATGCAATTGAGCACAGCGGTTATGACAAAAGCTCTTCGCAAATTCAGTTGGGCCTCATCATTACAAGTGATTGGTTTGGGAAACATCTGTATAAAGTACATTCAATTGGGCCTCGCAAATGTTTCTCAAAGCCCAAAATGGAGCCAGAAGGGCATTCGAGTGAGTGAAATCCACACCGCAGCCCAAATTTATAGCCCAATAGGCCCATTTTCCTCTGGATTTATTAATTTCTCAAAAAAACGTGCAGGGTACTCAAAGTAAAACAGAGCCCAAAGTCCAATATGCGAGGCAAAATAATTAAATATTAATAAATTCGCTCGGGTGTCGTGTCGTATCTCCGCTTCTCGACACCGATGCTTTAAGCTGTCAGCCTTCGGAGGTTTATAATTTATCTCGCTTTTTCTAACGTCGTGTTTTTTCTTTTTCGAGGTGGCGGTGGTGATCGATGGTCCGTCGTCGTCGGCGACTTGAAGAACTGGAAAAGAGATAGAAGGGAAATTCAATTTCTTACAAAACTGAAAGGTACGGTGTCAATTTCATTATTGTGTTTCATAGCCGAGAAATAGAAGAAAAGCTTTTCTTGCGGACGGATGAGATAACGTAAGAGAGAGGCAACTTTAAGGTTAGGGAAAAAAAGAACTTAATTGGAATCGAAATTATTATTTTTGCTGTACTTCTGTGTCGGGTAATGAGAGAGGCTTCTTGTTCTTGTTAGGGATTGAGGTGACTGTGGTTATAGAAACAATCTTAAATTCTTGTTCTGTACTTGTTAAAATTGGTTTGATGTTCCTGTTCATATCGATTGGCTCCAATTTAATCACCTTCAAAAAGGAAGGATTATGCTGTTTTTTTTTTCCCTTTCTGTTTGATTGCTTAGTTATTGTATGATTTGTGTGTATCCTTGCTGAGTCCTGAAACTGCAACTCCGTCTGTCTGTAACTGCCGTGCAGTCTCCTGTTGTTTGGCATCGGTAGGCTGGGCATGGTGTAGCATATGGCAAGTTTTGAAGGGCAAATTTCATTTTCTTCGCACTCCAAATTAGATAAGGAGCCAAATATATATCCCCATGTTGATGACTATGACAGTCATTTATGGCCCGTCATGAAAGGTGTGACTACACAACAATCAGGCTCAAGATCTGTGAAAGAAGATTACTCGTTCCAGTTTCCATCTGAATCTGAAGACTTTGTGGATGAAGGATATGATTCAGGTGGTGAAATGTGCAATTTGGCACAAAGTAGTGGTCAGCCTCCTGAGGTAAACTTGAAAAATGTATTAAGTGGGTTGTTTGCAATTCTAACTGGGCGGAACAAGGCTCCAATTGTTTCAACAGTTAAACAACTTCCTTGTTCAAATGTTTCCTTTCTCGAGTCAGAAAAGAATGGAGACACCTGTTTGCACTCCTCAGTTTATATTCCAAGTGCCCCACCACTTCTAGAATTGAATGGGATTAACTATATGGCCGACAAAGAGGTTTTGGATGCTGAACCCCCAGAGTGGGTGCCAGATAGTTCCACTACAGTATGCATGCAGTGCACAGCTCCATTCACTGCACTTACTCGTGGAAGGCATCATTGTCGGTTTTGTGGTGGGATTTTTTGTAGAGCATGCACAAAAGGAAGGTGCTTGATGCCCATGAAGTTTAGAGAGAGGAATCCACAGAGGGTTTGTGATGGCTGCTATGATAGGCTTGATCCTTTACAAGGCATTCTTATTAACTCCATCAGCAATGCAGTGCAAGCAGCAAAGCATGATGTGATGGATTGGACTTGCACAAGGGGCTGGTTGAACCTTCCAGTTGGTTTGTCCATGGAGCAAGAGATATACAAAGCATCCAATACCTTGAAAAGTTATTGCCAGGTGAAATTCTGTTTTGCACTAAGGTTCCTTTTATTGCACTAGTA
Source organism: Kandelia obovata (assembly GCA_021464305.1). Lineage (NCBI taxonomy): Eukaryota > Viridiplantae > Streptophyta > Magnoliopsida > Malpighiales > Rhizophoraceae > Kandelia > Kandelia obovata. Next base: position 3,487,755 of record CM038481.1, read on the forward strand.
TGGTCTTTTTTCTGTGAAATTGAGTTCAGAATCCTAATTTATGGTGTTATGGGCTAGGCTGTCACTTATATATCTAGTTCTAGATTTTGCATTAGATTATGTTCCCTTGTTGGCAGTTTCTTTTAGTTCCTCTTATCAAGTAGCCAAAAAAGAAGGTTGTTTTGCATTAAGGAACTAATCATACTTGTTTCTTACGTTTGCAAGCTGATTGTATGTGGATTATTTTTCTGATATGGACAGGTTGCTAGGTTGAATCCTGAGAGATCCGTTCCGTTAGCAGTTTTAAGAGGAGCCAAAGGCCTGGCAATTTTAACTGTTGCTAAAGCTGGTGTCCTTGTGGCTTACAAACTTGGCACTGGCTTAGTCATTTCTCGACGATCAGATGGATCGTGGTCTGCCCCATCAGCCATATGCACAGCTGGTTTGGGATGGGGTGCTCAGGTAAATTTTCAGCGATAGTGTCGTGATTCATTTGATGCTTCCCCGTGCCTGTCTCTTTGGAAAATTGCAATTAATGTTTAAATAGTGCAATTGAAGTAGTAAAAATAGCACACTATGTATTGGTTCATTCAGTCAAAGCATCTAGTTATTTATTTATTTGATAAATTTGATTAGTTATTATTTCCCATATCAGTCACTATAATGTCTGTATTTTAGCAAATGCAAGCCTTTGAATGAATATTTTTTGTTCTTTTCTCTATACTATCTTTCCCTGATGCATGGGTCTCATATTATCAAATAAAGCTCAGGAATTTTGTACTCTTTGTTTCCAGATTGGGGGTGAGCTAATGGACTTCATAATTGTCCTTCATGATATGAAAGCTGTCAAGACATTTTGTAGCCGTATGCACTTTTCCCTTGGTGCTGGTTGCAGTGCTGCAGCAGGCCCTATTGGTAGGGTTTTGGAAGCCGATCTTCGGGCTGGAGACAGGGGTTCTGGCATGTGTTATACTTACAGTTGTAGCAAAGGTATTGTATCCAGAATGAGAGTTTTCAGTTAACATTGAGTGTTTTTTATGATTATTTTGGTAGTTACACATTCCTTGTCAAGACTCGGAAGTCTTCATTGAAGCTAGACTTGCTTTACAAGTACTAACTCTCATGCTTTTTAAGAGCCTATCTCACTTAATTTTAAGAATTCTACGATTAGATGTAAGAAGATTGACAAATCTTTTTACAACTTGTATTTAGTTTTTACTCTAATTCCCTTGGATGCTAATAGTTCTTTCTGCTTTATTGTCCAAGCTTTTGAGTTTGGCCATAGGGAGGTGTTACTGTGGGTCTCTGTGGAACTACAGTCTTTTTCCTGGATGAAGGAGATATGTATACCCTCCAGGAATGCAACCACATTCCTCAATGTTTTTTTTTTTAATTTTTTTATTGTATTTGTTGTCTGCTGAGCATATCTGTGCTCTGATTTTGTTTATATGTTTTAGTTGGGAAGGATTCAGTCATGTCCAGGTAGCTATTCAATTTAGCCTTGGGATGTCTCTGCTCTCCATTATGCCACAGTACAATGTTTAATTTTCCATTAAGATGATAATTTCTCTAGCTCGTGTTGTTTTGCTTTAAATTTTCAGGGGCATTTGTTGGGTTTTCACTTGAAGGGAGTTTAGTAGCAACAAGGATGGATCTCAATCTAAAGTTCTATGGTGATCCTTATCTCACTACAGCTGACATTCTACTCGGGACCGTGGACAGACCAAAGGCTGCGGAACCTTTATATGCTGCCCTGAAAGATCTCTACTATAGTCTACGTAGCTAGGGCTGCTGTTCTTTGCTTTTGGCATCTTTCTGCTGCATTCAGAGCCGCGATTGTCTCCTAAGTTGGTTCTCTTCTGCCGAGATAAAATCTTTGCTCTTTGACCGGAGCTCCCCATCTTCGAATCGGAGGGTATAAGTACCTACCCTTAGTTCCCATATGCCCCCGGGGGGGTGTTTCCTGGAAAAATGCACTACTTATACTGAAACGCAATTTGTTCATTATCCTCCATTTGCCCGCATTGAACTGCTTGCTATGTTGATTTGTATAGATAATTGTGTAAAGTAACTACACATGGCATCTCAATTTGTAAATATACAACTGTTCAAATAATGAGCGACTTTCAGACTCTTCTTTTGATGCATGACAGTTTAGAGATCAGAGGGTTTTACTTCTCCCTTGCCACTGTTCTGCCTCTTCATGGTTAGTTTAAGTGATTTCAGCCTCAATTGGGTTCTGAGCGATCACTTCTTTGTCTGTGAGCACATTTGCATAAGCAGAGCCTTCGATCTGTGTATGTTCTGGCCTAGCCAAGCAACTCTGGGAATTCAAATTTTCGAGGCCAATAGACAGTAACTGACCCCTTCTCGAATTAAGATCACTGACGACTTCAATGAAAAATAGAGGTTTTTATTTTTATTGTTAAGTCAAAGAAAGAGAGAAATTTCTTTTTTATTTTTTTTCTTTCCAAAGATGAAATAGGCCTTACAAAATGAAACGCATTCTAAAGGTGAAACACTACAGAACTAATGAGTTCAAAGGCTTTTTGAAGGGGAAGATACGGTCCACAAGATATAAAATAATATAGTTCTTATCGTTAGTTATGTTTTGGAAAGTCATTTGTTACGCGCAAGAAGACAACTTTTCAGAGACATTTCCTTTTCAATGTCTCGTATCCCTTCCAGAAATTTCGCCTGGATTGCTGCGATCGAGGATTAGAGAAACTGCTACTTGATGAAGAACCACGCAAGAGAGAATCTTGTTGAATTGGACGATCTTGGAGAACGCTGGCCGATGAAGACGGCGATGACAAACCAAGACCGGAGTGCGGAAGAGGCGGACTGTTGAGCTCCGACAGGATTCTCTGGACTCAACCAGAGAGATCGGAGGGATTGTAGGCCGAAACAGCCAATAACTCATCCATCCCACCTGGGTCTTGCTCATCTTTCCACAATCTGCCTTTGCCACCACACCCAACCCAACCATTGATGATGATTCAGCTCGGCCACCACCATAGCCAGTGGTCCGCCGCCATAGCTTCCCTGATGGCCTCTCTTAATTTTTCTCTTCTGTTACTTGTTCTCTATACTTCTTTCTTGATTCAAGAAGAATCAGTGGACTCTAGCTAAGCCATAGCCATAGCCATAGCCCAAATTAGAGAAAAAAAAAAAGAAGTAATTTTATAAGCTTAAAATTTTAAAATTTTAAATTTAATTTTTTTATTTATAAATTATTTATTTTTTAATATATATATTTTAATTATTTAACTTATATTTAAAATCTCGATATTACATGAGTTGAGTTACATCGATCTTTTTTGAAATGTACAGTGAAAAGTCTCGACCTAGAAGTCCCAAGCTAGCAAATGCAAGACAAACAAACTACTAAGCGTCGGTCTGAGGGTTTAATATTAACGCTTCAATGTCTTAAATCAATTGATGGGGTAAGTGGGTAAAACCAATGCTGAGAGAAGAAGGGTCTCTCGGATAACTTACCTTAAGAAGGGAACCTTTTACTATTTATAGACCAATGTAAGGTACATTGGTCGTAAATTTTCATGATAATGTGAAAGCTGAAGTGACTTTGTGCCTAAGCACATTGTCATGAGTACGGTACTGAACATTCGAATGCTAACGATAAGAGCCGTTGGGACAAGATGTCAGCCGATACTAGAGGACCCTAATAGGGGACTCCTTGGTGATACAATCTTGAAGACTTTTTAACTTTTTAGCGAGCTCGCTGGTAGCAGGCCTGCGATGAGCCTCCGGAGGGCAGGTCCGATTGGTCCATGGTCTTGGTTTTTATCACATAGTATATAATCTTTTTTGAATGGTATCTAAAATTCAAATGTCACTTTCATCTGAGAATAATTCCTTCCAAATACATTCACTGGTATAATTCGTTGCAATGTATTGTTGTACTTGCTATATAATTATTGGCTATTTACACCAAACGGTCTAACCAACTATAATTCTCGTGAAGTTTAACGATTGAGGAAATTTAATACATTAATATCTAATTCATCATAAAAAAAATTAAAGAAAAAAAAAAAGAAATCTAGTATAAAATATACTCGATGGGGGTGTAGAATCTTACATGCATTTAATACGATTATAAATGTCTTTAGTCACAAAATCTAAGTAATAAAATTATTTGATCTTTTAATTTTGGATATAAAATTTAATTTATAGTTCTTATAAGAATGATAATAATAATAATAATAATAATAATAATAATAAATTGAAAAATAGTATTATGAATAAATAAATTCACAAACATTACACAAATTTATTTAAAATCTATATATGTGCGTGTAACTGTAAGTTTCATAAATCCTTGTAATCGTAGGTTAAAATTAATTGGAATGGAATTCTTGGAGAATAAGTACCGATTTTTCCAGCAATCATTAGTAATGTATTAAATCTAAAATTCAATGATGTGTGTCAGCTTTAATTCCCAAGAATACCATTTTATTCTGACCATGATACAAAGAGGAATGACAAAGTGGCACTAATCGTATTCTGCTAGCCCTGAAACACCTTCACTTGTGCTTTCCTTTGCTATTTCGAAGTCCCACAATCTCATTAATTCAATACTTATGATATGTGTGTATCATAACGTAAAGAAACGTTACAAAATGCAATGATCAAATTTTAATTTCTTCATTTTACTTTCTTATATTACATTATGCTCTGTTAAAAATTCTGTCAGATATATCATCATTATATATTTTTGTAAAACACTTCGGACGATGATCCCAATTGTATTTGGTCACTTTCAAATATATTTATGTTGAGGGCCAAGGCTATATAAACTGTGGTCTCAAGTAACTTCCGAAGACAATAATATGATCAACGGCTATATCATGGGCTATGCACGATGCAACGGTTCAGATCTTCAACCTGAGAGAAACAGAAACGTCTCCGCTTCATACGGGCGCATGAGTCTAATCATTCAATGACCAAAATGCCCGTCCCAATTATTGACACTGCATCTACAAATCCGATGCATTGAAGGTTATAAATGGAAACGAAACCCCAAAACATTAACGGCTGCAAAAGGAACAAAGGGGGAGCCGGGCTAGAAAGACGGTGAAGGGAAACAAACACAGAATTTGACATGGCGTGGCGAGATGGCTGACCGACACGTTCACAAAACGACCCCAAGAAAACGAGTAAAATAATCCCAAGTGGAAAATGAGATTTATGTAGTATTAAGTTAATTTATTCATTTTTTGTGTTAAAAAAAAATAATAAAAAAGAGCGGTTTCTTCTTTCCATGCCAATTCTTACCCAAACTCAAAAAAGGAAAGAAGCTTTTGGTGTGTTACAAAACACTGCCAGTGCCACTACCTTGGTGGGTTACTTCTCTCTGTAACTACTTAAATAGTTTCACTTTGACATTTGTCTATGTGAATGTAAGTAAATGATCGTGCTTCAGTTTTACATGTGTGCTATCTTTTGAGCTTCAATTATTTTGACTCCCTTTTTTGACTTGGATGTTTTTTTTGTTTGTTTGTTTTTTGAAGTAGGTCCATCAGAATATCATATAATCACTTGTTTAAGCCTTTTTTTTTTCATTCACTTTTATTTGGGACTTTAAGAAAGAAAGAAAGGATCTTTTTGTACATTGTTATGTGAATTGTTGTGAAGAACAACACACTCTCTCTAATGGTTTTACATGTTTCTGATTTGTATATCTGTTCATTATTGTCTTTACTTGATTTCTCATTGAATAATTGCCAAAGAATGAAAAGATTAATTCTTAAAGACACAATTGAAATTGCAGCATCATTACAATAACTCACTTGACCTTATTTTCCCTTGGCCGTATTCTGGACCAAATTAACCAAAAAAAAAAAAAACTCATTGAATATGTGATGTACGCACCCTGCTATTGATGGTTTGCATTTGTGTTAATGGCTTTGACAACATGTTGTTTGCCTGAGGACTAAGAAATGGATGTGGTACTCAACCTTTGTTTATTACATGCAACATAAATGGGGCCGTAATTGCTTCTCCTTATAAATGCATCATTAGCTCTGAGGTTCTTCAGTAGCAGAGAGGCTGGCCTGCTGTGAAGTTCGTATTGTTTGATATTTTTTATGATGGATGAGTATTTTGACCATTTCATCTCTTCCTCATCATGTGTTGGCAATGAAGATGCAAGGAAAAGATTTCCTTGGGCCAGTGGTGAACCCCTTCAGGTGAATTTGCCACTTGTCGGTTCAATTAGACTGTATGATGATGACAAAAGAAGCCCACCTGTAAGTATGATCAGTTCAAACAAAAGTGAGGGAGCATTGGCTGCTCGAGACAGTTCACCTGTTTTTCTTGGCAATGATTTGGATTATGCCATTGAAAAGGGTTTAATATCTGGAGAAGCTCATAAAATTGAAGTTCAACACTGCAATGGTTCTTCCTATCCTAGTGGGATAATGAATGGCAGACTAAAAGTTGGAAATTTGGACTTGCAATATAATTCAGCCCTTCCAACAGGGGATTCATTGAATCGTGGTTATCAAAAGCATCCTCCAACAATTGATGATTTGACATCTCCCCCTTCCTTTATTGAGACAGACAATGCTGAATACGATGGAACTGGGCGATCTGACTATCACAGCTCATTCAAAGAGCTGCAGAATCATTCGATATTGCAGCAGTTCTGGTCTGTACCATCTTATGGAGGTGCATCTTACATGTGCCCTGTGATGTTACAATACACAGTGCAGGAGCTGGGTCTTCCAGGAGGAGATCTGGATGATGATGTGGATGCCATGGGGAAGAGATATGCCAGCATGGATAGAATCGTGCTACTTGATAAGTTGTCTGGATCTGCCATCACAGAGGTATTTGCATGAATTATTTGACTCCAGCATGCACAAAATTAGCTTTGAAAAACAATCGGCTTTGTCTGCTTGCAGCCAAAGTTTAAATGGTTTCTTCAGGGCAACTGGGGGGGCCCGGGGGGGGGGGGTGTTTACCATATGCATTACAAACAAATTGTAAACATTTTTTCATGAAACCTAGCTCTCTCTGTTTTGTTTTTTCTGGGTGAAAGCTTTCATGTGTATTAACTTTTTAACTTGCAGGGTAGAGAATATAACAACTGCCCTTCCACTTCTCTCGCTTCTGTGTGCAGCATGGAAATGACAGCAAATGAATTATCATCTCTTATGCAGGTATTTGTACCTTCGGTTTACTCTTTTATGAAAGTTAAGATCCCCCTCAGTTTTGATCTGAAGTTTAGCTACTAGATGAGTGAAGAAATCCCCCCCAAGCATTATGCAAACCCTGCTTACATTTGTCATTGGCAGAATACATCACCTTTGCCAACTAGTTGCTGCAATGGAACAGGAAAGTCTCGTGTAAGGGCACGTCGTGGCCAGGCCACAGATCCACACAGTATAGCTGAAAGAGTAAGTCATACTTGTTATCACATATATAGCACTGGTGCAGTGAAGTTTATATGTCAAAAGAAATTGTATCAGTATAAAGCGCCCAGAGTAGTCTTTTTTGTGGATATCAATAATCATCATCTGCATTAAACATTTTGAGCAGCTTCGGAGGGAAAAAATCGCTGAAAGAATGAGGAACCTGCAAGGACTCATACCTCATTCCACTAAGGTACTCTGATATTTTGGCATTTCTGTTGCCATTTAGAAATCCTAATGCATTTTTTTTATCAAAATTTTCTATCTTGTATGTAACCAGGCACTTTTTACTTGAACTATCTGGCAGACATTAGCATATAGTTTACATTCACAAGTTCACAATTCATGAAACTGAAAAAAAAAAAAAAAAAAGAACCTGAGAAGCACAAGGATAATAATTGTCATTTTAATAAAATCTCTACAAAGACATGTCTTGTATCAGGTGTCTAGTGGACTAAATTTGACACTCTTTTGCCAAATTTTTATGTTCAAAGTTGGAGTGGCTTATGTTTCACGAATAGATTTGTCTTTGTTGATTCTGTTGTTCACTATTGGACATGGAAACACATCTAATCTGGTTAAGAATTTCACCTTTGTGTGGATCAGACACACAAGTGTCATTTTATTTTCAGCAAATTCCTGCAGTAAGCTTAGCACAGCTTTAAGTTGGAACTCCACATCCATTGTTTGCAGCTTGACAAGGCATCTATGCTTGATGAGATCATAGAGTATGTCAAATTTCTTCAACTTCAAGTCAAGGTATGAAAACAGATGTTCTTAGGTGGTGGGCTTCCTTTAAACTCCTCTCATTTTAAAGACCGATTTCAGTAATATTCTTTTTCCTTTGATTAAACCATCACGATGACATCAGTTTAGTTAAATCATCATGATGGCATATGTGAGGAAATTTGGACAAGTCCTATTATTGGGAGCAAGGATCCTAGCACTATTTGTTATATTGTAACATGAAAAATGCAGGTGCTAAGCATGAGCAGGCTAGGGGGAGCAGGAGCAGTCATTCCACTCGCCGCAGAAGGTCATGCTGAGGTGCTCCCTTCTTTATGCGCTGCTTTTTTCCTCCTTGAACTGAAACATGCTTGCTGTCTTTATATCATTCATTTGCCAAGGTGTTGTATGCATATACCATCAATTACACTGACAAAGCACTTAATGACATTATTTGGTCCTTAATAACATTAATGACTATCAAGGTGTTAATGACATTAATGACAAGGCACTTAATGACAAGATCTTGGCGGATTACTTCACCAGTGGTTCTTAATAGACTGGGATTAGTACTTCCTGTATATTCCATATTTGGATCACAAGAAGGATGAGCATGCCACAATGGTAAAAATTAGATGTGCCTCTTGCTAATTGTTAGTGGCTTCATTTCTTAGTGAATTAAGCTTATAATGAGGCACTCCTCTACTAACAATGAAGGGATGCATGGTTGATGAACAAATAACTTAAACAATGATGCTAGGCTATGTAAAGTTGGGGAGTTCTACCATGTGATTCTCCAGTGCACACTGACATCTCTAACAGTTTGTCTTCTGGTTTATTTCTAGTGCTCAAGCAGTTTTTCATTCTCCCCATCAGCCGGTCTAGGAATTGATATATCTCTATCCGCTGATCAAATTTCTTTTAAGCAAGAAGTAGTCAAGCTAATGGAATCCAATGTGACCATGGCAATGCAATATCTACAAAGCAGAGGTCTCTGCCTCCTGCCTATGTCTCACGCACTGGCCATGTTGCATGGAATAGCATCATTGGGCAACACTGCTTCTAATGACAGAAAGGAATCAGAGTTGGAAAACATTGGCAGTGGCAGCAGCAGCAATGGCAGCTGCAGTTTACCTGGCATTGAGGCACAGAATAACATGTCCTGTGATGGCAGCATGAATGAACAAAAGGGTGGCACCGAAGCATCATGAGCAATGGTTAAGATGGTGAATCGGAATTATCAAGTAATCAGAGGCAGTTTATACGTAATGGGCCAGTAGATCGATGATTTTATAATAAGACTGTATTCATTGAGTAGTAAGCATAAGTTCCTTCTAAGAGGACTTGAAACTTTAACCTCCGTTTTAGACTCCATTTTGCGTCTCGGACTGTAATAACCGTAAGCACTTGCTTGAACAGAAGTTGCTCCGAAGATGGATTGTCTACACACCCTAAAACACAACTGTTTCTTTTTTTTTTTTTCTAGAAAAAAGCGCTTCAAAGGACCACTGAATTCTAACATTCTGCGCATTATTTTAGCAGTCATTCAGGGTTTCGCCCCCTTTGCCAATCCTGGCAAAGTGTACACAATTTAATTGATCTATTAGCCAGTCAGCTTCTTAATTCTTCGAGACTAGGTCGCGATTAATGTTAGACAGATGAGCTACAGATCACCAGACAGGAACCAGCTAATCACATTGATCACCGCCTGATTATTCCTTCATCCCAGCCACTCAAATTCCTAAACAATGTCAGCATCCATTCAAAAGAAAAGACCATAAGATGCATTGATGAAACTAGCTCTTTAAATTAATTGCATAAGAGGAAGACATATTCTACAGTTACTCTTTTTCAAGATTGCTGTTTCCAAAATACAAGGCACATATAAAGGAAACTTGAAGGCCCTTCTTAATGGCTTAATCTATATGGAACAACAATGGGATTGCAATACAATAATTACATTCCTAATTCTCTAGTGCATTTATATGGGGAAGGAAAGAAATAAAAAAAAAAAGGTTAAAGAGAGATCATGTTGGCCAACACCGTTTAGGCTTGTTAATACCCATTTGCAGTTTTCTGTGATTTCTTCTTGAAATTTGTAACACTACAGTGCGGACAAATGTACTCCAGTCCATCTGTTTTAGCGTAGTCCTGTCATTCACCATATAAGTGTCAAGCAAAACTTAGTACATAATGTTGATCCACCCTTCCTGCAGTTTAGGCACGTTGCACAAATGCAAATGAAAATGCTAGGATAAAACATACTAATCCTGATAACTATAACCTTTCATAAACCAATATCAATAGCACCTCACCCAGTCTCTTCTGAAAACAATGGCAACTTCATGACTGAGAAATTGTCATAACAAATTCCAGTCCCAATGGTGAATGGCAACAATATTAAATGTCATTGTAACTTGATCCAAACCCAGAACCCCAGAAGCCAGATGCAACTCAGCTGAGTTCAAAGGGGTAAACCACAAGTTCTACTGGATTATCTAAAGGGAAAATTTACCCACGACACTTAATTTCAAGTCCCAAATTAAGTCTGCATTAAATACAGATTTCAGACACAATACCCAAAATTATACAGAGAAAAAAATAAAAAATAAAAAAATATATACATACCTTAAAGGCACCAAGCCCCTGCCTTCTGTCACACCCAAAGTGAGCCCACTCACCGCAAATTCCACAGTTCACCCAATCACCGGCTGCACTACTGTTATAACATATAAGCAATGTCAGTACTTATTGTTTTTGTACAACATTTTTTTGGGCAGGGGGTGGGGGGACAGCAGAGAGAGAGAGAGAGGGAAGTGACCTGTGACACAACAAGCAGCATTCCCCATCTACATCATCGTGGGCCAATTCATATTCTAGAAGGTAAGTTTCATAATGCCTTTTTAAGGTATTGCCAACACCCTAGAACCAATAGAGCAAAGGGAACCAGTTACTTTGAATGATTTGGATAATTAACAGTAGGCTGTATTAAGCAGCATGACACATGTAAGCAAGAGATAGAAATCAGATAAAAAACCATCAGCAGGAATGGTCCACGGAAACAGCAGCAAATAAAAGGAGAAAAAGTTGCCTTAGATCAACAACCAGAAAGATTTTCCACCCAAGTCTACTGTTCCTCAGCATCATGTGGAAAAGCTCAATAATTTTTTCAATGTTTTGTGATTTAACCAATTACAAAAGGATAATATTAAACAGCCAATACAAAGTAAAGAAATAATTCATAGCAGTGTAGAGTGATTTATCTCTGACATGCAAATAGATTGTATAACATTAAGACTCCTCAACTGCACCAAATAATGCCATCAGTCCAATTACCATCATTGATCTTCAATTTAAAATCCTCGGTTTGTTGATCATTATTTTGATATTATCTTTCTCTTCTCAGTTCTCTCTTTTAGGGGTGGAAGTTACAACAGCAAGCCAAAAAAAATTGGAGGAGAAAAGAATGCAACCATGAACAGCACCCTAATAACAGCATAAGAATATGAACATAATGTCAGGTTAACACAAAGTGGAAAAGGAAAAATGAACAAAAGGAGAAGGAAAATGAAAAGGGACTACTATATATTGGATAATGCTGGTCAAATAAGAAGCAGGAAGATGCTTAACTACAAATTGTCATACTAATGACACACTTGTTAATGTTGAGCTATGCTGTGAGCAACTTTCAAGCAATCAAACAACTTAAATCATCTCAGAGGGATTATCTACAATAGAACTAGAGAAGCTGGAAGTTGGTAGGCATACGGTCATTCTATTTGTCAATGTATGATTCCGCATCTTTGAGAAGACTTGCCCTTTCCAGTTGATGCCATTTCCAACATGAAACCCTCCTCTTGAAACGACCTGAGAATTACAGTTTTTCTTATCAAATTCTAGCAAAATTCAATATGTTTCCAACCTTGAAGGTGTTACCTCTCGATACAAGTTGAATAGGTCAAGGCGTTTTGCATTGAGGATGGCATCAGGAAACTCAGCCAGGCCACCTTGAGGAACAAGACGGGTATGCCCCCGAAGGATCAAGAACTGCATTACATCCCTTAAAAATTCCTCCTGCCAGAGAATAAGTTGGGTGAAATTTTCAGTGAAAGAAACCTAATCCAAATAGGAAAAACATGTTCTAATCAAAAGCATATTCCTTCCTCAGTCAAAAGTGACAGTATGATAGTAATCAGCAGAAGATCAGACAACCAAAATCTGTTAACTATTTAACCACAAGCAATATTAGGATCTCCATTAATTGCACACATAAGGTCCTAATTTAAGAGTGCTTTAATCATATACAAGGCTTAACAAGCATACCACTACATCTCAATCCAGGTCTTTACAATGTTGACCTCGACTGGTGTTTTGAAACCTCAGAAACACTAAAGCTTCTTCCTATAAGTCATTCCCAAACATAACAGAGTAAATCTAGAAGGCTGTTATCTCAACAGCCTGAAAATAAATAAGACAGCTTACCCATTTGAGCTCAATTTCCCAAGTCATCAAACCAAACCCTAAATATAATCTTGATCACCCAACAAATTTTCTCCAGTTATGACATCAATAATTAAAACCAGAAAATGAAGAAGAAAGACCCAAGACAAGGTTAAAACTGAAAATGACATCCACCTCTGAGCAAGCTTGAATTGGTGCTCTACCACAACCATGCTTCTTAAGAGGCAGCGGATTTAGTGAAATAATCTGATGGGCCTGGTAGGAATTTGATAATGATTTCCGATGGGGCACAGGAGCAGGTCCTGCAGCACTGTGTTTTGCAGGTGCAGCTGGCAAGTTAGGCTTTACTAGATCCCCCTCATACCTTTCAGACTCAAAAAATCCAGAAAAGGGTAGCATTTTATGACGACGGGTGTGAGGAATTGGCCTCATTGCAGCGACATTCAGTTTCTGTCTAATGTTTCTGCCATTCTCAACTTCAAGACCATTGGACTCTGGTATTTTACGACTAGGTGCAGGAGGCACCAACCAACTAGGAGGCCTTGTAAGAACAGATTTGTTTAGCTGGAGTTCTTTACCCTGCTTTGTACAAAAGAAAAGGAGGCGTTCGGCATCATCTTTTTCAAAAGAAGCAACTGACAATCCTTGAATGCTAGCAATCCCCAGCATAACTAAGCTGCGATAAGATGCATCCGGAGCCAGCTGCCGTAAAACCTGCAATGTCATTCCATGAGCCACAGCTAGACACTTGACCAAACCAAAAGACACAGCTAGACATATTTTATGGACCAACTTAGCCTAGAAAACAACCCACAGATATGATCAAGTCCCTACCAAAGTATAACCCAGTGAGGCAATAACTCAAATGCTTATTGGTGGAAAAAGCCATTTCATGATTCACCTCATTCAAGCATGAAATAAGTGATATAAGGAGAATAAAAACATCATGCAAATTCTTCTTCTTATCCATAATCCATGTTGTTTGTGTCTAACACATAGCACAAAAAATGAAATGGATGAGGAAGACATGTACTCTGATACACATATGATACAAGTGCTCATTTCCAATTTTCGAGTTTGTAGATTGGAAGGTTAAGACTTCTGATAGAATTTAACCTGTGAAGCCCATGTCGGAACCTTCATGCAAACTTCAAATGCACTTGCTCCACAGGCTATAGAGGCAGACTTCCTTGGCTCAGATGAAGGAAATTTTCTTTCTTCAGAGCTAGGCAATGCATGGACCAGCTGACTCTTCTCAATAAGTTCATTTTTTATATGATTCTCCAGAAGCTAAGCCATCCCAAAGACCAAAAAGTAAGAAAATAACAACAAATACAGATGTATTGAGAACTAAGAAACAAGGTAAAAAGGCACACATATGCCTTGTATAATAATTGATCCTTGCCTGATCATTAAAACAAGTCTGTGCACTGCCTGAGACTAACAGAGATATATGAGCAGAACAACAGGTTGACAAGTCACATCGCATGGTCACTACACCACGAGAAAATGCCCCTGCTTGAAGTGGCGGGGGTGGAGCACTACAAATTACAATGCCAAATATGAGCAGACAGAACATTGAAATGGGAAAAAAGAGAACAGAAATGAAAAAAAAAAAAAACTGCCTGTAAGTAAAAATCACAACTAGAAACCCAAGCTTTGCTAAAAGCATGAAAATTAATTTAAGACCTTGTCCGGTTATGAAGTTTACTCCCACGAATCTGCACAAACATACAGAAAAAATGTAATTTGAGAGATGAAACTTCAACATAAAATGCAGGTAAAAATAAATACCCAGTTTAAAAGAAAACAATTCCCCCCCCCCCAAAAAAAAAAAAAAACAATAACAGGAAACACCTAAAAAAACCTCCTCAATGAACTTACTTCAATATTCAAAAGAGCATTGAGCCCATCCTCCAGAGAACCCAATAAGAATGAATCCTGGAAAGAATACAGATAGTTATACCTACCAAAAGAGATATTTTTGTATTCAGACAAGACATGGCCTAAGGTAAACTAACATACCAGAGAGCATGGAAGTCCACAAACAAGAAACCTCACGTTCACATCATCATCATATATCTTTATAGCTGGAAGAATCTCAGAAGAGCCCTCTTCATCTTGGACATCTGCCTCGGGCAGAGTAACATCAATCTTTGGCGGGTCTCCTAATAAGTGTGGCCCAGGTTTGCCACTAACGTTTTGGCTATTAGAACCTAAAATCTCGCTACGAACACAGTAGAGCCTAAAAGATGCATGTGCCAGTTGGAACGCGTCGCATGTATGGCAACTAGAACTGCAATGCATGAGAAAGCACATAAAGCCCCTTCACATATGAAAGACAGAAAGCAAGAGATTTATGGCACTATGCTACAGACAAAAAAAAAAAAAATCCTTCACACCAATACCAAGTACCCCCATGGTTCCCCTACTGACTAAAAAAACCACTTTGAAAAATCAATCAGTGAGCAGAAGCCATCCACTATTCAGCTATCAGGAAAACATTAAAAATTAGAGGCACAACTTAACAATAATGATAAACTGATTAAGGTTAAAACGAAACCACATCATCTTCACTTTTGGTGTAAAATTTAAAAGCAGATAATTATACCTTTGGACTACTGACAACAGTGCATGGCAAAAGTGTGAAGCTGCATAAAATGAAGGTATATATTTCCAATATATTACATATGGAACTCCCTGCCATGGAAAAACACAGCAGTTAAACTACTTCTCATAGGAAACTATCAGATAAACAAAATGTGAAAGTCTCAAATTCCAAACACCACTTGACCCTTCACCTAAAGGCATCATTATCAATTAACTAGTAAATTTGCTTGCTCTGAGGCAATAGTGACTTAATAGTTGTTTTCAAAATAGTACGAATCAGAAATATATAAAAATTTCCAAGAACTTACAACCTTGGAATGAAGAGACTCAGCCAACTTCTCTCCATGTGGAATCTCCAGATAAACCTATACGTACACATTGGATGTAAAATCAGTTCAGCCACTTCACAAAAAATAACCATATGCTAAAGATACCACCTCACTAAAACTCTTGTCATTGGAAAAAAAGAGCTTAACAATCGAAAAACAATGCTACTCAGAATTATTTTTTGTTTTAAATGAATTAAAATGTTTTAGGTCAATCCTTGTGCTTGTTACTTAATTGTTATATACTTTATGAAAATGTCCCATCTGTATCAAATAATGTAGACAACGACCGTTAAATTTGATTGCAAAACAGATACGCATGCCTTGAATCAGTCCTATAATCACAGCAAAACTTTTGCTAACTACTCATTAATAAATTCTGTGAAATTACTTATTAAAAAAATTAATTCTATGAATATGCTACACTTAATATTTAATCATCTATGAAAAAAACTTTTTGATAGTTAAGAAACCATAGAGCACACCAAAATTTTTGATTACTTTTCCCAAAACTAAAGAATGCCTGGTATTCAGCAATGATCATCTGAAGTACAGAGTGGCCAACTACACAAGTAAAATAAATTAATATTCAAATTGACCTCATTATGAAAAAACAACAGGCCCTGCACGATGGAACATGCTTGAGACTAAAACAAAACCAGCACAATAAGAACTTGTCTCTATTCCTTAGGAATAACTGACTATCCTAGCATGTCCCATGCGGTGCAGACAGCTATAGCAGAATAAAAATAACAGCAAGTGTCAATATCACATAGAAGTGTGTGCACATACATGTACAGTGAATGCAACTCAATGCATCTTGAGCATGCATTTGCATGATATATGATGAGGACTATACAGTGAAGGACCATACTGACTCGAAAGAATGAGCCAAAACAATGTACTATTTTGATGGTTGGTTTCCCTTTATAGGCCTTCAGTTAAGCTTCCTTTCTTCCCACACACTAAAAGTTTAAGAAGGCGTGAACATCATGATGGAGACACAAATATCTAATAGAATGAACAAGAACCATGACTAAAACCATATTCAATACCATCAACAATGCCTAATATTTACTCATCTAAACTGTTGGAAAAAAAAAAAAAAAACTTTATCGATGTACCAAAAAGGAGCGTGGAAAAAAATAATAACTGGTGTCCATGTCAACATGGCCATTCAACCCCAGTTCATGACCTTAGCACTTCATTGCAGATTCTGCATTACCTTACAACATCTTAAAATCAGCAATGAAGTTCTTGCTACCTACAATTGTCAACAAGCAATAAACTCCAAATTAAAGCACGACAAGAATCACTCACTGTTGCAGGCAAAGTGGAAGAAAAAAGCCCACACAAGGCTTCAGGTGTGGACAAATTATCATCTCCCCATCTCAAAGGTCCAATTTCTTCACCATCTTCAGTCTGCTCACCTTGCAAATACACAATGCTTGGCTCCAATAACTGAAGCACTCGCCGAAATTCATCAGTGCTTGGATTAGTCAATACCTGAACCTGCATTGAACATAAACACAGGACAATCTTTACACCATAATAAACAAAATTTAACAAACGATTGAAAAGGAGAGTAACAGAGTGCAGGTCTACAGTATTAAATTACAAAGGTATACCTCGAGGTGGCCAGAAGAGGCAACCTCCGGAAAAGGGTATCTGGGATTATAGTCAGAATGAGACTGCGTCTGCTTCTTATTATTATCACTGTTTGTACGACAGTGTACTGCAAGGAGGCTACAATGATTCCTGGAAGGACCTTGAGCATGAAACATTGTGCACATATGCAAAGACCCCCCAATAACCTTTTCAAACTAAGAAAGAAAGCACTATCCCCTACAAACAGACCTAATCAAACTAATGCCGCCCAAAACATAAGCAGCCCCACTGATCAAACCCAAAACAAAACCCTAAACTTTGCTACAAATCAATGGATCCCAGACTCCCAATTCACCAAAGAGAAAAAATTGCTCCCATCCAAATGGAAACAACCCTCAACCAAAGCCCCTCAAAACTTCTAAAATTGAACAACATGCACAGACCCAATTGACAAAAACGAAAGAATCAGCCACCAAAGGGCCAAAAAGAAGCAAAAAAAAAAATCACCAAATTAGAAGAGAAAACCAGGCAATATAGCCGAAACTGAAGCAACCCATAACAGAATCTGGGACGAAGAGAATGGACGCCGAAGAGAATAAACTCAATAAAATGTAAAGCCAACAAACCCTAGATACGACTTCTACTATAGAATTCTCACGAAAACTCGAAAGGGCATCTCTTTCTTTCCCTAATAAAAATCCCGCAGACTCTTTCTCTCGCACGCACCGAACCATAAATAAAATATTAGTGAATAAATAAAAATCACCCAGAAAATCGAGTCAAGCAATAAATAAATTAGAATCAAAAGTAAAAGACTAAATTGCTTAATTAAAAATCGATCAGATACAACTCTTTTTTTTTTTCCCTTTTTATTGTCTTCAGTTTTGGTTTTTTTTTTAACTACAGTTTCCAAACCCCAATCAAGTCGAAAACACCCGAATAACAAAAACCACCAAAAACAAAACAAAACAAACCAACGTTACTCACTACTCACATTAATAAACACGAAAAACCCAATGTTCGCTATACGATGAGACCTTTCTTTCTCTTTGGACAAACGAGTGACAATCACTAACTATACCGCAAAAAACAAAACATCAAAAACAAAAGTTTAATTGGTCATATGACTTTTTGCCCGCAAGATTCGGACATTGAAAACCTAACAACAACAAAAACATGTTACCGTGTTTCAAAAGACAGTAATTATCAACAACTTCTTCTCTCTCTCTCTCTCTGTTTTTTTTTCTTTTCGGTTTTTGAGTCTACAAATGGGCTCATTGGTCCTTTTTAGTTCTTGGGGTTTCTGGGAAACAACAAAGAAGATTCTTATCAAATGTGGCGTAGCAATCTACTTGTTTATATATATATTTGCGATTGGATTTCTTTTCTTTTTCCCCTTTTCTTCATTTTCAGTTTTTGGGTTTAGATTTGGACACGATATCATGATTCACAATTCTCCTAGTACTCCTATGAATCACGATCATCGTTATCACGAACCTCACCTTGCTCCTTGTAGGATTCTTGGATAAAAATGTTTTTGGTTTTAAACTATTTATATATATATATATATATATATATTTCAATTTTGTCATGCACCTCTAAAACATTTCAATTGAGTCGTAACCGTTTTCAAAATCTCAAAACTGAGTCCCATCATAAATGTCTCGTCGGTTTTTTTTTTCTGTCTAACCTACGAACGTGAATAGATTTGCTGACTTGGTGGATAAGAGTTTTGCCACGTCATCGGTCCGCCGCTTCAATTCTTACGTCACCGACCTTTTAGTTGTTTTCATGGTAATCCTATCTATCTAAGCATGCATGCAATTCACAATTTTACTAGGGATTACGGCAATATAAGTCAAGAGTATGAAATATTTTTTTGTGGTGTTTTCGGCTGAAACTTCCTTTGTTTTTGGACATATAATCAAATTAATTATTACTGAATTTTTTTAAAAAATAAAAGATAAGAAGAGAGAAAGTGCAAAAATAAAATATTTATAAATTAATTATTAATAATTATTGTGCTAAAAGAAATAATATGAGCAAAAAAATAAAGACAAAGAATATTTCTAAATTGTGGTACACCCAAAATCAACGTAAAAGTCTAGCAATGCAAAGAATTATTAAAAAAAGACTAATCTTAAAATAAAAATTTTAATTTTAAAATTAATGTTTCTCATTATTATATTTTATTAGAAATTGAAAATTGACATTGAGATTTAATTATTTTAAATTCTTACAACACTCACTATGGGTCCCACGTCTCATGACTCTGGTTTTGTGCAATAATACCGAAAAATATATAGCCAAGAAAACCAACAGAAACAAATAAAAAGCAAATACCAACAAGAAAGTACCGGTTTTTTTTTTTTTCTTTCTTTCTTTCTTTATTTCTTTTTTAATTTCTTCTTGATAAAGAAAGGAAAGAAAGAAAGAACAAGAAACGACGGAGGTAGGGAAATTTAGTTACAACAACCAGTTGCTGCCAATCTGTTAACGGATTCATTCTTGATGTCCAGGAAGCACTAAATCAAATATCAATTAATAAAAATAAAGAAGGAGGCCATTTACATTGCTTCTTGGTGGGCCCCCGGGGGAGGTGGGGGTTCAAGTTAATTTTTGTAATTTAATTTAATTTATTTATTTATTTGTCTGTTTTTGGCTTTTCCTTCGTTTTCCTTTGTGCAACAAAATGTGTATGTAGATGACAAACATGCAATAATAATTGACATAAGCTAGTGCTTTCTTTGTTTGTGATTCTGTCCTCTGCTCTTTTTTTTTTTTTTTTGTGTAAAATTATTATATTTTTATTTGGATTGATTGGTTAGGATTTGAAGGCTTTGCCGTTACTCGGTCGGTTTTAAGGATTGTTGGGAATTTGCGGGAAGTATCAGTCGGTTTCTTTTTAAATTTTGGATTGGGGGATTGATCGTTGACAGTCAATACTGCAGCAGCGTATTCGAAGAACAAGAAGAAGAGGAGTGTTGGTTTCTTGGAGACCTCAATTGCAGGTAATTTCAGTTTAATTATCATTTTTCATTTGCGTTTCACTTGTTTTTGTAATTGGATATTTATAATGCCTTTAATGGAAGCACGGAACCCTGCAATTCTTCTTCTTGACTTTAAAGCTCCTGCTGAAAACATTGCTAATGGGGCATTTTACATTTAAAAGGGTACTTTTATGTTTAATGGCTCATCAGTCATGTAGTGACCACATATATATAAAGAGAGAGAATTTGAGTTTGCAAGCGGAACTTGTAGTGCTTAACTAAGTTAATGCTGTTTATCGCCAGGACCTTGGGAGAGCAACTCGGATGAACTTTTGTTGTTCGTGGCATACTTGTCGCAAATGAGTAGTCCACAATGAGTTGGGAAGTGTTGTGGGATTGTGGTTGATGGGTACCCCTGAGAACAGGATTTCAGATTTTGTTGGTTTACTGAAATCCTGGATCCCAAGGAAGAGTGATCCGGTTAATTTGTCAAAGGATTTTTGGATGCCTGATCATAGCTGTAGGGTATGTTATGATTGTGATGTTCAATTCACAATATTTAATCGTCGTCATCATTGTCGTCTTTGTGGTCGAGTCTTCTGTTCTAAATGTACCGCAAACGCAATTCCTGCTCCATCTGTTGAGCCAAACACTGTCCAGGAAGATTGGGAGAAGGTTAGGGTGTGTAATTTTTGTTTTAAGCAGTGGAAGCAAGGAATAGTAGCAACTGATAATGGGAACAGTGTGGCCAGCTCTGGTATCTTGCCATCACCATCTGCAACGAGCTTGGCTAGCAGTAAGTCTGGTGGCACCTGCAATAGTTGCAGCAGCATAGTTGGTTCAACTCCATATACAACTGGACCCTACGAGCATGTGCCTTATGGTTCTGGTCCTAGTCCTCGTAAATGTGCTCAAGTGGACTCGACTGCAGGTGAGCAAGATAATGTAGCATCTGGAAGGAGCACAAATCCCTCTGCAGATACGTTGTATGCATCTCAAAATGAGTTTGGATATTACCTAGACAGGTACTTTTCCTTGTGTAAACAGGTGCTTCTTGCCTCTTTTTTTCGCATGTGATAAATGCCTGTTCATTTTAAACTCTAGATATGCTCTTCTTTGAATTTGCTTAAGGTGACCTGGAAGGGAAACACGGGAAAAGGTGGGGATTTTGGAATATTCTTGTGGTTTAGGTTATTAATTCAATCATGCTTAATTGCTTGAGTTCATATCATCATGCTTTGGTGCCTTTGTACTATTAGTTTATTAATTCAATTCTTCTCATCTTTCAGTACAAGGAGTGATGATGATGATTATTATGAATATGGTAATTATCATTCAGATTCAGAAGCAAGGAATTTATCACATGCTGGCAAATATTGTGGTCCAGTTGCTAATGGTGACATTGACAGTATGTATGGGCCACATAAAATGCATCATGGTGGTGGACATGTTGATGCCGAAAGCTTTAGCTGCTCCCCAATACCAAAGAGTCTTAATGCACAGGTTATGTGCAGAATTGAGTATGTGGGAGAAGACACAGAGCAACACTATACTGATGGGACTGAAGCTCCATCATATGATGTGGAAAGGTCCAATGCCAAATCCGTGGATTTTGAGAGCAATGGATTACTCTGGCTGCCTCCAGAACCAGCAAATGAAGAGGATGAAAAGGAAGCTTTCTTACTGGAGGATGAGGACTATGATGATGGTACTTCAGGAGAGGGCAGTTACTTATGCCCTTCTAACAGCTTTGGCGGCAGGGAGTATCAGAGCAGGGATAAGTCAAGTGAGGAGCACAGGAAGGCAATGAAGAATGTAGTGGAAGGGCATTTTAGGGCCTTAGTTGCACAGCTTTTACTAGTTGAGAACCTACAAGTTGTTGATGAAAATGACAGGGAGAGCTGGTTAGAGATAATAACGTCCTTGTCATGGGAAGCTGCTACTCTTCTTAAGCCAGATACCAGTAAGGGTGGCGGTATGGATCCTGGAGGATATGTGAAGGTTAAATGCATAGCTTGTGGACATCGTAGTGAGAGGTAATGCTTGGAAAAAAAATACATTATTTTGAATTGGAGTTCCTGCCAATGCAGCATTGCAGTATTTTGACCTTGTCAGTTTGCATTGCATTGAATGTAGACTTTAGACTCTATTTTCTTTCTGCTGGGATACCTGTGCCTTTTTTGTGGCCCATTTTGCTGAAAAGGTGCTTCAAAACTTCTAACTGCAGTGTTTTTCATTGCATAGTTTTTGCCTGAAATTATGTATGGAATTTGTACATTGGTGGTAGCATATTGCTTTTGATTACTGTTATGGTCAATTTTATGTGCTCTCAGGGAACTATAGACTGAGCACAGAGACATGGCATTTGTTATGTGGTCTATCACAATACCAGTACTGTTTTATGTTGCATAAAAGCATAGACAGAGAGCATGCTTTTCTGTGCACACTCTGTATCTACTAAATATATTTTCTCATACTGCAATCTATCGATTTGAAATGCTAATGGGGTTTTGTTTTCCTTTCTCTAGTGTTGTGGTTAAAGGAGTAGTTTGCAAGAAAAATGTGGCTCACAGGCGAATGATGTCAAAAATAGATAAGCCGCGTTTTTTGATGCTTGGAGGAGCTCTCGAATATCAGCGTGTTTCTAACCTTTTGTCTAGCGTCGATACTTTGTTACAGCAGGTTATTGTTTACAGTTTTACCTTTCTTTGGTATTTCATTGAGCTCTAGCATTTCTGGAATTTACACTATGAACTGAGTCCTGAGGAGATTCCGTTTATTGCTGAAATTTCTTTTTAGTGAAAGATCAGGATTGTTGCCTTGTTTCTGATGAGCATGCACTTTTTCAGGAAATGGACCATTTGAAGATGGCAGTTGCAAGGATTGTTGCTCAACATCCCAATGTTCTTTTGGTAGAGAAGTCAGTGTCCAGGTATGCTCAAGAGTACCTTCTTGCCAAAGACATATCACTTGTTCTCAATATTAAGAGGCCACTTTTAGAGCATATAGCCCGCTGTACTGGTGGACAGATCATCCCTTCAATTGATCATCTCACATCACAGAAATTGGGGTATTGTGATTTCTTCCACGTGGAGAAGTTTCTCGAGGATCATGGCAGTGCTGGGCAAAGTGGGAAATGGATCACTAAGACTCTGATGTTCTTTGAAGGTTGCCCAAAGCCTTTGGGTTATACTGTAAGTTCTACTCCCTATACATCGATCCACGTACTAATATGGAGGTATAATAATTTGCGGAGGCACGGAGAAGAAATTTTGCTTTTTGATTGTCAATTGGGGTTGATATTCTATCATTTCTAATGCCATGTTGACCAATAATGAACACTTTAATTCTAAAAGAAGCTCTTATTTCTCACACATTTAGTCATGTACAAACATAATGTTTGGTACAAGTGTGCCTGGACACCCTTATGTTTTATTTGGTCTCCTGACACTTGCTTTTGAACTGTAGCACTCTCTGCTACTCTTAGTTATTTCTTCTACCACTAAGCCAGTTAACATCTCTTAGAAAAGACCAGTATCTAGGACTATGTAGATCTCTGTTGACCCTTTGAATCTGCAAAGCCTTGCTTGGATTTTCATTTGGGGTATCTCCCCTTGCATAATGCATGGATGACCGTTGAGATTTATTTGGGGCTGGAGTTCACAAATGTGTATTAGGTCGTTCATGTATGAGGTTTATTGTCAGAATAGAATTGTCTTGACTTAGATCTCTGTGATGCAGAGACTTCAGTGATTGCTTGCTGTCCAATGTTATTATGCCACTGGTTACAATCAAATTTCACCTGTAGAGTTCCTTTGCTGCATTTTTTTTATCCTTCCGATACTGTGATACTACCTGTTGCTGCACTTTTTGAAATCTTTTCTCACAAAGAACTTGGATAGATTTGATATTTTAGTTCCTTTTTTTTTCAGATTTTGCTCAAGGGTGCAAATGGGGATGAACTGAAGAAGGTAAAACATGTTGTACGGTATGGAGTTTTTGCAGCTTATCACTTGGCACTAGAGACATCCTTCCTGGCTGACGAAGGTGCATCATTTCCAGAACTCCCTTTGAAGTCTCCTATAACTGTTGCACTACCTGATAAACCATCCAGCATTGAGAGGTCTATTTCTACTATACCTGGTTTTACTGTTCCTGTAACTGGGAAGCATTCAGCATCAGAGCCTATCAATGAAAAAGCGAAATCAGACAAAGGTGCTACTGGGCTACAGACATCCAACAAAAGCATCATATCAGGCAGGGACTTATCTGAAAAGTTGGACCCTGGTTGCAATTTGGAAAGCAACCATTTAACTAATTCATCTGGAGGTTCTTCCTGTCAAACTGGGTATATGAAACCTGCCACAAGCTTGATTAAGCCTCCCAGTATCCTCTCTTTATCCTATTCAGGGCAGTATGTCTCAGGTCCATGCCATAGCAATCTCTCCTCTAATCACGTCTCTAGAAAGGACAACAATATAGATACTGAGAACAGTTTTGTGGACAAAGAGCCCAAGAAAGCTGAGTTTGATGGCCATAACTTTTCTACTTCATTTGGCACCTCAATGGCATTGGAACATGGTAATGATGCTGATGGCCATGATTTTGCTGCAAAACACTGGGCTACTCCAGAGTTTTCATCCAAGCAAGATGGTAATGTTCATGAGGTGATTGGATCCTCAAAGGAGGAGTTCCCTCCATCACCTTCAGATCATCAGAGTATTTTGGTTTCCTTATCAATGCGCTGTGTGTGGAAGGGAACTGTATGTGAACAGGCCCATGTCCTTCGAATCAAACATTATGGGAGATTTGATAAGCCCTTGGGGAGGTTTTTACGAGATCATCTTCTTGATCAGGTACTTGATATTTTATTATTATCAATGTGATTTTCTTGATTCAGATTTTGTAGGCAATCATAGAATTACACACAGACTCTGAGTAAGTTTCTTTCCATTACCAGAGCTACCGATGTCATTCATGTGAGATGCCATCAGAAGCACATGTCCATTGCTATACCCATCACCAAGGCAGCATTACAATATCTGTTAAGAAGCTGCCGGAGATTATTTTACCGGGAGAAAGAGAAGGAAAAATTTGGATGTGGCACAGGTGCCTACAATGTCCTCGAAACAATGGTTTCCCTCCAGCAACCCAGAGAGTAGTCATGTCGGATGCTGCATGGGGGTTGTCTTTTGGAAAATTCTTGGAGCTTAGCTTTTCAAATCATGCAGCTGCAAGCCGGGTTGCAAGCTGTGGCCACTCCCTTCATAGAGATTGTCTTCGGTTCTATGGGTATGCCTCTTCCCTCTTACTTTTTGATGCCACATGGAGGTGTTCTCTTGTATTTCTGTTTCCTTCATTCATTTGCATTTTTAAACTTCAACCAGCACATACTTCTTGCAGTTCACACATGGCATTGTTTTCATATGTGCAGCTTTGGGAGAATGGTTGCTTGTTTCCGCTATGCTTCAATTGACATTCATTCTGTTTATCTTCCACCATCAAAAGTTGAATTTAACTGTGATAAACAGGGGTGGATACAGGAGGAGGCAAATGAGGTGCAATTATTACTTATTTTTTCTTTTCAGCAAGCAGTTTTTCAAGTGTATCCATGCTTAGGAATGCTTGTGTACAGGTTTGTCGCAAGGCAGAGCTCTTATTTAATGAGGTGCAAAATACTCTGCATCGCTTTGCAGAGAAAATGTTTTGTGCAGTGTCTCAGGATGCTAATACAAAAGCAACTGAATTGTCAAGGCTTCACATTGCAGAACTTGAGGGAATGCTGCAGAAGGAAAAAGGAGAATATGAGGTAGCTTACTAACAGATATATGAGTGAGTAAACTTGTTTTCCCAGAATGCCTTGTGCTGATTCTTTGATTTTGTGGTTGCTTACTTCTACTATGGTATTTCCTAGGAATCTTTATGGAAGATGCTATCTAGAGAGGTAAAAGTCGGTCAACCTGCTATTGATATACTGGAGATCAATAAACTGAGGCAGCAGATGCTGTTCCATTCTTATGTTTGGGACCAACGCCTGATCTATGCTGCTAGTTTAAGCAGCACTAATCTTCAAGATGGTCAGAAGAGCTTCATTCCAAAACTCAAGGAGAAACAGGTGAATTTGGTGGAGAAGCTTGTTGAGATGGATGCAACTTCTGGGCCTAGTAAAGGCTTTAGCAGTTGTGATTCATATCTTTGGGAAAAGAAGTCTGAAATAAATCATAATCAAGGAGGAAATGATGTCAATGCTTGTCAGCCTGGTGGAGTTCATAAAGGAAGGGACAAAGACCAGGACCTGAATCTAATGAAGGAAACCGAACATTATCTTTCTTCTAGTGCAAATATTGATCTGAGTAGTGACCCTCTTGAGTCTGGAAAAACTGTGCGAAGAGCCCATTCAGAGGGGGAGTTTCCAACCATGGCCAGTCACCCTGCAAGCACAACATCAAAGGAGAATGATTGCTTCCTTCCAGACTCAACTCCAGTAAAAGAAGATGCAGCAAATGTAGATTTGAAAATTTGTGTTTTTGATAAGGTAGTTAATCCACTTGGTTCTGCATCAGATGCAAAGGTGTCTCATAATGTGGAAAACTCTCTACGTGGGGCAAGAATGCCATTCCCTGATCTGTACACCTCAGTTACACAGAGTTCTTTATTAAATGTCCAACAGAATGGTTTCAGTGAATACAATCCTGTCCATATCTCTCTGTTTAGGGAGTTTAAACCGCAAAGTGGTGCAAAGATCATTCTCCCTATAGGTGTTACTGACACTATTGTTCCTGTTTTTGATGATGAACCAACTAGTATCATAGCATGCGCATTAGTCTCATCAGATTATCATGTCCAGATGACAAAGCTTGAAAAAGGGGATTCTTCGGTCTCATCGTCACTTCTTGATTCAGTGAACCTACTGTCACTTAACTCTCTTGAGGTCTCATTGTCTGACACCTTTAAAAGTCTTGGGTCCACAGATGGGAGCATATTACCTATGTCTGGGTCCCAAGGCTCCCAAGCCTTGGATCTTCTCTATTACACAAAGGATTTGCATGCCAGAGTGTCTTTAACGGCTGATGATTTTCTGGGAAAGGTGAAGTATACAGTGACTTGTTACTATGCTAAACGTTTTGAGGCCCTTAGGAGGAGTTGTTGCCCTTCTGAGTTAGATTTTATACGATCACTCAGTCGTTGCAAGAAGTGGGGGGCCCAAGGTGGTAAGAGTAATGTGTTCTTTGCAAAAACCTTGGATGACCGGTTTATTATCAAGCAGGTTACTAAGACAGAACTGGAGTCCTTCATCAAGTTTGGACCAGCATATTTTAAGCATTTATCTGAATCGACTGGCACAAGAAGCCCAACTTGCCTGGCAAAGATTCTTGGTATTTATCAGGTACCAGTTTCTGCTTTCCATATCTACTGGCAGTTACATTACATTATATTTTTTCTTCATGGATTTGAGAATGTCCTGTCCTGATGTTGAGAATCAAACACTAACTGAACATATTTAGCAGTTCCCTGTCTTTTTAACTTTGTTGTAGTCTCGCCGATAAATCAAGGATTTTCATTTTGCTAATATGCAATATCTTTCTTTTGCTGGATTGTCCTGAAGGTTTCATCAAAGCACCTCAAAGGAGGGAAGGAGTCAAAGATGGATGTTTTGGTGATGGAGAATCTTCTGTTTAGACGCAATATTACTCGGCTTTATGACCTTAAAGGATCATCTCGATCACGGTATAACCCTGATACAAGTGGGAGCAATAAAGTTTTGCTGGACCAGAATTTGATAGAAGCAATGCCAACCTCCCCAATTTTTGTAGGGAACAAGGCAAAGCGATTGCTAGAGAGGGCTATCTGGAATGATACTTCATTTCTAGCTGTAAGTATGATACTTTTGGGATTACACTTGGGCAACTAGCAATTGCACCAGGGCTTTTTTCTTTTTTTTCTTTAAAAGCATTTCCCTTGGACCCTCTGAATAGGAACCTCACACATCTCATACCTGAATCGACTCTGCAAATTAGTAGAAGGGGTTGGTATTATTTTTTTGTAACAGCAGAGGACTTGATGTATGCCATACTCATTTGGGTTAGAGGATAGAAGAATTCAAAGATCATTGGATAGTCTCACCTTATTGTTGAATATTTCTCCCCTTAAATTTATGCTCACAATCAAATTAAATGTACTAAACCATTCCATTGCTCAGCTCCAGAATCTTTCCTCAGAATTGTTTGTCAAATTAACGAAATAACTAATGGAAGCTGGGCTGGTTCTTTTAGTACACTGGCGTATTCTTGAGTGCACTTATCCCTTGCTGTGCTTCTATAATTTGTGGTTTTATGTTCCAACAGTCGGTTGATGTAATGGATTACTCATTGCTAGTTGGTGTTGATGAGGAAAAACATGAGCTGGTGCTGGGAATCATTGACTTTATGAGGCAGTATACATGGGACAAGCATCTTGAGACTTGGGTAAAGACCTCTGGCATTCTTGGTGGGTCCAAAAACACAACTCCAACTGTGATCTCGCCTCAGCAGTACAAGAAAAGATTCAGGAAAGCAATGACTGCTTATTTTCTTATGGTGCCAGATCAATGGTCCACCCCTAAAATCATTGCCAGTGGTTCACAATCAGACCTTGGTGAGGAAGCTTTGGCAGCTGGGCCTCTGTAGTGCTTTGAAGATTAAGTTGATCTTTGATTTTTCACTTCTCTACCTGTGTTCTTACTCTAATTTTGGCCATATTTTTCCTGTATGTACATCTGTTGATTCTTTTGTTATAAGTAGGCACAATTTTGAGGCCTTGAAATCTTTTTCAAGTATATGTGAGAGGCATGCCAGATTGTCATAAATGTTCTTATTCTTTTCTAGAAGGAAACTTTTTTGAGTAATTGTACAGTATCAACACATTTATTTTGCTGTTTGAACTTTAGTACTGATTTGAGGCTTTGAAATTAGAATAGCGGCTAGCCCAACACAGGTGGTGGTGGCCTTTGCAGACGGCTTCTTAAGGTAGCCTCAAATGATCTAACAGACAATTTCAGAGTATAAAGTGCAAAACAGTATCATAGCAGGCGGTCATCTTATTTGTCAGGAATGATACAAGACCAATGCTTGCTTATTTTAGGCATTTTTTGCCTTCAAACAAGCCGGTTACCTTCAAATTTGGCGGTCCAGTGGACTGAAAAATGTTTGCTGGGATGCCTAGTGATAGCCATTTAACAATCCGAAAGATTAGCACTATTCTACTGATTTCATTGTAGCTCTTGGGAATTTGAATGTGACTCTTATAAGCAAAAATTACAGTGGTTTCAGCTAGCACCTGTCAGGGACACATGCAACATGATACAGCTCTTCAAAGTAACAAAATGCTTGCTGTTGCTAATATCCGCTAGTCTTTAACATCGGTTACACCTTCTGGGGAAATCTGGAAACGCCCTTCAGCTTCAGCCAGACAAGGGGAACTTATTACCTTACAAATCCTTTCTTCTCCTCGTCCTTTCCGAAGAGCGAGCCTACAAAGGATATACTGTAACTAATGAACAATCTTGAAAGAGAAAACCCACTTTCTCATGCAATGAAAAAGGGTGTTTCTAGTACATGACATCCTGCTTTACAATCCTTAGGAAGGTTCATTCTTCAAACTCAGATTCTTGTATTTGCAAGGAGGCTATAGTCATGACTCAAACATGTAACCTTCCAGTCACAAAGGAGCAAGCTATCGTTGCACTAATGCTCACCCTCGTAGAAAAATATAAAAGTTTACTTGGGAAAAGAAAACATTGGAATTACTAACCTGGTTGTGGAAGCATGTGCCATAATATTGCCACCAATAGGCTTGATTTGAGGCCCAGCAAAAATAGCAGAACCATCGACTTGTGCAACAACTTGGTTTGTAATGACAACAGCCACACCAAACTACAATGAAAATATAAAATTCTAATAAACAAGTGCATAAGTATCCGTACAACATGGGAAAAAGAGAAAAAGAGACATGCAGAGAATCATGTAGCCCACTATCATGCCTATTATCCTTATAATTGCCCAGCAACATTCACTTGTGCAGACACTTGTCCTCAGAAAAATTCACTAAAATGACAACTTTTTAAGAGTACCTCATCCGCCATCTTCTGAAGGCTCCTTAAGAACTTTGCAAGATGCATTTGTCGGGCTGATAGTTCTCCCCTACCACTGAAATCTGTTCTGTACAGTGCAGTAGCACTGTCCACTATCATGAGAGCAAACCTGTATAGTCATGACTCATTAGGATATCCTTTTAACCTAGGACAAGAAGAAGCTATATGCATTTGATTGAAGATTCTTCAATAATGAACATCAATAGTACTGTAGAAATTTTTTTCTTTAGCAAATGAAATTCCTACTAACAATAATTAAATATTGGAAATTTTTTATTCTGATATATTGCTTAGAAGTGAATTAAAAACAAGAATTTTGGAAGGAACAAGTTGTAATTTTGCAAGGTTGAATCACACGGAGCTCATGTCAGCAGTAGAAAAGAGCCATGAATTGTGCTCCAAATCAGGACATAAAGAAGTCTCCTTCTTTCTGGCTGCTGCTAGTGATTGAGCTATAAAATTACAAGAATAATCAATACAAATACCTTGTTTCAACCATCATTGAGGCTGCTTCAAGCAAAAGCCTTGATTGATGATCGGTGTTATATGCCCGAGCATAAGCCACATTCTCCAAAACATCAGCACCATTCAATCCAAACCTATAATATTTAGCACAAACCATTGACCATCTGATTCTAAACAAGTAAGAGCAGAGTCTTCTCACTAAGGTAGCTGTATAAGACCTGTCAGCTATCTGTAGGAGTCTCTGTGGCCTGAACGTGCCCTCAGCATCTATGTACATTGCTTTCCCTTCCCCACCTCCTTGATCTAGAGGAAGCTGAGATAATGGGGTGCATTAGATGATAAGATATGACAAAATGAACATGCCACATTTTCCTTGAAAGAATTGCCTAGAAGCTAGTAGTGCACTGAGCTGGCCTAGAAAACAAGGTATGAAAATCATCATAGTCAAAAAGGGACTTCCTCTAGGCAAATGTCTTTTACAAGTTTCAATGGAGTAACCATGCTTTAGCCCATCCAAATAGTTTTCATGGAACTAAAGTGACCTCTTTTTCCCAGAAAGCTGTGCAGAGAATGAAAAGCTCTTACTTGGCATGTGACGCAGAGAGTGTGGCACAGCTGAGTCTTTCCAGATCGAAACTCACCATATATTTCAGTAATTGATCCTGTCTCAATCCCTCCTGTCAAAAGCTAGGAATAATTATACCACATAAATAGATTGCCTATAATAATCAACAGTGTTCTTGATGGTTATCATTAAGAAAGTGCATGCCTTGTTTAGTTATTTGTTAGAAAATATCTAAATATCATGTGAGAATTACCTTCCAAAATCTTGTCAAGTTCTCTTGAACCAGATGTTATTTGAATTATTTCTAGCCTCTGCGCATGGAGTTGGCTGGCACTAGTAAAACCCAGAGGCACCAGTTTGGAAGCTGTCATGACCAACACTAAACACATATTAACATCGAGAAAAACGGTGAAAATGTAATGACATGGATAGAAAAATAATGAAAGAATTTTATGCCTGCTTCAATGATTTTGTCAACTTTAGCTTCACTGATTCCTTTAATTTGGAGAAGCTCTTTCCTCGGAGAATAAGCAACAGACTCAACTGTGCAGAGTCCAGCATCCTTAAGTTTTTTTATGTCAAGGGAAGCAATGCCAGAGTCCTTGAATCAAAGATCAGATACATTAAAATATGATTGAATGCATCACCTCTATATTGTGAAAGACAAGACAGCCAAAGACTACCACATTTATTAATGCAATGTTCGAACAATAAACAACAATGCAATTAGAAAAGACCACATAGATGAGCACATCTTTTCAGACATAGAAAATTTGATATGAAGATAGAAAGTCCCAATTGAGCCAAAATAGAAGAGGGTCCACTGTGCTGGAAAAATAGGGTTTGAACTTGAAAGACGAGTGGGAAGAAAGCCAGAACCACTGGAATGCAAATCCTATTTCATCTGGAAAATCATTATTAACAATCCAATTTCAATAACTGAGAAAGGTCTTGAGAGTCAATTCCAATTTCGATGTTACCCATAATCCGTTTGTAAGATCTTGAGAGTCAATTCCTATGAAATATTCAGACTCATTTCAGCGCACAATGAAAAGAAACCCAACATATTAAGAGAACCGATAAAGGGCACTTACTATTAAGCAGCATGAAAGAAAACCCCATTTCCGTTCTCATTGACGTCAAGAATTCAATTAAAAGAGCCATCTTGGGCCATCATACCAAAAAAGAAGCAACCCCATTTACAAAGTACCATTCTGGAGTATAACTTCAATATGAACAAAGAAAGAACAGCACACTTACAAAATCTTGTTCAAATAGAAAAAAAAAATTCAGGCAAGATTGACGAAAACGAAAAATCCCAATTGAATTCAGACCCGAATTGTGCTTGTGGTGTCATCAATTGATGAAAAGATTGGGTCTTGAAGATGGGGTAGTGACCTGAAGCTGTTCAACAGGGAAAGGGCCATGCTGGATGTCCTCGACTTCCTCGATCTGCTTCTGTTGCTGTTGATGTGCCACCTTGTAATTTCTTTGTTGTTCCATGTCCAAATATCTGTCGATCGATCGAGAGAGAATAAGGTTCAGAAATAGGAAAGGCAAAAGGCAAAAGTGCTGGTGCTAATTAGGCTAGGGATTGGAGGGAAAATGGCAGGTTCAAAAGACTTTCAGAGAGCGCCAAATATGTGCCTGCAGGCTTGCTACGGAAGCTTCTACCTTGCTCCTTGCACTACTGTATCATAATACAATGGCCCGTTTACGGAGGCCTAATCATCTCTCTTCGGCCCATTTCTATGAAATCTTAATGGCCTTTGAGCTCATGCCCGTCGTATGCACTCCCACCCTTACAGAAATAAACTCGGTTCCGATTTAGAAAAGCCCGAAGGGAACTCATGGACACCGAAAATTCCCAATATGAAGCCCACTATTCGCTTCAAAATGAAAACTATTAAAGCAAAAGTCCGGGCCCTATGAAAAAAATAATAACAACAACAACAACAACAACAATAATCATCGTATTATTATCATCTGGCGTAAATCTAAAAAATGCCCTTAAATTATTCGGAATTTAAAACGGGTGTTAATATATTATTTTAAAAGTGTCTCAATTATTATTATTATTATTATTATTATTTTCTTCTTCTTCTTTTACATTTGGTATTGAGTTAGTTCCCTTTCAAGGGGGTCAAATTAAAAAGGGTCCTTCAATATAGCTTTGTTTCAACAAATGAATCATTGAATTAGGGAAAGAAAACCAAGCTTTGTTTCCAATAATTAATGGGATTTGAAGAATAAGAATAATTCTTAATCACGTATTAATACAAACTCTCTAATCCTCTGTAACTCTCAACGTTTTGTCATAATGTCGCGTTATAGACGATGCGTGCTTGTGACAACCACTGGCTTGCATCAATGAAGGGATTCACGGTAAAACTGGATGCCTGTTCTGCTGTCATGTTGGGCCTAACACCAGGCCATCCCACTCTTCCATTTGTTGCCGACCCAGGCCCAATATTTTGGTACTCACCAAAGAAGATCGTGCTAGGTGGGACGGTGTTGGGCTCCAACGGGATCCATCCCGACAGGTCCAAGAACTCCCCAATTAATGACCGCATGATCACCGTTGTTGAATAATTTTTCCAGGGCCTACCAAGGTAGCTTGTGGCCATCAGGTTGCCAATCTCGGTAATTTGACAGCGGTGGATCGAGATGCCAGTGTTTTGATTTGGATCAGTCTTTCCCTGGGCCGTGATGACGTTGTATTGTCCTTGGATGGGCTGTCTCGGTTGGATCCTGCAGCTCTGGAAAATAACCGCTGCGTTTCCAAAAATGAAATCTATGGTCCCGACAATTCGGCAATCACGGTAGAATTGGCGATTTGAGTGCGTGTAGAGTGTGTCTTGGTAAGCGTCGAATGAGCAACGGTAGAAGGCCGATCGGTCCGATGATACACGCAGGGCTACTGCTTGGAACTTTTCTGGGCCTGCTGTATTTTTGAAGCCCATGTCTCTCGCAATGAACCCTCTCCCTTCAGCGGCTGCACCAAATTTTATATCATTTATCATACGAGTTTTTCCAAGTACACTGAAATTCATTCACCGACAGAAAATTGGAGGCATGGCCATTCTTCATACGATTAATTGGACCAACTCAATGGCCAACATCAAGCAAAAAGGACTCCCCCATTAAGTTAAAAGTGAATATTATTACATAATATTCTAACCAATTTTCAATTCGATATCAGCCAGACATGCATATAATATAAACAGAAAAATACATAAATACGTTAAAATGTATGCATTTACAAGCAATGTAGATCTATGCATTATATTTGTTATTCATTATATATATAATTTTACTTTTTTTTTAATTTAGGATTTTAATTAATAGAAAGCAAACGTAAATATATGACTAGTAGTTATAGTATAGAACTCGTGAAGCAAAGTTGAAACTCTAAATAGAAACACAGGTCCCTATGTCAACTTATGCCCTATGGGGTAGTGTGTTACAATGGTGTGGACTAACCCGGAGAGACTCACTTACCGAAAGTGGCGGAGAAGTAGGTGGAAACGCCATCCGCGAAGTTTTTGCTGCCGGAGACAACGGTCTCGTTCATTCCATCCCCATAAAGCATCACATTCCAACAATCTTCAGCTATTGTCACATTTTCTAAGTACACACCTTGTTTGACGTATATAACGAATCTTGAGTTACTCCGCCTGGGAATTGAATTTACTGCTTCGGTTATGGTCTTGTGATCTCCGCTCCCATCCTTTGCCACCGTTAGATTTGGTTTACGATTATCATTATCCAATAACAGCCTCTCGTCCCTTCTGTGGACCCACCTGGGAAAGCCCTTATCAAGGTCGTCATCACCATCAAGCAAAAGCCTGCGGTGATTTGGGACATGGAGATCATTAAGGATAAACAGCGCGTTGGAAAAAATTGCCAAGCTGTTACCCGTGTATTCCGCTGAGTTTTTCATGGCGTGTTTCATTTCATCCCTCAGGTTCAAGTGGCGCTCGGTCTCCTGGAGTCCGTCCAGGCACGTTTCCTGATCCGTGATGACAGTGCTCAGCCACGTCCTGATGTCGTTGATCCTGGAGGACGCCAGCGCCGGAAACATTCTCATGGATGACACGCAGTCTTCGACTTGATGGATGGCATCCATAAAAAGTGTTTCACAAGCGCGCAATGCTGACTGTACTAATGGATCCTCGTTCTCGTTGCCATAAGCACGGGAAGATAAAATCCTTTCAGGCAAAGAAGAGAGCTTTGAGAGCTCTTCCAGCGTAACATGTAAAGACAACAGAAATAGGCCTCCTGGACCGGTCGGCAGGTTCGGTTTGGTCTCATTTAAAGAAGAGGCGGCGTCTTTGAGAGCTGACGACATGCTAGAGTAGCATGACTCGTTGTACCTTGTCACGTTACAAATAGCTTGGATGGACGCTGATGGTGATAACCCAGCAGTTGAATCGAAATTCTTGTTCTGTTTGGACTTGTTGCTGTTCACGAACTGCAATGTTCCCACCAGTGTAGCAATGGCGACTGTGACCGACAAGATGGCGGAAACAACGATAACGATCAGGTTTCTGCGGGCCTTCCTGTGAAATGCCTGCTCTGCTATCTCATCTACCTTGCTACAGCTATTGAAAGATTTTCCTGTTTCCATTTTCTTTTCCTTCTCTTGTTCGGTCTCCTCCTCTTTCTTCGGTTTTTCAGACTAAGTAAGAGCATTGAGTGATCCTAGGCTTTATAGCAAGTAGTACCATGCAGCATCTCAAAATTACTTACTACACTCCTTATTTATTAATATATATAACAATTTTATAATTTTTAATTACATATTTTTTTAAAAAAAAAATTAATTAATTTTTTTATTTTTTCACATACAACATAAATTAATTTATTTTTCAAATTAGTCAAATTAAAAATTTTAAAAATTAAAAGGTCTCCCCTGTTGTTGTTGGAGAGTGGTCAAAAGGCTAACGAGGGAATGGGATATTAATGCCGTGTGCCCTTGTTAATGACGTCTTTAAGTATGGTAATTAATAATAGAAACAAAACTTCTGACGGAGATACATATGCTTTTGTCCTCTTAGGCTACGTTTGCCGAAAAATCAAATAAGTGGGGCTCGGGCCACCCTCCGTACATGGCCACCGGTGCCCACTTTTATGGACAATTGGAAGCTGGAGAGCCGAACTAGGTTTTGCACTTGCTATTTTTCAGTACAAACGTCACACACGCAACAATGCAAATGAAGTACCTGAGAAAACATTAACTTTGAAAAATCGATGAGTTCTGTTTTCAAGTATTCCTGGCTTCGTTTACTCTAGTCTACGTAGCTAGGTTTGACTAGATTATCCATTAGAACTCTACCGAAGCCTAGCAATCTATTTGATAAAACGGGATTGGCTGGCATTACTAGATGTGGTCAAATCAAGAAGCAGCTGTTTAGGCAACCAATTGCCCAACATCAATAACCACACCGTCTTATTTATCAGGGTTTTGATGCGTTTTCAATATGAACCCACGTTACATTTTTTATTTTTGCCGGTTGTTGTAGGCCAATGATCAACGAATATGCCTTTCTATGCTGTAATGTCCCTGTCCGAAAGGGCCAAAAGAAATATTGGAGATGGTACGGACAAATGCATCGTTGGTTTTCGATTTTTGCCAACGATAGACTCTCCGGTTGATGTCGAACAAACAGAAAGAAATGCTAGGAAGTTAGAAGGTTCTTTTCATCTAAGATTGAAGAGTGGCAAACAAAGACAAACATGTGGGCACACGCTCACATAATGAGTTTCAGATAACTGTAGTTCGCACTAATTGAAATCATGTGCCCAACAGCTTCTCGAAATCAACTCCAGTTTTAGCATCTTTTCATGGTACATCCAAGATTAATGTGTCCACAAGGGAACCTTTAAGCAAATAAGCCAAACTTAACAGGAGAGCCCACGGCATTAATCCAGTCTCCTTGCAAGAAAGGCCCTGCGGTATATTTCAGAGCCTCCTGTCTATTAATGACATGATATCCAGGCCACTTGACCCTCGCAGTAGTCTTGGCACCAGGTCCTTTGTTGTTGTACTCTGCGTAATAAAGGGTATTGAGTCCGAAGTTTCCTTGCCATTCCAACCATCCATCAGGGTGAATGAAATCCTCAATTTGTGATTCTATTATAATGGTTCTCGAGAATTCCTTCCAAGGCCTTCCAAGGTAACTCTTGATCGTGGTCTTCGCAGGAACGAGCTCCGCATCTGGCTCTATGCGACAATTTTGCAGCACAATTCCTGTGGTTTCATGTCTGTCAGTCCTGCCTTGGGCTGTAACGATGTTTTGCTGGTTTTCCATGGGTTTCCTGACGACAATCAGGCAGTTCTGGAAGATAGCAGCTGCGTCACCGAAGATGAAATCAACGGTGCCAGAAATGACACAGCTTCGGTAGAACTGGCGATGAGTTTGTGCATATAACGTATCTTGGTATCCCTCAAAGCGACAGTTGAGAAAGATTGCGCGATCTGCTTGGACACGAACAGCGACTGC
The DNA here is from genome assembly GCA_021464305.1 of Kandelia obovata. Taxonomy (NCBI): domain Eukaryota; kingdom Viridiplantae; phylum Streptophyta; class Magnoliopsida; order Malpighiales; family Rhizophoraceae; genus Kandelia; species Kandelia obovata. The sequence continues at coordinate 3,525,556 of CM038481.1, forward strand.
CTGATGCTTTTGTGGACCTGCAGTGTTCCTGAATCCCATAGCTTTGGCCAAAAATCCATCTCCCATAGCGGCTGCAAAACATTATTAATTTCTGTAAAGAAGCTGACTTGAAACTATAATGGTTTTGTAATTTTTCCTCCTTAACTCCTGTCTAATCTTCTGCACCTGTAGTAAGATCCTTTCTTGCAATTCCAACCCGTCATGTCACCTCCAAATCGTGCCCCGAGTATTATCATTTATCTATTTTACTCTTTTGACCAACTGAATATAATTGAAGAAAATCCATTGTTTAGAAATGCAGAGAGTGAAGTGCCCAACATACCAAAAGTTGCAGTTCTGAAAGTCTGGACTCCATCTGCAAAATTTTTGCTTCCGGTGACAATGGTCTTCTGTGACCCATCACCATACATTGTAACGTTCACCATCTTCTTTGTCAGTGTCACGGTCTCATCATAAACTCCCGCCTTAACATAGATGACGTACCTGCATGCCCATGAGTATGGAAGAAGCTTTTGCACATATCAATAAAATTTTCACCCAAATAAACAGTGCATCTCTTGGCACAAGAACATTTGAATTCTCTGTAAGAAATTCGAACTTGTGAATAATCTTCAGGAAGAGAGATACATAAACCGTAAGTAATATTATCAATAAATTGCTTTAAAGGTACATACCTTCCTTTGTATGTTGCTGGCATGGCAGCTAATGCTTCTGAAATGGTTGCAAACTGTCCGCTACCGTCTTTTGCCACAGTAACGTCTGGCGTTGGCTTTTCAGCATTGGCGCCCTTCAGTATTCTTCGATCTTCATGATTCATCCAGGTAGGAAGGCCTTCATTGTCTAAGGAGGATACATTGCATTCCTGTGATAGCAGGCGACGGCTGACTCCTGGAATATGAAATTGAGAAAGGAAAGAACTTAATGCCGAAATGATGGCAAGGGAGTTGCTGGTGAGCTCCTTTGCTGCCTTAAATGTATTCTGCACATCGGTTTTTAATTTTCCTTCAGGGAAACCATCAATGCAAGTTTGTTGGTAGGAAATGACGGCACTTAGCCAATTGTTCAACTCCGGGATATTTTTACCGAGCTTCCCCAGATCAGCACTGGCACCAGATAAAGATTCTTTCAATTCTTCTTTAGCATTTTCAACGAGTTCTCTGCAATCTTCAAATGCTGCTTTCTCTTGCGGGGTATCAAAATTGAACGAGGCGGCCTTGTCCAAGACTTTCTCAATCTCATCATCCGCTGCTTGGATTGCTAGCTTGAGAAGGTCCTTCGGCTGAGCCTTAGAATTATTTTTCACGGCTTTCTCCAAGGTATCGTGGCACGTATCTTTATAACTGGCGGCATTGCACACCGTCTTGATAACTCTTTCGACGTGTGAGACATCTACTGTGGGGGCCTGAGATTGAGTTGTTTTGTCTCCGCTGCCATGGCCGCTTCCTTTGGTGGTGACAACGGCAACCGCACTGGCTGCCACCACACCGACCAAGAGAAAAACTGAAACTGCAACAAGGGTAACCTTCTTCCTGAACTTCTGTTCCCTTTCTAATCTTCTTCGCTCGGATATTTGATCAAAATCTTGAAATGCCATCGTGACAGAGCCTCCAGGCAGAGGTCACCCTGCCTTAGAATCAAACCAAGGCAGAGGGTTGGTTAACAACAAGAGATTAGATTAAGAAGGGGCGAGCGGGGGAGAGGAGGGCGGTGTTCCTTAATTATTAGTTATACATATATATTTCTCCCCAAAAGTTGTTAGTTTTTTTGGAAAATTAGCCTTTGTTGTTATGCAAATAGCAAAAGAGGTCTGGACAGGAGCTTTTCAAGGTGCTTCTATTCAAAAGTTGGTTAGGGGATTTGCAAAAAAAAAAAAAAAAAAAAAAAAAGCTGACACAGATTTTTCCCCTTCTAACCGCATTTCCCGCTATGGCTCTGGCCTTCAACCTTAGCAAGTCAACGTTTATATCCCCATCAAAGCTATACTCAAAAGCAGACAATCAGCCAAGTTTTGCCCAGTGATTTTCCAGCCTTCGTTCTAGGCACCATCATGTTGCTTCTGACTTTTATGGCCGTTAACGGGAATTGATTACCAATCCATTGCTACGAGAAGGCTCAAGAACTGCATATGCCCAATTCCTTTTCATGCCCAACATTACTGCATATTATTCTCTTTTGGGTCTGGGCCTCAAGAAGACCCAACCTCGCAAAATTTTAAAAATAAATAAAAATTCATGCTTTGCTTGTAACAAGTTTATTAAACCGTCACTGGTCGTTAAGTCCGATGATAAAGTTAACTAAATTATTAATTTTCAAATTTAAGGTTCCAATCTTAATCTTACAAACTGAAAAATAAGCTTATTAATCCATTTACATTGCCTCAGAGCAAAAAATAAAAATAAAAATAAAAAATAACGTAGACCCATCAACAAATTTATAGATTTAATTTATTAAAATGTTATATATCTACTCTACTATTATAAACAAAAAAAAAATACGGCATTGCTAGATTCCCTAAGCCTAATGGGTTTGGAAATAAGAGACAGGGGGTGGGGTGGGGTGGGCTTAGAACGACGGATGACCCTCTTAAGACATTTTAACTAGTACAAAAACTTCGACATTAATCAAGAAACCACCTTATTGGATCTGCTATGTGAGGACCTCAATCATTCATTGATTATCCATGCATAACAAGTAACTAACACGTGTGTGTATATATATATATATTTATTTATTTATTTTATTATTTTTCAAAATGGGAAAATATGATGGTAGAACCAAGCATTAGCCAACAAGTTGCTGTCAAACAGGGTTCAATTTTAGTAACTCCCAGTTGGGAAATAAAATCATTCCGGCCCATGGAGGATTCCCTGCTAACCCACATTGCATTGCTCAAACCGTCCATCCTGACTACAAGTACGCAGAAGAAATGATGTGTCATTAATGTCTTTTGGAAAATAATTGATGACTTCACCGACCTCTGACACACAAATATCTCCAGAACAACACATGCCGCAAGCTTCAAATCCCGTCTTCATATGGAAATGAAGTGGAATCTAGCCACTCGTCGCCAGTGATAAAATATGACACTGTAAAATTATAGGCTTCATCATGATTCATGATATGGTAGCCCGGCCAAGTAACTCGGTTATCCGTGGCAGAACCAGGTCCAGAATTATTGTACTCTCCATAATACAGCCTGTCTAGGCCATCGTCACTGCCATTGCCAGACCATACTGTCCATCCTGCTGGATCAATGAAGTCATCTATGTAGGACTCAATCAACACTGTCAGAGAGTAGACCTTCCATGGCCTCCCTAGATAGCTCTTGACGTTGCTAGAATTGGAGTACAAGTCGTCTGTGGCCAAAATTGAACAATTCTGCATCGAAATTCCGGTGCCTTCATCTGGGCTGTCTCGTGATTGGGCTGTGATGACGGTGAATTGGCCCCGCATTGGCATTCTGGATACAATGTTGCACGCCTGGAAGACCACTGCCGCGTTGCCGAAAATGTAGTCTATGGTCCCGGATATGTCACACTCTCTATAAAATTGTCGAAATGAGTGCACGTATAATGTGTCCTGATAACCATTTATCGCGCACCTGTACATTGCTGCTAAGTCTGCGTTTATGCGGAGGGCAACTGCCTGGTGCTTCCTTGGTCCAGCGGTGTTATCAATGGTTATATCCCGTGCCAAAAATCCCTCACCTGAAACGGCTGCAATTTGAAAGACAAAAAACATTGGTAAATCCAAATTGTATACAAGACTTGTATTCCTTTTGTAGGATTCAATTATTCTCAAATCCTGCTAATTGAAAGGTAGAAACTCTAGCTTCAAATGTACTGCTTAGATATTTTGTGTTGACACATCCTTGGACCCCAACTGACAGGCACATTATCATCAGAATCCACCGAAAATAGAGATGGAAAGGAACAGAGGAAATTTAAAATTGTACCAAGGGTGGCAGATCTGAAAGTGGTCCAGCCGTCGCCCACACTTCTATTACCAATAATGAAAGTAACGTCACTACCATTGCCAAGCAGAACAATATTGGGCTTGTAGCTTGGGATTTCAACATTCTCGTGATATACCCCTTCTTTAACATAGATAATGATCCTGTCATCGTAACTATTATTTGGAGCAAAATTTATGGCATCTGTAATGGTACTAAAATTTCCACTTCCATCAGCTGCTACCGTGAGAACCTGACTGGGGTCATACTCATCGCCATCACTTTGCAGAATCCAACGATCTTTTTCAGACATCCACCTTGGAAATCCCAGAAGTCTCCGATTTTTGCGAGGACCTGCCTTCGGAAGCATAGAAAGAGAGTTGCTAACATGCTTGTAAGTATCAGTCAAGGAATTCACCAGGCAAGGCTTCAATGGACCGGATGCATATTCCAGGCCTTCCAAGCACGTGTTGTTGTTAGTGAGGGCTGCACTGAGATAAGCCCTGGCATCGGCTAGTTTACGAGAATCACCCACACGGACTCTTGAAACAGATCTTTGTAAAGAAGACAATGTGATCTGATGGAGATCTTTACAATCTTGTATCACTCCTTGTTGCTTTTCAACGATGTTCGAGCCAGCAACAGCAATGGCGAATAATTTAATTAGCTTTTCAGCCTCGGATATTGAAGTTTGGAGAGATTGAAGTAGAAAAGTAATGATGCTTGGATTGATGTTTATTGAGATGGAAAGCTTCAGGGACTCAAAACAAGCATCTGGGTAAGGTGCGCCATTGCAAAATGTTCTTATTGAAGAGAGATGGGCATCTAGAGAAGCTGAAGAGGATACATTAAGAGCTGTTGTGGGAATGAAGCAAAGTGGGGAGAAGAGAAGAGGAAAGAGAACCATTGTCAGCTTTAGACTGGAGAAGAAATCCATGAGAATTGCTTGCAAAGCCTTAGCCTGCAACGAAAAGGGCATTTACTCGTTTTCAGAGCTTGGAGAGAAGCTTTTAGTGTTGATTGGTCTTTAAATAAACTCTTTGGAAATATATAATTTGCATGGATTCTTGACTATCGGATTAACATATCACGAGTGCATGGAATTTAGCGACTCTGATTTTTTAGTAAACAGTAATAACAACACATTATTACTTCTAATTTTTACCCCATATATTATAAGTATTTAAATTATTTTTCTTTGTATAATAAAAAAATTATTTTCTAAATCTTTCTTTAAATCTATATATGGCTATATATTAGTCAGTATTCTCAATTTAATCCTTTTATTTTGACAAATGATCGTAGCAATTATGAATTGTCCTCATCTTTTATCATGTTATTAATATTCTTTTTAAATTTAGGTCATAAAAATTATAATTCATTCATCAAAGTCAAGTTATATTTTGTTAAAAATCATTTATATTGAAAAAGTTATCGATTTTGTTCTAGAAATTACAGCTGCAAATTGCGAAATTATTTTGAAGAAGTTGTTAATTTTGTTATGAAAATTACATTAGAAATAAAGACCAAACACATACAAATTTTCTTACTATGAAAATGGCCCCAGAGATAATTTTATGATATGGAAATAGACCATTGGAAAAGTTTTTTTAGTATAAAATTAGTACATAAGTAATTATTTTCATGATGAACCAATAAGATATTATTTTAAAATTTTAAAATCTCTCTCTCTCTTTTTTTGTTTATATAATTTCATTTGTAGCAAAAAAATTTAAATGTACACTCAAAGGAATTTATATTTAATTATTTTTGAATGTGTATAAAAGAAAAACAATTATTAAAAGATAATAAATTTTTTTAAAAAAAAACATGTAATTTTTTTAGATTATAAAATTAAGAAATATATTTTTCTATTATACATATTATAATTTTATGTCTTTTATCAATCTAATTCAATTTTCTTATTAAATATTTTGGAGACAAGACATACCTTACACTAGGATTAATTAATGTTTCACGGGACAGTAAAAGACGGAATCCACCGCTTTAAGCACTCGTGTTCACAAATACGGATATTAGAAAGGTAGGCTGAATTAGACATACAAACGTGTTAAGAAAATGCTCATGTCCTCTACTTCTTGTCTTTTAGTTCCAACTTGACGCTTATTTAATCGGAGAAAAAGAACAGTACACAGTCCAGTTATGGTTAATGATACTTTCGAGTGGGCGCGTGCACCGGTAACAGGTGAGCCAATTTTCATTTTAAGACGACCTTGGGGTTCACTTTCGTGACAAGGAGCGACACCCAGACCTTGGATTTCATTGGGGCTTTGTAATCTGCTGCACGTGTATGTCCCGTATTGGCTGTGAAGAGTTTAGCTTTTGTGATTGCTTCTGGCAAGACGGTGTGGTCTAGGTGAAGGTCTAGCTGCTACGCGGTTCAATAAATAAAGTACACCAATTAAATACTTGAATCCATTTTGAACGTAAAACTATAAATTATATTATTATAATTATTAATTATATATTTTTAATTTTTGACATATAATTATATTGAATAAAAAATGATCATAAACGTGTATTTAACTAGATTGTAACGTGAGATTGCTTTTATAATGCACTTAGCAATGAAACTCATCAATTATTAGGAAAGTGAGAAATTAGGATTGAAAACTTGGCCTACGTGCCTAAGCTAGAAGCCACTTCCCTATCACCCTACCTATCCCCGTAGCATCAACAGCAGTATCAGCCCACTCAGATTTATTATTATTATTATTATTATTTTGTGTTAACCACTCAGAGACCAATAAAACAAAAAATTGGTGGCGGCCCGTGGACGGCAAAGAAAAAGGGCCCTTCCCACAAATGAAAATGGATGAATAGAGAAAAACTAACTAGGTACATTATTGAATGTCCTTCTCTCATTTATGTGGTGTAAGATTCTTTTTTTTTTTAAGATATAGGATTCGGGTAGCATGCACTCTTTATATATATATATTTGATATTTTTATTGATATTCATACATTAAATTAATAAAATTAAAAATTTTCATAAGAGAGTATCAACTTAAAAAAATATCCATTAAAATATATAATAATATTATTTATATAACTTAATTTTTTTTTATATAAAAATTAAATAATATTCACTTTTCACGTTTAGATAGATTTAAATGATTATTGGATTAAAGTTTTAGTATGAAAGATTAATTTCTTGTAAAGGGAAAAATTATTTTCGTCCAATGGTTCGAGCTAGGAAAAAAGGGGCTATTCATCCAACTTCCTAAGAATGATCAATGACATAATTTTTAATTTTAAAAAATTAAATTTCATATTTGGTATATTAGTTTACAAATGAAAAGGAGCTAAGTATGAGATGTGATTGAGAAGTAAGAAGATTTTAGAAAAAATTAGAACTGTTGTCTGAAAAACCGATTCCCCCAAAGAGCCATAAGATAGCTAAAAGTCTTGCTAAAATAGCGGTTAGTTCTTATATATATTAATGTTATTCATTTGTATATGTGGACCAGTAAAATCCAATACAATCATATAACAGAGGAAGAGGAGGCACGTGTCCCTGGGGCTCTTGTTTATGAAACTTCATTTGACAAAAACCATCAAATGAAATTGGCCTCGGAACTAGAAAAATAATGCCGAGAGAGAGAGAGAGAGAGAGAGAGAGAGAGAGAGAAATAGTTGAGGCCAATAGCAGAAAGAGAAAAAATATATATATTCACCCCATGAAACTGAGCAGGCATGTCATCCTATGTACTTGAAATTACTTCAACAAAGGAACGAGCCAACCAACACCCCATGAATACACCTTTTATTAAGCCTTCAACCCTGCAGAGTACCTCACCCCTGTTGAGGGCAGCCACAAGTTTCCTCGAATGAATTGAGCCACTGTAAAATTATTAGCCTCCACAGAGCTGTTCAATATATGATAACCAGGCCATTTAACCCTCTGGGCTAGCCCAGCTCCTGGCCCATAGTTCGCGTGCTCGGCATAGTATAATGTATCCAAGTACTGATCACCATTCCATTCAAGCCATCCCTCAGGGCTTACGATGTTACTCATGTAGGATTCCATGACAATGGTTCTTGAAAAGTTTTTCCAGGGTCTACCAAGGAAAGTGTATGTGGAGTTAACGTAAGGCAGGAGATCTGAATCAGCCGATATGTTGCAGAATTGTATGGAGTAGCCTGTTGGCTCGTATGGGTCCTGGCGGCCATGAGCTGTTATGGTGTTCTTTTGGTTTGGTAGGCCTTTCTTGGCTCGAATATCACACTCCTGGAAGATGGCAGTGGCAGAGCCAAAAATGAAATCTACAGTCCCACTGATGCGGCATTCCCGGTAGAATTGACGCATGGTGTGCGTATAAAGTGTATCTTGGTAGCCTCTAATGTCGCATTGGAAGAAGACCGAAAGATCAGAATCGGAGCGGAGAGCTACTGCTTGGTGCTTTTGAGGTCCTGCCGTGTTCTCGAAAGTTATGTCTCGAGCTATGAATCCTCTTCCACTAACTGCTGCAGATACCACCCAATAAAAAGGTAAAAAATAAAAATAAAAATTCAGATGGTAAACCCTCATAAGCATTATAATTTACAACTTTATGCGTAAAAGCATAGTTCATGTGAAAGTTGCGTATAGTTTGATGATCCTATTCATGGTTATGATCATTCTAGGGCGACAGAGACATGTCAATATATATGTTAACCAAACCTATGCCCCCAGATCCACTTCTAATTCTAGCTACTTTGAAAGCAAATTAACAAATAGATGCAATCATCAGAAGCTTCCATTAATACGACATCTCAAAATGAGGAAATTAACAACCCGACATCTTTTGGTTTACTTTAGCTATGGATAAACTGATATTTAGACTTATAATAGATTTTTTGATAGGGCAAGATGCATACCAAAGGTTGCAGTGTGAAATGTTGGCCAACCATCAACAGAATTCCGGTTGCCGGAAATGATGGTCTGATTCATGCCATCTCCGACCATTATGATATTCCATTTCTTCTTCTTGATCTCCACGTATTCATTATACACACCCTTCTTGATATAAATGATGAAACGGCTCATGCTGTAATCAGGAGCTGCTGATACTGCATCCTCTATCTTGGTGAAATTCCCAGTCCCATCAGCTGCTACTACAGCATCAGGTGTCACCCCATTCACTACCAGCAGTTTACGGTCCTCGGGCTTAACCCATGAAGGAAATTGGTCCTTCTTACCACTTCCAGTGCCACTGAGGTTAGGTTCTGGAGACTTGGATTTAGTACTTGGGTCCACTTTTCTTAGGACCTGTTGAACCATGTTAGTGATTTGGTTAAGGCCGCCTGCGACCAGTGTTCCAAGAATGCTATTGGTAACTTGAAGTCCATCAATGCATGTGTCCTGATTAACGAGTACAGCACTTAACCATGTCCTCAAATCAGAACTCAGATCTCCAGTGCTGTTATTTTTACTCCCTGTGTAAGGAAACAAGGTTATATCTCTCTGTTATAACTGCTCTTACAAACTAAAATTAAACCAGTCCTTAGCGAACCAATTGGAAAATTAAACAACTAAGATGTCAGCTCCCCTGCATCTTAATGGCAAACTACAAAGCTACAACATGAATAGTTGAACTCTAAAGACATGCTGGCTGTGCTTCAAAATGTACGGTATCTAATCAATTCATGACCCAAAAATAAAGCATAAAAGCTAAGGAGTTGTCACTATCTCATTGAAGACAATATTCCAAGCAAAAATTGCAACGTGCACCATCATGTCTCCTAAATTAGGCGACAAAAATAGTAAAAAGAAAAAAATTTCAGGAGTGGGGTGCATTACATAGGTTTATAATTATAGCTACTTGAGGACAAAAAATAAAAATAAAATTCATTTTAATTTACCCTTGGGATTCTGGGAAGCAGACATGGACCAGCTTAACTCATCAGAAGAGAAGTCAAGCAGGTCAAGACAGTCTGATATGGCATTGGAGAGGCGAAAGTCGCCAAAGAAGCCGTTAAAATTAGAGATTGTAGAGGCAACATGTGGTATAATGCCAAGAACGCTCTCCAAAGAGCCTACAAACTCAGGAACCGACACTTTCAAGCACCCGGTCTGCAGATATTCGCTGCGAGAAGCAGCATCAACTGGGGTGCATGGAGAGAACAATACAGTGAGCAAGAAGAGAAAAAGTGGAAGAGACGAGGATCTTGACATTTTCATCATCACGAGGAACGTAAGAAGAAAGGTCGTCCTGTCTGTAAGGATAACTAAGCTTGTTTGTAATAATGAAGAAGGGAAGCGCATGGACATTATTTATGGCCAAGATGGGGTCCAGATGTTAGAAGGTGAGGGCTAAGTGAATTTAAGAGGGGGTGACGTGGGTCAATGCGCTGAATTTTGAATGGTTTTTGGGATGAGTTCCTACTTAGAAATGCGTGGGTAGCTGTGTCTACAGATTGAAAGAAAATTACATAAAGATCTTAAATTCAGTCCGTCTCAACTATGAATTCATACCTTTATTCATCGTTTAACAATTTAATGTGGAACAGAACATATTAAATTGGGTGCGTTGATGTGAATAACTCAATTATTAATTAATGGGATATATCATGAATTTTACACTTTGCCCCAGCCAATGGCCAAATCCGGAGGGCCATTGCTTTCACCTTCTCTTTCAAAATTCGCAAAGTCTCTTCTTCTTTCCTTCTCGTGGCAAGAGCCTCGTTTCAATGATCACGCAATGCACAGGTGGAGGGTTTGTACTTTGAATGGAAACATGCACATACTTGTACCGTTCGTTCGATTTGGTAGTGCAATGTTAATTTAGTCACGGTAAAGAGGATATTTTACTCTAATTCGGTAACGTCAACTGTGCATTATTTGCAAGACTGCGAAAAAATATTTCCACTGCGATTGGACACCCCCCCCCCCCAGTTGTTCCAACATATGTAGGCCTCTTTTTATATAAAAATTTATAAAGAAGTATAGGAGGCCATCCTTTTGTTGTCTTCTTTTCCCCTTCTTTTTAACATATTTTCAAATAAATTTTTGATGGCCTTGAATTGTTTGAATTTGGCACATTATCATTCACCTTTTTTTTTTTTGGGTTAATTTTAATACGTCAGTTTTTTTTATATATATATTTTGTATCTAATCAATTCTTATATTTTTACCTATCATTTATGTTTTTAATATGTTTATGACTCAGCCACCTTTGAGTAGACATCAATCTTTTCCCATATGAGTAAATTGTAGACTTGCAAACAGCAATCACCGCTTGAGTTACAATTTTTAAATCTTCATAATCATGCTCTCTTTTCTTTTCTTTTCTTTTTTTCAAACCAAAAATAAAAAAAAAAACAAAAGAAAAGAAAGAGCATCTAGAAGTGTAGGAATTGCCCTGTCAAACGAGAAATTAATTACGTAGAGAGAGAGAGAGAGAGACCTTGGCCTTTCTTTCTTTTTTCGAGTTAAAAACACACAAAGGTCTTCCTTTTGTCCAATTCAAGTAACACTACAAATTAGAAAATCATATACGTGGGCATCTGATTCTTTTTACTCGATAATTGAAGAAAAGTTAGTAATTTTCCATTGTGCCTGTCGAGTAATACTCACATTATTTTTTGAAATGAGGAGAACAACTTTTCCTCCCCATGTTATCAGTTTTTGAACATTGAAATAAGAACACCATTGCCTAGTAACACGTAAAGAACAATAAAAAATTAATATAATAATTTTTTTATTTATAAAATTATGTGAAGCATGATTAATTCATATATTTTTTTTATTAAAATCATCTTCATGTCTAAGTGTTATTACCCTTTTTTTTAATTATTTTTTAATAAAAGGAAATAATTCCAGCTAGTTGAAACGTCAATGCTTTATTCTCGAAAAAGAAAAGACAAGACCGTCCACGAAAAGGTCTATGTGAGAATGGAAATCCTTTTGATACTTAACGAAAAATTGATGTAAGATGAGATTGACGAATATATATGTAGAGGGAAAAGATGGAGCCATCGAGATCTATAGAGATGCAATGCATGTATCACTTTCATCAAATTAATCAAAAGCAAAAAGGAGATGCCAGTATGTCAATAAAGAAAGTAGGCTCGAGAACGCGTTTTTACAGAATGCAGAAGACAACAATACGCAACCGTGTTTTAAGCTTTCCTGTGGATCCTTCTTTGTTTTTGGAGATTATTAGAATAAAGCGTAAAACACTCCACATCACCCCCGGCATTACCTGCATCGCATGTCTCCATCTGTTTGGTGTTGCCAATCCTTTTGTCTTTCAATTTAATTGTCATTGTAATAAGCTTAGCTATAGACCCACCGACTTTAAATGCAGAGATATTGATGCGAGCTTATTTCTATATCTTTGCATGGGCCATGTTTCGTCGCCCATGTTTTGAACTATTTGGTTCTGTTGAAGATAAACTAAATAATGGGTGACCTGATCTTTTCAATCATTTCATTATGCTTATTTTATTTATTTATTTATTTATTTATTATTACTTATTTATATAGTCATTTTTATTTTGTTTTGTTTTACACTTTTTTATTTGTCAGAAATTTTATTTTATTTTTATCATGTATATATGAACAAATATGGAATATCAATTAACCTACACGTTCTCTTTCATAACTTGTCCCACTTGCTAGCAATCATTTATTTATTTATTCTTTTTTGTAACTTAGAGGAGATTAATATGCATGCAATCCTAGTTGGGTACCCGACACACCCACAAAAAATGTTACCAATAAACTCTCACATTGGATGAAGATTTCATTGAGAATTTTGATGTGTGCACATTCACATGAACAAACTCGAGACTGAACTATTGAATATGATGCTAATTAATGGACATGTTCTAGTGTGCACACCATTACCATGTAAACACTCGTTATTTTTCACATGTATTGAACACAAAACATTTTGTGATTCACTTCATATGTCAACAATCAAGAGGACTGATTTGATTGAAACATATGCTTCAAACTTCGAACCTTCGTGCTGGCACTGTGTTTGATCGAGCAATTGTGGCATGGGTTACGTGACATGTCTAAATGTATCCTTGAGTAGGGTTACGATGTCTACGTTTCAGTTTTTCTTTTTTGGGTCATGTAACCTTTCAAATTTTCAATAATTGAAAAGAACGAAAATCCCATGGCCCGTGGGCGTAGGAGGCCACTATAAAACCCATAGAATGCGATTTCGTTTGCCTCCCATAGTCGAATTGTCTATCTGTATTCCAGCCCATCTTTTGGAAATTCAATTTAGGCCCATTATTGGGGGAAGAATTGGGATTGAGATAGACAATTAAATTCTTTTATTTATTTATTTATTTATAATTTTATGATTTTTTTTAATCATGTTTTCTCGTTTCAACTTTCAATTGACTTTTTTTTTTTTTTTTTTTTTTTACGTATAATTTGGCAGCAACGAAAAAGTAATAACATAATCATAGTCCACACGACAACATATTATACAGGAGCATTCTTTATTCATCAAGCCATCAACTTCGAATGTTCAAGATTGATTCCAATCAGCTATCAGTTGTCTGCCTTATTTCCAAGGAAGGGCTTATAAATTAATGACGCAGACATATACTCATCCGCACCTCATTTATATTTCAAAGATCAAGAGAATAAGGAAAACCAGTGGAATCTAGCCAATTATTCCCTGCAATGAAATTTCTGGCAGTAAATGCTTGTGCCACAGCAGCATCAGTAATCACCTGGAATCCCTTCCACGTCACTCTATTGGTCGTGTTAGCACCTGGACCAGTGTTCTGATACTCTCCATAGAACAATGTGTCAAGTGCAAAATTCCCATCCCACTCATACCAACCAGCAGGGTCAATGACATCACTGATCTCAGTCTGCATTATAACCGTCCTCGAGTACTCCTTCCATGGCCTGCCTAGATATGTGGGAAAGCTGCTCTTCTCGGCTTCTAGATCTTGGGTGGCGCCAATCCTGCATTTTTGGATGACTATGCCTGTGTTCTGATTAGGGTCGTCGCGGCCTTGTGCCGTGACCATGTTCTTTTGGCTTGGATTGGGGCGGCGGGCGTGGATGTCACAGTCCTGGAACAAAGCTGCTGCGTTTCCAAATATGAAATCTACCGAGCCAATTACAATGCATTTGACATAGAATTGGCGGAGATTGTGTACATAGAGGGTGTCCTGGTATGCTAACATGCCACACCTATAAAATGCGGATAGGTCTGACCCCACCCGCAAGGCAACGGCTTGGTGCTTCGATGGCCCGGCAGCGTTTTGAAAGGTTATGTCCCTCGCCATGAACCCATCCCCCACAATAGCTGCAACAGATGTATAAAGTGAAATGGGTCCTATTCATTTACATGTAACATTACAAAGAAAGGATCTCGATCTACCACGATCAAGCACATTGGAATGAATGCTTCAGTTTATTTTGTGCTGAATGTAAGCCTGAGCGGATGCCGCAGGCCCCATTCTAGCAGGGAAAATAAATAATATACCCCTGCACGTAGGCCATAAAAAGTTAGTGAGCACCCAAACGCATTTAATTTAGCGTCACCGACTTCTCACTAGTTTTGAAAGTCCAAAACTACAGTGTCAGACTACGTGTCCCTAAATCATAAGCTGGTCCTTTTCTCAGAAATAGTGGCAATATAAACGTGATTGCATTACAAATTCAGGGAGTTGTCACTGTCAGGCAGCTGGCATCAACCAACTGGTGCTGCAGCAGCAATTATACATATTCGAGTCCTGAAATATCTGCCTTGTGCCACCAACTGGATAATGCCTTAGATGCCGTATAATCCAATACTGAATTGGCCCCGGATTGCAGGCCTTTTTCTCCCTCCAAAAACTGAAAACTATTTCTCTAATCGAAAATACCCTGCTCGGTTGTATCAACTTAATCTGACTAATTTTCTTTTTGTTCAAACAAAATTGCTAATTTTAAAGTGTCAGGAAGTGAAGACTTCTCTAGCTCAGTGATTTGTTTAGATTTGTAGAAAGAAAATTGCGAAAAAGAAAATGAAGAATAAGAAAATAAATTTTTTATTAATTATTTGGTAGGTTAAAAATGGATAAAAAAATAAATTTTTTTATGTTGGAATGTTATAAGAAAGCAGGTGAAAGAAAATTAATATTTATGAAATAACACTTATAATAATAATAATAATAATAATAAAACACAAAAAAAACTTAAAAAAAAAAAGAAAGAAAGGAGAATTATTGTAATTTTGAAGTGAACGTTAGCTTATCTTAACAATTTTTCTGCCTCTTCCTTTTCTACGCAGTAAACCAAACAATGAAAAATTCTGTTTTCTTATCTTGTTCTTTTCAACCATTTCTTTCTCTTCCCTTTCTCACAAACCAAACAAGCTCTAAGTTTGGCATGACTGTAGTCTCCGATAGCCTAACATTTTAGAGTCTTACTTATAATTGTTTTTAAGTTGGAAATTATTTGCCAAATAACCAAGCTAGTATTTTTCATGCTGACTATAGATGAGGACATGATTGGTTATGTAGCAAACTCACCGACAGTGGCAGAATTGAATGTGGTGCTGCCATCAACCACATTCCTACTAGCCGTAATAATGGTGTTCAGCCTCCCATCTCCCACAAACATAATGTTAGTCTTCCTCGTTGGAACCTCCACATTTTCCCTGTAAACACCTGCTTTGATCTTGATAATGTATCTGCTGCTGCTACTGTTTGGCGCAGCCTCCACAGCCTCCGACACTGTCCTATAGTTCCCGCTCCCATCTGCAGCCACAACAACATTAGGCGTCAATGTTGTTGCCTGCAGCAGCCTCCGGTCTCCAGCAGACAACCATTCAGGCCATTCTGTCTCCTCTTTCTCTTCAAGCTTCCTGTCCGAGGAATATCGCTCCTTGGCCATATCCGTATCAGTCAAGTTCTTAATCATGGCCAATGAATTGCTACACATGCGGAACACATGCAATTGGCCAGCAAGAAGTAATTTACGAATCTGACAGCAGTAGTAGCCATCGTTACCATACAATATGGAAAAACATCTTAGAATGTTATTGTGACAAAACAGAACAAACCTTTTTAGCAGCTTTTTCATGAGAGAAACCGTCAAGACAAGTTTCTTGATTTGTCATTGCAGCACTCAGTAGTATTTTCAGGTCGTCTGCGTGTCGTGATATGGACTTTGTCGAAGATGGGTAGTTCCGGAGGTCCTGTTTGGTCTTGGAAAGCTCTCCTAGCGTTTCGTCTACCATTTCTATGCAGTCACGGAGGGCAGTCTTTGTTTCCTCCGTGTAATTCCTTTTGGATCTATCGAGTTTCTTGATCGCGATATAATTTTTTTCCACCGCAGCCTCGGTTAGATTGATCAACAAGTCGATTACGTCCTTAATGCTCTTTATCTTCCTTGTAGCGTCGGGCACGGACGACATCGCAAAGAAGCAGAGATCAGGGTAAAATGTGCCTCTGCACGAGGATTTCACAATGGCATGAACTGCTTGGTGGTCATTGTGGCTGCCGCCGCCGCCTGAATTGTAAGTTACTCCAGTGGCAACGCAGACAATGACTGTGACTACCAGGAGGAACAATGCAAAGAGACCCAAGACGAGCTTTTTGTTTTTCTTCATTGGGCCGCCAAAGCAATTGCTGGAGCTTAAGAATATTTCTTTCGTATTGCTCATCTTTAGAAATGGCAGACCTGCTGTGTCTCTAGCTAGTGTGGAGGACGGTTGACAAGTGCCATGCCTTCCTTGTCTTATAGGAAGCTGTAAAGAAATGGGGCAGATGGGGTGATCTTATCTTATTTCTGCTTTTTATGGACATAGTTGTGTCACTAATGAAAATGAGCGTTCAACCATTGTATTTTTTCCGTCAGAATTAAGGCTCACTTTTTCGTTTTAGACAATTCGAAATAAAAATTTCTAAACCCATCCGGAAGTTTTTTTTTGAGGTGAACAGTTAAGCTAGGCTAACCCAGTTGGCTATCTTGATTGTGAATAAACAAGGTCCAACGTTTGTTAGACGTTAGGCGAGCCTAGTAGAACTCAGACGTGACATACAGTTAAGTATGAAATGCCATCTGTGGTAGAAGAGGGACAGGCCTGCAGACTTGTAGCCCAGCGCATATTTGAGCAGTGATGAGATGAGGATGGGTCTCGTTTGCCTTATCCCTTATTGGGCCTAAAAGATGAGTTGCCTGCTGTGATAGCTGCTTGCTTTTTCCTGATAATTTGGAAGTTTTGGATTTGTTTTGCTGATTGCCACACAATTTCTTGGATAGAGTCAGCCCATGAGATAGGACCCTTTTTAAGGCGGGGTCCAACTTGCTAGAAAGTGCAACGCCCTACTTGACCATAAAAGTGATGACACAGTCAATTATATATACATATATATATATATATATATACATATATATATATATACATATATATATATATATATATATATATATATATATATATATTAAATGAAGTGTTAAACTTGATTTAGAGATGTGACAATTGTGAATTTTCTACATAAAATTTCGTAAAATACATTAATGATAGGAGCCTTTTTTTTTTTTTTTTTTGGGCTATCCCCACCAATTCTCACCTTTAATAAGCAAGCAAAGAACCTTAGACAATCATACTAACCAAACCATAAAAACCTGGTAACAGCAGAACGAAGACTGCTGGCCACGCGCAAAAAAAAAAAAAAAAAAAAAAAACAACAAAGACTGTTCATCAAATACCAAAGCTGGGGCAGATGGCCATTCTTGTACAATTTCTTTATTTTCAACATAAAATTCAAATTTGATTTATCCAACTAGAAACTACTTTTTAATTTTTTTTATTACAAATTCTGACTCGGTAAATCAATGCATAAAGCTACAAACCAAGCCTCATTATACTTACTTTGAACTGCATGATATACTGCCAAAACAACACCTCGCTTCACCAAGTTGCTTCAAATGACAAATAATGTCTTTCTACTGCTGCTCATAGACCAAAAAGGGTATCTGGTTGCTCCCTTTAACGTTTAATACACCAAAATTCCCAGTGCCATGAGCTCCACGTTTCCAGCACCATCCATCAATTTCCAGGCATAAACCAGCAGTCACATATATGGCTGTAGAGAATCCACCTTTTGTAAATTCTTGTCCTACATAAAATATTAAGATACGATCCAAGACCCTAGTTGTTGCTCTACTTGTTCCCAGTTATGAACTTTAGTGACCAGGGGGTGCTGATCAACTGAATCTATCTTGCTCCAAGGATATGAATTTTCAAAATCAAAAAGCAGAACCCTGATTCCAACTTCAGCACACTCGATGGCATATCGTGGGTTATCATCAATCAGCACCTTTGCACCCAATGATCTGCGAGATAAAATTTAAATTAGAAGAAAGCCACCTGAATTTTACCCAAAGGAGTGAACAACCAATACTTCTTTGCAATTTGCGTGGGTGACAAAAGAATACTCCTTTTGCCTATTTATTATACTCAAATTCATGGAACAAAATAAGTAAATTTCAAACGATTTAGAGAGGCCTAACTTAGTTAAAAGATTCCTCAAAGTGATGCAGAAGGGTTAAAGAGGTGTACCAAGTGACCTGGAAGTGTCACACAAATTGCAGAAGTGGCTAATGGGGCATACCTGCATATTTCAGACTTAGGTCTAGACTCTCCATCTAAAGCAAAATGATTTCCAAAGTGGATCTCTTCAAAAACTCCTGGGTAGTGCTCCTCTATCCACTCAATTGTGTGATCCTTGATGACATTTTGTCGAGACCTATTTATACATATATCGGACGGAAATGGTAAATTAACACGTCTAATTACAATGCACAATGACAGGCAGTATGCCAAGATTACATACGTCACAACTGATAGCTTACAAAGTCTTGCCAACCTATGCAGCACCTTCCGAGCACCTGGGATTGGATGGATTCCTCTTTTAAAATATGGCGTCTTAAAAAATTCGTGGACACGAATATCAGCTGTGAGAAAACATAAAACCAATGTTTGAAGCAGTTTTCTGATTTTGAAATCCCTAAAAGAAATTCGGCAGGAGAAAATCACTCAGCCCAAAGAAAAATTCATGATGCAAAAGCCCTATGTTATAATGGATGACGAGTGTAGTTAAAAGCATTTCGAGATCCAATATTACTATTCAAACCAGCAAGTATGTGTACAAAGTGCCAAACATGACATACAAAAATTATAACTGAAAATATAAAATGCCTGAATACAAATGCTAATATTGACCATAAATTGTTAATACAAGAACTCATGGAAATTAATTACAATTGCATACTGTGAGAGATAATAAACATGAACAGTTGAGAAGATCTGGGAATTAAGCAATATACATATATCTTGTAAGTGTAAATGCAAAAAAGTCATTGGATTCAAGAACGACACATAGAGAGTATGGAAGACAAATAGGACACACACACTATGATGACTCAGGATCATAACTTATTAAAAAATTTGGCCCCAAACAAAGTAGATAAAGAAAAAGGACTCATGCTACAACCAACCCAAAACTAAGGCTTAATTAAGTTTAGTTGAGTTTAAGCGCATACATAATTGACGTAACTACAGGACATACCTTCGTCTCGAGAACAATTCCATATCTGTAACATAAATAAATAGGCATCAGCTCACTGGAGAGAGAGAGCTAAATAAATGCATGTGTTTGCCAAAGCAGATACATTAGCTGAAGAGCCACCCTCCCAGGCAGCAAAGGATAAAACAAAAACAGATCAAAATTTCCAAACAAGTCAAGAAAAAGGTAGAAGTAATACAGCACTTAGCATGGAAACATAACAGTAAGGAACTCAGTATGTAAAACAGCAGTTAACATGGATAGAGCACAAGGAAAAAGGCAAAATGCCAGGATAGTCTTTCAGAAATAGAAGAACAGCAGAAACTATACACTCAACACTAGAATCACCCATGCCTTTTCATACTCATAATGTACTCAAGGCATTAAAAAAGGACATAACTACAAGACTTTGTAATATCCCCATTGGTCCAATGGTCACTGCTACCCTCACAAGAATGTGCAAGGAACCAAGTTGCTAAATCCAAGCAAATTCTATCCTTATCCTTTTGAGGAATAAACCGCCAAGATACTTATATCAATAATTCCATCGCTGTTAAGCTCAGCAAAACCATAATGCAAGTCCAATAACTTAAAAATCACAGTGACAAAAATGCAGTACCTTGAAGAACTCATAGACATGGTACTCCGAGACTGAATGATTCAAAGAGTAACGATCTGCAATGAATCTGTTCAAAGCTGATACAAAACTCCCAAGAACTGTCCACACCAAAGCAAGAGGGGAACCATAAAGATAGCCAAATTATTGGAAAAAAAATTTAAGCAAGGTAAAACATATTAATCAGACTACAATTCACCAAGTTTAGTATTGCAATTAGAATATAATAAAGTGAATGGTGCACACAAAAAAATTGAAGAGCAGTTATGGTGACTACAATTTTTCCAAGAGTCCTTGCTTGTGCTGCTAAATGTTTAACCTCGAGTATCAACTACATCTTTGCCAGATAATACTTGACTTAACAACCAAAAATTTTCTATGAACCAGCATTGGATGTTTACTATAAAATAGTAATTAGTAAGCATCATATTTAACATGAAAGATTCTAATGATATACCCTCATCAACATCAACAGCAACCATAACTTTTTCCGTTGAAGGATAGTCAAGAAACCCCAGTGGCTTCCCGCCTTGGCATGCTGTGTGACCATTGACCAGCCTAGCGCTCGGGTTGCTGTCCTCCAGACGCGCCTCGACATCACGCAGCAGCTGATGATGAGGGACCAATGTGCGAGCCCTCGGGTCATTCACAGCCTTGCAGGAATCAGAACAACCCTTCAGCGTCATCCCAACAACCCCATTTATCCGAAAACCACAGCCGTTCTCCATGGACACATTGTTCCACAAAAGGGGGAAGCGGCATGTCTCTAGGTAAGAAGCCGGTGCTGGCTGAGGCAAACAATGAAATCCCTTGAAGAAGGGATCGTTTCGGTTTAAACTAGTCATGATCCGGTGGTGGAACGGACGGTGGGAATGAAGTGCAGAGAAATAATTAAGGAAGAAACGAAAGTTGCTTTGCCTCTTTAACATAACGATGGCTCACCTTTCACCATTAACACCCCAAAAAATCCAAATCAAATCAAGGATCTTTCTGTCATCAACAACATCACAAGAAACAGAAAAAGAAGCCGCTAACAGTGCTAATAGCGATCAGCCCTCCAAAAGCCAAGCTCCCATAATTTTAATGAAGAACAAAAGGGGGGACATTCATATATCCTGATATTCCACAAAATTGGATATAACGGCAGCCAAAACGAAGGAGAAATTGAAGACCAAAGTGTCAAAGATCACAACTTTCCTAAGTTTTTGTTCCGACGGAAAATCTAAAGCATATATATATATATAAGCAAATAATAAGCCACCAACAAATGACCCCAAAAAAAGAAAACATAAAAAAGAACTGTGGTGGATTCAGAGTTTAAGATGCCAAGCCGGGGGCCTTTTTGCAAGATTCAAGAATTAAGTGAACAGTCTCTGCTGTCCCCTCCCTCCCCCGAGAGAGAGAAACAAGGTCGACGGCTGGGTGGCCGTTTATTATTATTGGCTAAGCCGTATAGTTTGCCTTCATTTTCTATTTATTTTTCTGGGGTTCCCATACTTTTGGGCCTCTCTTCTTTCCTTTCTTAGACTTTCACACATTCCCAGCGCACACGAAACCTTTTGCCGTATTGTCTCTCTGTAAGTTCACCTTTAAAACTTAATTTCTGGTTTATTTATTAAAATTAATTCTCCTCTTCTTCTTCTTCTTCTTCTTCTTCTTCTTCTTCTTTTTAGTTCTTCTTTTTTCACACGGAAATAGATAAATGCTTGCAAAGAGAGGAGAAGCAGCTTCTTTGATGGATTATTGTTACAATGAAACAAAACAATTCCCATATATTTTTCCATGCACAATACAAGAAATTTATGAATATCATAAAATATAGCCAAATTGTGATTTGTAAAATTTAAATTAAAAAATTCAATGTTTGTTAGGAAAAAAATAAAAAAGGCAAAAATTTTACATGTTTTTACAACTACATTAATTTAATATTGACCATAGTATAGTGAGATAGATAGTAAATATTATATCAAAATATATATGTATAGAAAAAATGATAAATGGTTACATAATTTTAATAATTTTTTTTTAAATAATATTCATATTATTATAAATATAAAAAATAAAAAGATTTGTGGGCCTCCTCATAAACAAAGGTTCGTGTGGATTCACTCGCCGAATGGGCTCTGTTGTTTGTTCCCAGCCCAGCCCATATTCCCTGTCAGCCCATACCCGTGACCGACCCGTGTCCTCACCAAAATTCTTCTGCTTCTTCTTCTTCTTCAGAAATAATAATAATAATAATCAGTCTGTACAGCCTACTTTGCTTCGTCAAAATCTTGGCGTCTTTGGTAGACCGGTTTTGTTTGTGAAATTTGGTCAAAGATCTGAATCGAATGGCGCCACCGGCGGCGGCGGCGGAAGATGAGGAGTTCTTGAAGGACGAGAAGAACCCTCCTCCTCTCGACGAGGACGACATCGCCCTCCTCAAAACCTACGTAATTCATCTTTATCTTCTTCATTTATTTATTATTCATGTACTTTTTTCTTTATTATTATTTTCAAAAAAAAAAAACAAGAAGAAAAATCTTAATATGGATGGATGTGATTTTGATTTTGATTTGTTAGGGTTTGGGTCCGTACGCTAACAGTATTAAGAAAGAAGAGAAGGAAATAAAGGATTTGGCTAAGAAGATCAATGACCTTTGTGGTAATGTTGTTTACTTCTTCTTTCCTTTTCAGTTTCCAATTCTTTTTTTAATTATTATTATTATTATTATTTTCCTTTGTGGATCAAATTATAGTGTGTAATAAAGCTCGTTCGTTCGAGCTTTAATTGAAACTAGCCTCAGTCTTGTAAATGATGCCGGTCTTGTTTGATAAACGAGCCAAGCCTGAATGTGCTAAAGCTGCTGCTCGGCTCATTTGCAACCTTGAGCTGACCCATGCAATGCTTACCTCTTACCTCTGCTGACCCGAGGAATCAAGTTTTTTATTTTATTTTATTTCATTGTGCTGATAGAAACTTAATTCTTGTTTGATTTTGACAAATTGTTCACTAAATATCTTATTGGTCTTTCTCCACACAGGTATCAAAGAATCTGACACTGGTTTAGCTGTGCCATCCCAGTGGGATCTTGTTTCTGATAAGCAAATGATGCAGGAGGAGCAGCCACTTCAAGTATGACTTACCTAATTTAAGTTTTTAGGGCAGAAAGTTTCTTTTTTTTTTTTGTATAGTGTGTGTTCTACTGGCAGAACGATGAGGAAAGACTGACATCGTTTATGTTGTGTGTTAGGTTGCAAGGTGCACAAAGATTATTAACCCAAATACTGATGATGCCAAGTATGTCATAAATGTCAAGCAAATTGCTAAGGTTGCTCAATTTTCCCATTTTAATAAGCTTTTGGCAAATTTTAAACCACTTAATTGTAGTTATTTATTTCTTCAGTACAATGCAGAAAACTTTTATGTGGCACTACCCAAGCGACATTCTAACGTTATTATTGTCTGTCATTTTAGTTTGTTGTTGGGCTGGGAGATAAAGTATCTCCTACAGATATAGAAGAAGGCATGCGGGTCGGGTAGGTTCATTGTCCAATAGTCTCAAAACTTTCTTCATTTTTTTACTATAATTGTTCCCAGTATGAAACTCTGAATCAATAGTGACTGCTACTCTCTTTTCTCTATGTTTCCAAACTAACAGTTGTGCTTCCTTTGCAGGGTTGATCGCAACAAATATCAGATCCAGATTCCATTGCCTCCAAAGATTGATCCAAGTGTTACAATGATGACTGTGGAAGAGAAGCCAGATGTGACCTATAATGATGTCGGTGGATGCAAAGAGCAAATAGAAAAGATGAGAGAAGTGTGTAATAGAGATTCCTTTTCTTTCATTGTTTCTTTCTGTGCATTTTAATTTGTTTAAACATGGTGTCTGAGTTATCTTTCTCCTTTTTCAAGGTTGTTGAACTTCCTATGCTTCACCCAGAGAAATTTGTGAAGCTTGGGATTGACCCTCCAAAAGGAGTTTTGTGCTATGGTCCTCCTGGAACAGGCAAGACTCTTTTGGCTAGAGCTGTGGCCAACAGAACTGATGCATGTTTCATACGTGTTATTGGGAGTGAACTGGTACAGAAATATGTCGGGGAAGGAGCTCGCATGGTTCGGGAGCTATTTCAGGTCAAGCACTGTTTCATGCCTTCCAGAGGTTTTCCTAAGAACAGTTTATGATATCACTTTTGTTTAACCCGAATTTGATTTTGTGTAGATGGCACGTTCAAAGAAAGCTTGCATTGTCTTTTTTGATGAAGTTGATGCAATAGGCGGTGCACGCTTTGACGATGGAGTTGGAGGAGACAATGAGGTTCAACGTACAATGCTGGAGATTGTGAATCAGCTGGATGGGTTCGACGCACGAGGAAACATCAAAGTTTTAATGGCAACAAACAGGTAGTCAGCTGAATAACAGTGGTATCTCAAGTCATTTGTTTTTTCTAGTCCTGAAAATGAAAGTCTTCATTTGCAGTTGACATGATGGTCAATCCATGCTTTTGATTTCTTTCCAGTTTTAACTTTTTGTTGGTCCAACTTTTTGATGGCTTGTTTTTCTTCCATATCATGCAATAAATGCTTGTTTCTTGTTGTGCTTTATTGTTTGCAGACCTGATACATTGGATCCAGCACTGTTACGTCCAGGAAGACTTGATCGCAAGGTTGAGTTTGGGCTACCTGACTTG
Organism: Kandelia obovata; assembly: GCA_021464305.1. Lineage (NCBI taxonomy): Eukaryota > Viridiplantae > Streptophyta > Magnoliopsida > Malpighiales > Rhizophoraceae > Kandelia > Kandelia obovata. The sequence continues at coordinate 3,550,343 of CM038481.1, forward strand.
GAGAGCAGGACACAGATTTTCAAGATTCATACACGGACCATGAACTGCGAAAGAGATATTCGTTTTGAGCTCCTTGCACGCCTTTGCCCGAATTCCACTGGTATGTATGCTTTTCAGTATGCTCATCTTTGGTCCTTAGAGACTCAATGGTCTTGTGAAGGAATCCTCACTGCATTGATTTTAGCACATGACATTTATATTTTAGAGAATTTATAGCAGGCTACTTTTCCCTTTACTGGGGGTGAAACCTGTGTTGCATTTTGGAAATTAGAATATACTGGCAACTACAAACATCAAGTAGGCTGTGTATAACATAGAAATAATAATAATCAGACAATAGGCTTGAAGTGATTTCTGTTTTTGTTAATTTATGATTGGGAACAGGGGCTATGTATGTGTGAGCATCATGTAACTGCTGCTGTTAGTCGGTACTAGCCATGCAAAAAGTTTATGGTCTTATTTTATTTGTTTTTCTCGGTGCTTATGCAGGAGCTGACATTAGAAGTGTCTGCACTGAGGCTGGAATGTTTGCTATTAGGGCACGCAGGAAGACTGTGACTGAGAAAGACTTCCTTGATGCGGTAAACAAGGTTATTAAAGGTTATCAGAAGTTTAGTGCAACCCCCAAGTACATGGTCTACAATTGAGAGATTCTGTACTAAAAAACTTGCCGGTGTAATCCATGTTGAAATTATGCTTATTGATTTTCAGTTTATTTACCAGCCATTTCTCATCAAACTTAGTCTCATCTTACATTCTCCATCATAAGAAATTAACCGTATGTTTGGTTTTTGTTTATGAGACTGCCTTTGGTGGCAAAATTCAGTGCATAAATTCTCGATTGGTCTGTTTGTCAGAGTTCAAAATTAAGGTGAACTACATAGATAGCTGTGAGGATGACTTGTCTTATACATGGTTAAGAAATGAAAGCTTACATGGTGGCAAGCATATTGACACACAGCAGTTCCAAGACTGGAATTAGAGAGCAGAATAAACTATCGATGCCAGCACAGCAATGAGAGCTACTATTGCGTTCTGCTTTCTTCTGGCTAAGGAACTGCCACGAGCTGTCTCGTGCTTTCCTATATCAATCATGACTTCGAACCGGCAAGTATCTTTAGATGGATCGCGAGTTGTAATGACAGATAAATTAGAAAACGAGCAGGCACCTTTCCTTTGATCCAAGGTCTGATAGTACGAGTTAAAAGCATAAGAAGCGTTACCTCTAGCATCCAGGGTACCACAGGAGGATCCATATCCAAGGCTAGTGCAATCTGCGTAAGTGCAGGCATAGCCTAAGCCAGTGGGCAAGTTGGGGTCTGAAATACTAGCCTCAGGTGACATTATGCACCACTGCCTTGCTAAATATTTCACTCCTTTTGCGGCAACTAGAGGCTTCCCATTGCCCATATCTAATCGGTACTTGATGGTTCCATCATAGTTGAAGATACCCCAGTGCCTTTCAAAATTCCCAGGGTCGATGTTCTTGTGATCCTCGTCTATAAGTGAAAAGAGGTAGATATCAGGTGGGGTTCGGCGTTTTGGTGTGCCTCGGCCTTGAAATATGTGATTAAGAAGGCCTTGATTGAACCTCCGGGCATAATCTGCATTTGCGCTGCGGTCACCGTCTGTTGGCCACCCTATCTCACCAATGATCACAGGCATTGACGAGAAACCATTCTTTTCAAGAGCTGAAATGAGGGTATCGAAGTTAGCCTCAAACACATTGGTGTAAGTTAGGGAGCCGTCGGCCACCGGGGTAGCATTCCCATCGAAGAAGGCATAATTAACAGGAAAATCAGGATCAGCATAGAGGCTAAGGAAGGGATAGATGTTAATGGTGAGGGGAGCATTATTGTTGCTGAGAAACTTGACGATAGAGATCATGAGGCCATGGATGTCGGGCCGAAAATTGCCTCCAGATGGTAGGTCATTCTGAGACTGATATACGTCTGCATTGAGTGGAACTGTCACCTTCACCTGCTTCCCTAAGCCGGCTTTTATCAAAGCTGCTTGAATATTTTGGAGCGCCGGGAATGTTGTTTGAAGGTACCTGTCTTTGTAGGCCTTGAGAAAAGGCTCATTTCCTACCGCAACATACCTGAAAACTCCCAAATGTTAATCATTGCCATAGGCATAACTAAAAAGAGTAACGATATTCTTTCCCCAAATGAATTTCCTGACTTCTTGTCTGACTCCACTAGAATCACAGTCTTATTATCTTATCGCTATATCAGTTTGGTAAAAGTGATAATCTTTGTGTCCATAACAAAAAAATAGTAGAATCAGGGAAGAAGTCAGCAAACGCATGTAGGAATAACTCTCTTTGGTGCTCATCTTGTTACCATACAGTAGCATTTGTTTAACCATTTAATTAGCCAGCATGGCCTGCAACATTGACAAGGGATCCAAGTACCTTACGTCCACCCCATTTTTAGAAACATAGTTGGATACGTTTTGTTGCACCCAGTTTATAGCTGCCTGAACACTGCTGGCAAGAGGGGCTAGCAGCTCATTAGGTATGCCAACCATAACTTGGATGCCAGAATTGCCTAGAGCCTTGAGTGCCGCAGGATCAGCTTCAAAGAGCTTCACCTTGTTGAAGCCATTGTCTTTCAAAAGCTTGACCACTATCCTTGGCGGCAGCGAGTGCGTTGATTGGGTACCCCAGTTGCATGCCAGCCCCTTTACTCCCTTCAGTACACCTAGCTGATGGCCTACTAGGCACAACAGGAAGACGCACAAAATGTAGCAACGACCCATGATGTCTTTTTTCCTTTTTGACGGTTGGAAATTAGGTGTTTTTTTTGGGGGGTAAAGTTCTGACTTTTATACGAAGAGATTGGGAACCAAAAGGTGAAGTACGAGAGGAAAGGGAAGGAATTACATAAAGATTCGACTAAGGAACTAGATTCCAAGGAGAAACCCATTTGAATGGTTAAGCGCATTTCTTTGTTATTACAGAAAGTACTAGTAAGAGGCCAAGATACAAGCATGTCAAGAAAGGAATTGATTGTGTTTTGTTATAGATTATTCTTCCTTCGTGAACCAAGAGTCCACAAGGAAAGTATATAACCCTTTTCCATCTGTTGCCCGTAAAGTTTTGCAAAAAGGTTTTCTTTATCATAAAAAAAAAAAAATATATATATATATATATATCAATCATATCTTGGTTACTTGCTTTTAGAGGGACAAATTTAAATTTGCCTATGGATTGATTGACCAACCCCCATTGAGATGCAAGCCCCACTCGACTTAAAATTTTAGAGGAACCCTATTCGTCAAGAGCTTAGGCCTCGAGAGCTCTCTTCCCTTTGCAAGCCTTGAAAGACAAACTGAGAATATAGCTACTCGGCCCAAAGTTGGCACTCTAGCTAATGTTACCCTCTTGGGCCTTAAGATTCAATGTTGGGCTTTGAGTTGCGGACCCAAAATCCTGTACCATCATCATCAGTTGAGAAAAAAACACTTGATTATTCTTCTTTTATTTAAAACAAAAACAAAAACAAAAGCTTCGAATTCAAATTTGAAATGCAATAACAATATATATATAAAAAAAAAACATTAAAATAAAGCGAACACAGAAATGGAAAGAAGAAGAAGAAGAAAAAAGAGGCGTACAATACAAATGAAATGACAGCGGAGTGAACGTAACATGTTTATAGCAAACAAAACAGAGAAGAAAACAAGAAATTCCAAAACATGGAATATTGCGGGGTTGGGTACTTTCGGTGCCAATGTAACACAACAGTAACTGTGAACAGACCAAATGGGTCCCTAACCCAGAAATGACCAAACTCGCTGCTGCTACTCCGTATATATAACACTTGTTTTTTTCCTTGTTTCTTGGGTTTAAAAAAAAAAAAAACTTTTTTTTAGCTAATTTAATAAAAATATTATTATTATACACATATAAATTCATATATTATTATTATTATTATTTATTATATTTTTAAATTTTTTTATGCGTAATTTGAATATGAATGTCATTATAACGCAAGTGGACCGTAATAAATGCGTGAAATTGACACCAACGAAGCCTATATCATTAATAAACTACTCTTTGTGTGTGTGTGTGTGTGTTTTTTTTTTGAATGACATTAACCAACTACTCTACCATCACATGTTACATCGTATATAATAAACAGTTAGTTAACCATAATCGGGTTTGGTTGGTTAGAGCCTACATCTGAGTCTAGTACAGTTTCAAACACGTTGACATCTGAATCCCGTTTGTTTCGGGCGCATGTAATAAATATAACAAATGTTGTTGCAGCTGAGTTGGGCTATTTCAACTTCAAAAACCCATCTTCCGCTTCTCCTTCTTCTGTAGTGTCGGTGTTTAAAATGCTTTGTCTAAAAGCAGAAGTTCTGGATGACCACTACCCTAACCGCAGCAACGGTACTGGTGACAATAGCGGCGGAGGAGGCGGCGGCGGTTTTGTTCTTCCCATAAATCTGTGAGACCAAGAACGGTGTCTCGCAATTTAGTTCCTTTCTTTAGTTTTCATTTGTTCTGCAATTAAGGGTAGTGTTTACAGTGATGATGTGACCAACTATCACGTTTCTGCTTACAGGGGAAGTTCCATTCATAAGTATTTACGATCCATTTCTTCTTGGGATAGCTCTCCTTCCTCTTCTTCTTCAGTTTCTGATTTTGAGGTACCTTTTGCATGCTGTTTCTGTTTCTGCTCTTTACCATTTTCTATTTTTCTCTGTGTGTTAAGTGTCTTAACAAATGCGAATGTTTGATCTTGATTTCATAGTTTGTTTCTCATGCCCAGTCAGTTCTTTAAAGCCAAAATCTTGTATCAAATATGCAATGAACATAGTAAGTATTCTTAGTTTTAGTCATGGTTTCGAAATGCGTGAAAATTAGAACTTTTGATGGACCCATTAACGAAATTGTTGTGTACACATCTCTACAGCGTTTATAATGATTCGCAGAGATGCTTATGCTACTTCCCACCTTCAATTTCCATAAAATGTGGGGTTTTAGTTTTAATGTACCAAAGAAAGAAAGAAAGAAAGAAAGAAAAGGTGACAAAAGAAAGATTTGATATGAAAAAATTACGTTCTGAGACCACTTTTCCCTTCAGGATAGTAAACACCGGAACAAAAGATTGGGGCAAGTGAAAGGCAGGCATATGTCTAATTACAAATACCAGCTTGAGCAAGATGTGAGTGGATTCAATGCTCTACTTCCTTTGTTTTATATGCATGTGTTGATTCAGATGGGCCTATTGATTTATTTGATTGTGGGCGACCATATCAGGTCAAAAAATTGCAGCAGCAGTTGCAAGATGAAATTCACTTGCGCTTAGCCCTAACAAATGTTGTTGAACACTGTGATTCGTCTTTTTCTAGTTCACCCTGTCAGCTTCCAGATAAGGTACATGTCTTTGTATATATTTTTTCTGTCTCAGTTTGATCTTCTTATCTCAAACTTACAGATGAGGTAAAATGTCCTTTGTGATGAAGCTGTATTATTTTTCCTTTTGGAAAAGAAAAGAAAAATAAAGACAAGTGTAATTGGCATTCCTTTTGATTTGTATCTATTCTTGTCATCTCCATATTTTTGCCTTGGATAGCAGGCACAAGAGCTTCTGGACAGCTTAGCTATTTTGGAGATTACTGTTTCAAAGCTTGAGCAAAAATCAACTGCCTTGCAATATCAGCTTAGCCAGGAGAGAAATGAGTGTCGGCTTGCTCAGTACCGTTTAAGAAACTTGCCTCAACCATCATTTCCACCACTAGTTTCTTCTCCAGCTCACTTGACAAAAGTGGTAACAACTCATACTACTATGCTTTGTATATCAACTAAGAGAGGTTTAAATATAAAGAAAGTTTGGTCAGCTTGCTTGGAGACAAATTGTTCTTGTAAAACTATTCCCTTGTCTATTTCTGTAAAAGTCATGAGTAAATAGAGAAATGAATGATTTAATGTTACAAAAGCCTATTGCAGCTCACAACGCCTTGCATTGGTGAAGTGGAAGGGAAGATAGCCGAAAAGCCTCCTGGACCAAATGCAACTAAAGGAATGAAAAGGGATCATTCTGTAGAGAAATTGTTGCATGACCCTAATCGGCTGTCAGAAAAAATGGTCATGTGCATGAGAGATATTTTTCTCTTCTTATCTGATTCTTCTGAGCTTTCATCTTCAACATGCCTGGCTTCATCTTCACCTAAGGGGCAAATTTCTTATTCTTCATTAGCATCTTTCTCGGACTTGCCCACAATGAATTCTTCAACAAAGAGATCTTCAATTGACAACAATGATTGTTCTGATATCTTTGGAAGGTATTGCAACTTTGATCCATATAGATTTCCTGGCAAGGTAGATTGGACGGAGAGTATTGGAAGCTACAGTGCAGCAGTTGAAGTCTCTTGGTTGTCTGCAGGGAAGAAACAAATTGAATATGCTTGTGAAGCTCTCCAGATATATAGGTTAACTGCTTAACTCCATTTAAGAAATTTCTAATCTGGAATCCCATGAGAACAGGGCAGTGGAGAACTTTGGATACCTGCTCTTGGGATGCTCAATTTGCAGAAGCTCACTTGTCTTTCTAAGCTTATTTCAAAAGAACTTATTTTTATAAAGCCTCTCTAAACGACTTGGTTGAGTATTGCTAAATGATGCGTCAACATTTTGCTTTAATCATACACATTAACTGATACTGCTTTGTCAAATTCTATGAAAATTGCTTCAGTTTAATGTCAGCTTTTTATTCTGATTTCTGGCTTTTTTTGCTTCATTTGTGGGTACAATACAGGTTACTTGTTGAGCAGTTGGCTGAAGTTAATCCATCTTACCTCAGTAGCTGTGAGAAGCTGGCATTTTGGATTAATGTGTATAATGCTTTGATTATGCATGTAATTGTCTTTCAACTCTTAATCCAATCCATTCACCATTTCATACATAGTAGTCTCTGGCAGCATATGTATCTTGTATTTACAGTTTTGTCATCCCAGTATTATGCATCATGTACTTATGTATCTTATCCACCTGCATCTCCATGAAATGAGCACAATAAATCTCTCTTGCTTGCATTCAATATATATTTGGTCCAAATGTTCTGGTTTTGGCCTTTTAAATCCTTATAAATCTTTATTTGTGCTTCTTCATGCTTCTACATTATCCCCACTTATACCTGCTTGCCATGTCACTGTCTATTCAGGCATTTTTGGCATATGGAGTTCCAGCAAGTGATATTAAATTATTTTCCTTAATGCAGAAGGTTGGTGTTGTAATCCTTCCCTTGGAATTCCTTATTTCCCAATCTGTTGTTTTCTTGATTAATGTGAAGGTAATTGCTCTCTGCAATGCAGGTTGCTTACAACTTTGGAGGGTCCTTGCTTAGTGCTGCTGACATTGAGTATACTATTCTGAAGATGAAGCCTCCAGTCTATCGTCCACAAATAGTATGTTACATGTCTGCTTCCCCTTCAACTGCCAAAATTTGAAAATTCTATGCTGAATTATTGATACAATTTCAAATTTTGGATGTTCCAGATCAATGATTAAGTAGGCCCTGTTGCCAAAAACCTATTGGGTTTCTTTCTTTTTATTTTTCCTTCTGCAGAGTGCACACACATGTATCAAAAGAATTTACACTTTCCTCCATCATAGAGGAGCTGCCAAATGGGCAATACCATGCTTGATATTTAGATGGTTTTTGTATTTTGATGCTATGTTTCTACAGATATATCTGAGATTCTGACTTTCGATTACCCTACATCAGGCCTTGGTTCTTGCTCTTCAAAAGTTCAAGGTAACCGAGGAGCAGAAAAAGTTTTGCATTGATCAACCTGAGCCCCTTTTGATGTTTGCTCTCAGCTGTGGGATGCATTCTTCACCTGCTGTAAGTACTCTTTGGCACCACGTGAAAGATTTTACATTTTTTGTCACTTTTTCCCAGCTTGACTCAGAACCTTCAATCCCAACATTAATACCAATGGGCCAAAAATTTCCTACACTAAAGGCAATTAACCAATAGCTTGAATGCAATTTTGGAATGAAGAATTTTTCTAATTAGTCAACATCAATATCCAACTCTTCTTAGTGGTTCCATCCAAAAACACATTTAGATATACTGTGAACCATCGTTTAGATATCACATTTATTCTTCTCGTTGTCAGTGGCATGTAACTTTGGGATTGAACAATATCTGTATACTTCTTCAGAGGAAAAATAAAATAAAATGCATAGGAATACTTTTGCAGCCTTTTGTTGAAGAAATTAACTCTCCCCAACAAGCCATTGTAGACATTGTCATCGGTTACTCAATTGCTCTCCAGTATCTGTAAAGCTAGTCTTATTTGGCCCTCTGTGATCAGGTGCGGATCTTCAGGCCTGAAAACGTGTACGAGTTACTCCAGGACTCACAGAGGGATTATATCCAAGCATCCGTTGGCATAAGTGAGAGGAATAAACTAGTGGTACCGCGATTGCTATATCATTTGGCCAAAGGTATCGTTGAAGACTCGCAGCTTCCTGACTGGATATGCCAATTCCTCTCGCCAAAGCAGGCCACCGTGGTCAGAGATTGTTCCTCTGGCCGCTTAAGAAGGCTGCTTGGTACTCGAAGCTTCTCTGTCCTGCCTTTTGATTCACGCTTCCGCTTCCTTTTCCTCATGTAGAAGATCAAGGTTAATTTGACTCTCTGGTACTCGAGTCATGAAGTCTCAACTCTAAAGAGGTAATCTTGTAATTTCCATAATTGTATCATAGTTTGATCCCAAAGGAATTATGGACCTGAACGAATTGACTTGAAATCTAAAGGGATCCAGGCATCCAGCCTATCATTTTTCCATCTTCTGATACAAAAGGAAGGTAATCAAGATCATACATTTGAGTCCATTGCGCTCTTGAAATGCACTCAAGCATATTACATTGTTACCAGTTGTGTCCATAACTTGAAAGTGTAAATGCGACAGGCCAATGCATCACAAAAAATAATAAAACAAAAAGGGCAACCATCCGTGAGAAATTTCAACTGCACATTTCCACCCAGATAAAGCTATATCACCTCCAATGACACAGTAAATTGAAAACTCTCATTTCTTGTCGAACAATTTCACAAGGCGATTTTCATTCTAAAACTACCTAAAGCGGTTCAAAAACAATGCTGAGTTCATCTTCTATATATTTCTCTACATCCCTCTTGTTCTTCTACGTTGGTCAGCCCAGCTCTAAATTCTTCAACAAAAAGCAAAGAAAACCAAAAATAGTCATGTTGTTTGATACAGTTATATGCAAAAGAAATTCCAAGCGAGGAAATACAGCTCCATGCAATGGCAAAAATTAAAATTCAGAATTTTCAGTGCCATTGCTTCAAGAAAATAAGGCCACAATTGCATGTTATTATGGTAGCAAAGCTTTCAGCTGCACTCGGAAAAGATCACCAAGCGCTCCTCGAACATCCATCTAAACAAATGAAAAAGGAATTTATGTTAGACATAATCATGGCATTCCAGTAAGGTAGTAGTTGCTACCATCCCCTTAACAGCAATAAGAGCATTAGAGTAAATTCTGAACTCAAGGAGAAATGCAGAAGATCCATTTGGGGATGTTCATGAGTCATGACATTAACCAGCCAAAGATATTAGAGTTCATACAAGAAAGTTAACGTGTAAACAGTAGCTGCATTTCAGACTCAGAGTGAGGAGGAAGGCCGAGGTTGCCTATTCCAAACTCTCTGAGCCTGATCCACAGATGATATTATTACAATTAAAACTCAGGAACAACTTCCAATAAGCTCATAATTATAGAACAAGGAGATACCTGATCACAACAAACAAGTTTTGTAAGCAAAGGATAGAACTCTCTCAGGTGTCTTCTGAAAATCTTGTTGTTCATGAAGCACATCCCTTTAAGCACCTGAAAGATCAAAAAGATATAATTCCTGCTTTCAAATATAGTTTGCAAGACTGAATTGAACAAAAAAGCATTTGTATGTGTGTGTTGAGAGAGAAAGAGGGGAGGGGGGCATATAAAAAAGAACAATTCCAATTTTTAACATAACCAAAAGGGAAAAGGGCAAAGACAAACTGCAAACTTAAGATAAAAAATAATGCAGCATATGTAAAGAACAAGAATAGAGAGGGAGAGAATGGGGGAAAAAAAAAAGCATGCAAGAAAGAATCTTTGCAGGCAGAGGATAGTAGTGCTAATTTAATGGCAAAATTTTCTTAATATGTACACAGTACAAGTTATCTGCAGCAATATATACACTGGCAAAATGCAAGAGTGTAATTGTTATTTAATATTCAAGGATGCACAAAAATATGAGTACTAGAATAATAAAGTAAAACAACTGTGGCATAAAGCACAACAGACATGACAAAAACACCAAATGTGGCACATTTTAGATTCTGCTCCACTGTTTCCAAAATATGTAATAGTAAGAGCCCAAACCTTAACAATAATTGGTGACCGTAACTCTAGAACTCGATGGACATCCATATTAGTGGTCTCCCCAACGCTCGACTGTAGCTCAGATGCTTCCCTTAATACCTGCTCACAGAAAGAAACCAATTTCCTTTCTGCTATTCCCTCAAGTTTCTCTCCCTTACTAGAACGTCCCATGAAGCTTGAGTCATTTTCAACTGCTGTAATATCAGTATCCTCAGAAGCACTAGATTCCAGACGTTGCCCCTTCTTGTCGGCCAAATTGTCAGTTGTTTTCTGCAGCACTTCCAAATATATGCTAGTTCCTGTCGATTCTTGACGAAGAAGGTTTGGAGGTGGCCTGTCCAACAATAAAAAACTTGTGATATAGAATTCTTCCAATGCATAAATAAAAGACTCATACAAAAAGGGCATATGAAAGCCAACATGAAATTAAGCAAGAAAATTTTCCCACCTTTCAATAGGACTATGGAGCATACGAATTCTGAGGTTTGAATATGAATTATATGAAGCAGAAAACTCTAAAATGGATAATAAAACGTCCATTATAGCAATCTTTTGAGGTGCTTTCAACTTGCTCCAGTACTTCTTCTGCAATATTAGAAAGGAAATGAAAATTTGTCGTAAAACCCATTGGTGCCTTATTAATCTCTGTCCCCCATTCCCTCTCCCCCACAAAGGAGGGTAGCAGGCACCCAAGAAATAGCAATATGCAGAAAAAGTGACTCAAAATAAAATCTCTCTCTGCTGACCAGCTTTCAGCACTAAGGAGCAACATTAATCAAAATTCTAGGCTGATCTCAAACAGATCTACAATTAGTTTCAAACAAAAAGTGAGAAAAGGAAGACTAAATAAATAAATTTGAACATCAAAACATACATACCTGGATGCTATCAATGGCACCAAGAAGCAATAATTGGGTGATGCACTTGCCCCTCACAGTTGCCATTACAGGACTTTCCTCTTCTTCTTTGACATCAGGCTCCACAGAATCAGGAAGCTAAATAAGACAAAGAACATGGATTAAAATAAAGTCACATACTCAAACTGCATCAGAAACATGGCTCATGCAGTTTACTTCTGATCTTTCCTATACTCTACTGAAACCCATCAGAAGGAAGCCTACTGTCCTCCAGGTCACTGAAAAAGGATTACACCATCAAACATAGTGCTTACACTGCACTCCAGTTAAAAGCCCCAGGCAATGGAAATGCCGAAGGGTATCCGTGCATGAAAGTTAATAACCCATGACAAACAGTACAAAATTAGGTCTTCCACACTCCATCACCAATGAACGATGTCCCCTTGTTATACTTCCCTAACAACAAATCCCACTTACTTTATGAAAGCCACACATGATGGTGAATACTTTTTCATATGTAAACAACTAATTTTGCCCAAGATTTTGAAGACTGGACTGGACCAGCCAGTTTGACTGGTAAAACTGGAATCTGTCCGATTTCGGGTCCGGTTATCTCTCAAAACTGGTGGTTGTCAGAACTGGTGGAAAAGTCAGTGAACAGGCCAGTTCAACTGTAAACTGGTGAACAAGGCCTGGTTTTCACAGTTTGGTTGGGTTGATGTCAGCAATGTGGCACATTGTAGACATGCCATGTTGCCTTGAAAAATGAGGGATAAATCAGCATCTTTTGGCTGCCTGCGGTCTCAAACCCAAGAACAAAAAATGTCTACAAAGAGACCTTCACCACTGCACCAAGTCCTCATCTTAGTTAATATCGTACAACTCAATATATTTACCTTATATTTCAATTATTTTTCTTTTCTTTTTGAAAATTAGGTACATTATATTGTATATTCATTTTTTAATCTAAACCATACTTCTTATATTGAATATTTCTGAAAGAAAACATGCATGTTGACTTGAAATAAAAATAAATTACCATTTACTTTCTATTTAATTTAGTTGAATCAAATTTCTTACATCAATTAATACAATATATTAATTAATTTTTTAATATTATCATATGTTAAATTATAAATTACTTGTAATTAAATTTCTCAAATATAATATTATAATATGACAGCAAATATGTGAGTGACTAAAGCCACAAACATAGAGGACCAGGAGAAAACAAAAGTGGATACTGCTAGTTAAGAAGCTTAGGGTCCAAATGGGGCCAATGTATTGTAAATTAACTTTCAAGTAGCGTCTTTAATTTGTTACCAACCATCAAGATAAGGAAACAAAAAAAAAAAAAAAAAAAAAAGGAAAACAACAATACCTTAATTGGAGAAGATGGTATAGAGGCATCAGAAGCACGACCCTTAGGTTTGGATGTGAAACTTCTCATGAACAGATTGTCCATCATATTTCCAACAATCTTTTGGCCTATTGTTTGACTCCTCTGAAGGCCAGCAGCTTCTGCAGGCTTCTGAGTTCTCCCCGATGGTGATGGAAGGCCTGTTAGAATAATGAAGTTTAGCTGCTTAAATCATACCACAGAACACCTATTTGGATATCTGGCTTCAGCTCTAAGAACAGCAAAGGGACCAGCCCATAGGTACCGTTGAATATGTTTTATGTTGGTCTCTTGGTTGATATTCAGTTATATTAATTTGCACAATTGCAGGTTCAGTTGTCATCAGCTATCAATCATAAAGCACCCCTTAATTATAGAGCCGGTTGATAAATTGAAGTTATGCCCCACCATCTCCTTCTCAGAAACATTTTATTTGCCTAACCTTACAAGCTAGCTTCCTGAGTTTCATTGTATCCTGTGAGTCCCAATGGTAATTCTTGCACTCCTCATACTCAGTGCCATATCTTTTCAACTTTTTCCCCTTTAGTTCAATTTTTCACCTACAAAAGATAATTAAAAAAAAAGTAAACTTACTTTCTGAGGTGTTTGTGTTACTCTGCAACCTTGATTCTTCACTGTGATCCACTGACACTATTGCAACTGGGCTCTTTCCATTAACTGGGGATGCCACTGAGGATATCTTTCCATTATCCAGGACACCAAACTGATGATGATCTACCCCATCTCCTGTATCGACATCTGAGTCTGTTACTAACACTGTAGGTCTTTTTGAGTTCTCGAAACCCAAGGCATTTAGCAGCTCAAGTGGCTGTGTTGTGTATGAGGCATCTCTATTAGCCAAAATAGTGTATTAGTTGTGGAAAGAAAAAAAAACCTTCAAACCAATTAAAAGTCCCTTTCCAAGTTAATAAGACATGCACCTTATGCTTTTCAACAATGTGTCCCAGTCACTCTCACTAAACTGGTGACCTCCAACTTCTATAAGATGTACTAACGCACCCAGTGAGATGGAAACAACAGTCTGATCTGTTTTTTTGGCACAATCCAAAAGCAAACCAAGAAGTGGTGGCAGCATGAAACATACCTCCTGCATCAGGGAAACAGGAAAGACAATCGATAATTTCCAGAAGACTAATCACAACCATAACATTTACTGAATTGCTTATGCGCTTAATCCAGTAAAGATCTGCTGCATCATGCTGAAAGATCAATTGAGCCAATTCATTCAACCTCCTCTATGTGAATTCTTCTAATAGTACACCGACACTTTCAATGTCATGTTCTCCATGCCAGACTAGTTTTATTATTACATGAGCAAGGGAAATAAATGGATATGGTGTTGGTTTCCATTTTTTCCCTCTCCAAATCTAGAAGAAATCATTCAAATTTGATTGAGTTGCTCCAGGAAGGGAAAAGGGTGAAACAATGGCAAGTAAATTAAGGTTAAATCACAGCACCCGCACACCTAAACACATCACAAAGTCTTGAATGGAAGGGGCATCATATTCTTTTTAACAAGAAAAAAAGTTAATTTCTCCAATGATTGTGTCAACAAAATTATTCAAAACTGGCATGGCATAACCATGTAAGCCTCACAAGTCTTAGGAGGGCATTCTGCATTTTGATAAGGGAACATTAGGTCTTGTTCAGAGTGTTCTAGTTTATGGGTCAAAAATATGATCAACATACAGTTATTGGACAAAGAAAATTGATCAACTCCAGCATGATAGAAGTATCCTTAAGAAAGGGAGGAATCTGTAACTTAACAGTTGAAGAGAGACAATAATTTCTGAAGATGCACATTTTTCCAGATTAACATCCTTGACATTAAAGATGGTTGTGATCCTAATTGAGAATACATTCACAAAAGACAGAAGAAGAAGAAAGAAAGGAAGAAAGCGAGGAGAAAAAAAAAAAAAAGGAATAATGCAAGAAACAATAAAAGAAGAATGGGTAGATTTCCCAGTCAATCCATCCAGCAAACATAGAGATGCTAAAAGAAAATCCATTTTCCCCTGAGCTATACTGGTTCAAGTAAGTGTACTACCTTCACCAAAAAGAGACTGGCAAAGCCACCTCTCTTGGGTATGACCCCAACACCTAATTGCAGGTTGCAGCAATAAGCCCAATCCTGACAAAGACAACTCTACTATTCACAAATATAACATGCAAATATGCAGACACACACACACACACACACACTGAATGCCTGCAATTGCAATTTAAAATCAACTGATGAGCATCCCACCAGATGATGTACTTGCAGGTGTAATTTGTCATATGGTAATTCATATTCTAGTAACAGTACCTTAAAGTCTCATATTAGATTCACACACCCAAGTATTTGAAGGCTTGAAAAGGAGACAAAAAAACTCATTTCAAGATTCACAAATCCCTACTCTTTGTAGATGCTGAATGAAACTAAGAGTCAAACCAGCAGATCAAGAAGCTCAAAATGGTAGAAGAAGAAGAAACTCGATGGTACCTTGTAGAAAGTATTAAAAAGGTTGCAGAGCAACTGAAGTGAATGTATGCTGGTTTCTCGAAACCACTCATCATCAGAAGAAATTAGACTTTCCTTCCCAGCATGTCTCACATGGTCAAAAATGGGAAACAAGACACGATGGAAGATACTCTCCCAAAATGATTGTGAAAACTTGCCACCTCTCTCATTCAGCAAATCAAACAAAACTTCTAGAGCGCAGCTTCTGACCTCAGGTCTTGGATCCAATGTCAGATCAGACAAGCCAGCTAACATTGGGAACCAGTAATGCTCAGTCACATCAAAAATTGCATCCACATTAGTGTCAATAGGCTTCAGAGCACCACCAGGTATAAGGCCCTAAAATCAGTAAGCATATAGAAAATTATCAAATATCATGTTCTTAGCAGACAATCAACAAGCAATGCAAAAGGATCTCCTATCTAACATGAATACTTTACAATGATAGTGACATTCTGTTGCAAACGATTTAATAAATCGCAGCAGAGTGTATTCAATTTCCAACTTTAGATGTTAGTCCAGTATGTATGCCAAAAAAGGGGGAAGGTTAGAGGAAAGATAGAAAATTCAATGGAAGAGAAATCCACACAAGCTTAAGCTAAGACAAACCAGGTGACCTAGTGAAAAAAAAAAAAAGTGATATACTCAATTAATGCAACAAGGTAAAGGCTGTGAAACAGACCTCGGCAAGACGATCTTCACATATCCGAAGAAGTGCAATAGCCTTCAAACTTATACGGTGAGAACTCTTGTTATTGGCAAATCTGATAAGACAGTTGACAGAATCCATAAAACAATCTCCAACAACCTGATCAAAGTGCTCCAAGATAACTGCAATATGTCCAAGGAATTAAATGCGGTGGAGAAATCATGAGCACAAGAAGACATCAAAAAAGCAAGAACAAGATAACATATGTATTACCTTGTTCAACGTTTTCAAAAGCACTTTCAACAATTGACTCCAGTTCATCATCAGCAGCAGCTGTGAAAATCATGAAAACACTACGCCATCCAGACTTTATGCTAGCAACTTTAGACTTAATCATCTGCAACAAGAAATAAATCAATTGCCTTTGGTAAAGATATGTGACACCTTGTTTACAGAGTTTTTCATGGTTAACAATCAAGAAAATAAAGTCTAGGATGGCTACATGGGCATACTTGAACAATGCAGTCAACAATTAAGCTCCTTATGGATTCACTGCGACTATTCCTCATAAGGACAACAAACGGTTTGAGAATGTCATTCTGGAAAGAGAAATTGGCGAGCTCAGCGCGTTCCAAGTACTTCATACCGAGCTGTCGCAGAGAATCTATCGCATACATAGAAATTTTCTCATCATGATGGCTCCCAGCAGAGATAAAATGATTTGCCAGGACAGACCATATTCTAGCCCAAACCTGGAATAAATACCAACAAAAGCCCCCAAACATTTAGAATGATAATAATAAGGACTATCCCTTCAAAAGATGCAGCTGAAAATGCTCAAAAAACTATGCATTTCAATATTTGGATGTCTTGACCAGATTATCATAAAGCATAAATTGGCACATCCAATTCTGTACATACCATATGCATGCCACAAGCAAAAGTATTTTAGCATGCTTGTGCAAAGATCATATGCCAACAGAACGACTGCTTGACCAATAAATACAGAAAAATTGCAATAATTAAATATTGGCAGAATACTAGTAAAAGAACATAAGCTTCTCTCATTCGCAAGTCCAATGCAATCCTAATTGTAATTGACCTATTTTCCTGAGTATCAAGGAAAACTGGAAACATCATGAAACAATAATCACTCATCTACAGAATTTGTTGGGCCAAGATTAACATAGAGTAAATGATCCGAACCTCATAATAAAACAAGGAAAATAGTCAAAACTATATGGCAAGTAAAAGACACTTTCTCAAAGTGAGCACTAGGGAAAGAGAGTTATTGCTAATCTGCTCCCTTATGCCCCTGCTGCTAATACCTTCCAAAATAATGGATGGCATGAAATTACGTGGCAGAACCTGAACTAAGCATATAGATGTAAATTGGCACAATTACCAAAATTAATGGCAGAACACATTACAGTTGAGGTCGTATTAACAATTATTAAAAAGACGAACAAAGAAGTTTTCAATAAATAAAGGAAGTACCATTCGTATACGAGCCATATTGTAATAGCTGATCTCAACAAGCTTTTGCAAACTGAACACACGTGCAGGAGTCTGTTTTAATTCTTCTGCCGATACACCACAGAGAGCAGTGAAGAACTCCACAATGGAATCACTGGGTAGTTTAACACTATTCACAAAAACTTGTTCAGCAGGTTTTCCGGCCAGCTCCCTTAAGGATTGAAGAACAGAATCCCTGGAAATCTGATTTGAACCATGCATAACAGATGCAGCAATAGCAGGAGTTGAAGTAATGAATTCAAGCCGAGAAACACATTCCAGTACTGCATTCCACGTATCTTGAAGGGAGTCAGTTTCTGAGTCACATAGAGCAAGTAGAGTCCGCAATGCTTCCACATTTTTACTACGCATTTCCTTTGGGGCATGCAAGAAAGTAAATCTGACATACGGACAAGAAACTGATTATCATAATATATAAGATTGCCTATGGACTAAAGATAAACATGGTTGTTCAAGTAATGGCCAAAAAATATGAAACATATGAAAAGCAGAATGGGACTTATGATTCAAAAGGAAGCAACAAGTTAAAAAAAATGATGCAAAAAAAGAGGAAAAAGGGATTAACATATATGAGGAAGAAATTTGGATAAAAAAAAAACTTGACCCTGGAAAAGGAGCTTACCTGATCAGAGAAGTTAAGAAAGCATAGCGCATGGTATCCATTCCAAGAACATATGTAATGTGTATTCCAGATTTAAATCCCTCCATGCAGAGAACAACCCTAGGTTTGTTTTCACCTTCCCCCATAGTGACAGAGAAAGTAGCAAGCAAAGGCCACCCTACAGCTTCAACCATGGGCCTTACAATTTGAATCTCTTGTACAGTATGAAAAACTCCCCTTCTTCCTCCTTGATTGCGGAATATTGCCTGTGTGTGTTTAATGATAGCTTCATTCTCTGACTTGGCATCAGTCGATGGCATTCTTTTGGGGAGAGCCAGATTGAGAATATTGACAAGGCGACCTCTCTCTTCACTGTCTGGCTTCTGTCTGCTGCTTTTCCCAATACCGAGTGTGTCATCTTTCATTTTTATCTCTTCCTTAACAATGGAATCATAGATCTCTTCTAGAAGATTGGTTGGGGCACACTCTTCCGCATTATTTGTGGCATTCATCCGTAAAAAATCAGACTTTGACATTTTAGGCAAAACCATAGGATTGTGTGCATCAGTATTCAACATTATAACTGCATATGCAAGAACGTATGCAGTATCGGCATTTTTAAAAAGACCTGGATTATC
The DNA here is from genome assembly GCA_021464305.1 of Kandelia obovata. NCBI lineage: Eukaryota > Viridiplantae > Streptophyta > Magnoliopsida > Malpighiales > Rhizophoraceae > Kandelia > Kandelia obovata. Next base: position 3,568,964 of record CM038481.1, read on the forward strand.
GGCACAATATCTGCAAGAGACACAGAAGAAAAAAAAAGATTAAAAAAACAGATAAATTGCCTGCTAGCTAAAAAAAAAAAATAGATAAGATGGATGTAATCTGATCACAAGGTAGATGCCCATATTATGTTCAACTTTGTGTAAAATCCAGATGGTAAACAGCCAGTCAAAGATTAAACATAAGTATTAAATCAGTACAAAGACCTAAAGATAGTAGACCATAACCAGAGCAAGAAAAATCTTCAATCCTACATCTTTGCATTTTATCTGGATATTTTGTATATGGAAAGTAACTTTAATTTGCAATGGAAGCTCCTTAATATGCAGAAAACAAGCGCTAGCTCCAATAAAGAGTGCCAGCCATTGAATTAGGGATAACCAACTAAGATTGGGAAAAAATGGGAATCACTTTCTAATTGATAATTCAGAAGACATTGGATAAAATTAGAACAATTGGCTCCAATAAGGAGTGTCCAACAATGAATTAGGGATAAACAACCAAGGCCTCAAGATGGTGAGATACACTGATTCAAATAGCTCATAACAGGATGCAGATGGACAGTGTGTGTTGTGGGATAACTGACAGCAAGCTTTCCATGTAGCACATGCACTATGGCCTGTAAATGAATATTATTTTGGACTTACAGCTGATACCAGAGAAAAAAGGGGAAGAAAAGCTACTAAGAAACATAAAACCTTTTAGTTTTACAGATTATGATATCATTCTAATAAAGGGGCCATTCCAGTGTGATGGAGATTAAAAAAAGTCAGTAAGAGCAATTACACTAATTTCAGGGCATTGATAAGAGATGACAATAAATAGATTATAGGACAAAACTCAACTCCACTAAGCTAAGGTTCTCCTCCCCCCGAGCTGTTAATGTAAGTGAAATGAAATGAGATATAAAACAACCAAAACGGAGCAGTACAAATATACACCATTGCATGATTGCAAGAATTACATAAGATTACAGGAGCAGCAAAAATCGAATAAAGATGGAACATATATACACCTCCTTTACCTTTCTGCAAACTTTTCCATGATGCGATCAATCTTTTGAGCTTCTCCTGGAAGTCTGAATCCTTTAAGAAACTCCCGAATAGCTGCATCAAACTTCATCCCCGAAAATTCCATGGAATCTACATAAGCATGCATGACCGCCAAGGGAAAATCCTCATGCTGGCCCAGATAGTCACCAATCATGACCTAAATAATCATAAATGGTCAAACAGATAGAAATCGTCATAAACTTTCACACAATACACAATAGACACTTCACCTTGTCCAAACTGGGAGTGTTTCTTAAAAATTGGGCAACTGAGGCCGGATTACTTTCCACCAATCTGTTTGACATCAAATACCCTATGCCCTTCACCGGGTGCCTGTTGAACTGCAATATAATTGAACTGTTAGCCAGTCTTTTCCATGTCCTAAGCATCTAATAAGAAACATGGCTAGATGTGAAGCTGAATCACCTCCAAAGTAGCAGCTTCCATGGTAGATTTGTGAGCCTTTGCCTTTTCAAAGTTATTGGGCATATCTTCTCTGGTTTTTGTCTCACCAAATTCTCTAGCTGAGTCTTCTTCAAGCGACTGGGTGCTTTTATTCTTTGTTGCAGATTCTCTACAAGCCTTCTCCCAATCAACCAGTGACTTCAGCACATTAACAAGACACTGAAAAGGTCAAAGAAACACGGGTTATCATTGTCTTCTGCTAAGGTAGAAGCATAAAGCATAAATAAAAAAAGAACAGGCTAAATAACTACCTAATACTTGAGACACAATCAACAGACAAGCCTACCTGAAGTGATGAACCTTTAATTGAATTAGTTTGGGATAAAGCAACAGAATTTGGATCTGCACTCTGAATCCCTTGTGCAATTTTTGACAGTGTAGTAACCTATATGATAAGCCAGCAGACAAAAAAGATGCCTTATTTGCATTACAGATTTTGCACGACAGTGTATGGACAGAAATTAGACTAAAACAAAAATACTGAACGAGAGATAGTACCATGCGTTCAAACAAGTTAGGTGCCTCAAGATCGCAGTCATAGTTGACATATACATCAACAAGCATCTGTGGATCCTTGCAGACTTTCTCAAGCATCCTAAGGAACAACATTAAATCAGATGATAATGTGAGAAAATAAGCAAATGAAAACATAATGAAGCCAAAAATTTCACTAATAGCAGAATATGGATGGTAATTGCAAATTCAATCAGTTAAGAAGAATATGATTACCGCAAAACGCTTATTTTTTGGTTAATATCCGAGCCATCCAAGCATCGTAGAACTATCAATGGAAAGAAGACACCAATTTCACCCTAAAATATATTTTTTACATAACTTGTTAAGAAAGATGACAAAAGCTTTATGCAAAGATTGTAGTTAATTATTAAGACAAACAATTACAGAATATGTAGCTGTAACAAAGTGCACAGTTCATTGGCATACTTTAAGACTTTCCCTGAATCGTAACAAAAGCACTGAGAAGATTCCAGTTGCATACTGTCATGAAAGAAAACAATAATCACAGGATCAGAAGATCAATAGAAAAACAACAATTTCACTGCAGATCCTTGCAAAAACACATGTAGGAGAAGAAGAACGACTAGATTCATTAAACCTGAAATATGACAGGAGACTGTGAAACTGAAGCCCGCAACAAAGCATAAGAAAGATATGCTTTTACTGAGTCAATGAAATGGAAGTTCTTTGTAAATGAATGGCTAACCCCTTCCAACAATCCCTGAAATAACAAGCCACAAATTCTTATAAGATCCTAAGAAACCCATAGATCCAAATGTTACCACCACCCTTCCCTCCATACAGTTCCATTGTAAGCTAAAAGCAGAGTTTCATATCTTTAACATGTAATATTATAAAACCTATCAACTCTAGAAACCAATTCCCTGGGAAAGTATATATCCTTCGAGCTGTTAGTGCAATCAAGTTGGCATCCCATAATATGTATGAATTACACCACATTTGCATGGCTTCTATGCTTCAATTTAAATAATTAGACTTTCCTATGATACCAAGTAGAAACTACATCCAGGATTAGTGAATACAACTATTGACAACAAATGCATGAAATCAGAAAGATGGTCAAAAGAGCATATTTCATTACATTCCAATTCACAATCAAAGTAAGAAAGGAAGAAGACAAAAACAGAAGAAGAGTCCATAAAATTAACCTGCAGAAGCTCCAGAGACAAAATCCGTGTCTTTGTTGTAACTTCATCATTATCTTCCTTCATACCCATCTAACAAAGTATATTCAAAATGTTACAAAGAAATATCTGAAACTAACAATAAAGCCAACAGAATACTGATATACCAACCTTGCAAAGGGTGCGGAATACCAGTAAAGCATCCCTCTGTCCAATGTTCATGCTCTCCAAGTCAATCCCTCTTATAATGTTTAGCAGTTTTTGTAAGACAACAAAAAATCAATTATCACTGGGTAACAAATTGCAGAAGATTGTATCAGAAGTATATTTCCACATCCATACCGTGTTATTTTTTTGCCATCTTCAACATGCACAGCTTTGTCAAGAACAGCCTCCAAGCCCTATATAACATATACAACTGCATCCTTAGGACCGCAAATATCAAAAGGCAACACTTTGTGTGTGTACAACGGTCTAGTAATACTATAATAACATAGAAACAACATCCAAAACTAACAATCTTTTGCTAGACATACTACAACTAAACAAAACAAAGGGTATCAATGCTGCAGGGCTACTGTAATGTGTGTGCAGGAATGTGTCTTTCTTTTTTTTTGGGGAGTGGGTGTGGGAGTTGAAGAAATGCCAAAAAATAAAATCCCTGATTAGAGTATAAACCTTAATATCAGCACCACCAGCAAGACTATGGAGTTCTTCAACAGATGCAAGAGGTGTTTCTTTGATCTGGTTAAGTGCATCTCCCAAGGTCATTTCTTCATCATTTTGGTCAGTATTTGGAGTTTCTTCAACTTTCTCATCTGGTTTCTCTTCTGAAGCAGCTTCTCTTTTTTTGGAAGAATCAGAAGTAGTTGTAACCTGGATTTGCTGTCCACATACCCTTATTAGTTGGATTTTTTTCATCATTTTCTACCTACAAATTAAAATAAATGACCATTTCAAAATTCCATACATGATCACTTTCCATTCTTCTGAACATGATGCTGATCATCTGAGTCAACATTGCTTTTGATGTTGCTTGATGTATGGGGCTCTTGCTGCACAACCAAACTGTGGCTCATCAGTGCTACTTAAAACAAATAATGTGTTACAATCAATGTGTTTGAAAATAAGGAACCATGAAGGGATCCAAATATATATATATATATATTAAGAATGAAAAAACCTGTGAAGAGCAATATTGTAGCATATCCTGATGACTCCCAGCAAAGGCTCCCCATGTACTGTGTTTAAGATAGATATTTCAAAAGAGAGTAATTGAGGAAAATTATCATCCAATGCCAAAAGACCAACAAATCCATAATCCATTTTGAACCATAACCCACAATTAAGATAATGTAAACAGGCTAATCAAACCTGTTCTATATCACTACTGTTTTATTTTACAAAGCAGTAAGACCCATGGTTAGTCACATAAACTTACTGCACACAGCAAGATAGGTTAACCACCAAAAGCATCTAAAAGATTGTGTTTTATCCACTAAACAATGTACCTCTAAACTTTGTAGATGCTACTGCAGTCAGAAGTACCTTTAACACTTGCAGAATTGTGCTGCATAAGATGACCAACAGTTAACAGGGAAGACAAACATATCCAAGAAAATCATTGAAAACAATTGCACATAGATACCTATCAGGTGATGAATTATCAACACAACTGCAAACCATGTTTAGGATATCTGTAAACAGGGGGACATTTTTACCACCAACTAAGCCTGGATCTCCCTCGAGATGATCATATGCAATGAGTTTCTGTGCACAAAAATTGCTCTAAATAAGCAGGCAGTTATAATCCAACAATTGAAATGGCACTTATTCTCAGTTATGTTTGAGAAGTATTTGGCCTTTTCTTATCTCATACACACTCATCATCTGAGAGGCATAGTCTAGAAAATAAATAAAGAAATATCAGTATATATCAAGTCATACATGAAGACAATCCAGTGCAAGTTCTACAATCTTTAAATTCTTTGTCTCAAATGCAAGCCTCAGTGGATTCAGAACAAGCTCGGCTTCAGCTGCTTCTAAGGTATACCCAGCATTTGCCAATGCAGTTGTGATGTTTCCACCAAATGTCACCGGCTTACCAGCATGTTGTACCTCCTCAGAAATCTGTGTCTGATCAGACTGCGCTCCAGCTTGTGCAGCTCCAACTTCAGATTCAAGGGAGCTGACAACCAAAATGATCAAAAAAGCAAAGCTATTAGAGCACATATAGATCAACTTCAGCGTCAATGACAACTATAGTTGAATCATTCTTCTTAAACATAAATTTATACAAATATGTAAGAATCTGATAACAAATAATCTTGGTATAGTCCAAATTCACTTAATAACATTACATTCAAAAGTTTGCAAACTCAAAGCTAAGATTGCATGCCCTGTATGTGCAATACAAACCAACTCTCCATGGCAAGCGGCTAAAGCCAAACATTCATGTCAAACTGAAGGAATAGCGAGTGTGTAAAAAGTTGTGACAATAAACAGAGGAGGTAAGAAAATCATGTAGTGTGAAGAGAAGCAATTATTAAGAGGCCGAAAAAATCAACCACGACAGTGCAAGCAAGTCAGCGAGAGAGAGAGAGTGAGAGATCTTTAGTTCTGTTAAAAATAGATTTGAGCACAAATTGAGGGCCAAAAAAAAAGGAAGAGATGCCGACAACAAAATAGATCACAGCAAAGAAAATAATTTTCAAATTGGAGCTGATGTGTAAATTTTTGTGAAGAATGTCTCGTACAGAAGGCTTCTACCCTCTGAAGATGGGTATGAAAAGTGGACACATAAGAATCCAAAAGGGGGAAAAAAAAAACATGGAGACAAGTAAAAGATTTCTAGAAGAGAAAAATAAAAGACAAATGATATAAACCAATTCATAATTACCACAGCTTGGTTGCTAATAAGCATTAAACAGCACATTCATAATTGCATATAAGCATCAGAGTGCCACAATGGCATGTTTTGTGAGTAGGTGACATCAATAAGTCTAAATGCTCAACATTAACTTTAATGACAATTCAAATTGCAACAAAGATGACTATTAAATAAGGAAAACAAAGCTCCAGTATACACCTCCCTTCTCCAGCCAATGATGCTGCTTGACTTGTTTCATTTGATTTAGACAACTGATTCACCTCTTTTGGGCTATCTGATGTAATCCAGAAAAAAAAAAAAAGTTAAAAAGAAATGTAAGCAACTAAAAATATTCCAGCATTACAATTGTACTACAAATACATTGGACCAAAAAAAAGGTTGCAAATAGTGCAGCATCCACTTGCTCTTTCAATGCCAAAAGACCAATTCAAGATCCCAACTGGAGACATACTACATAAAGTGAAAATGAAGAAATCCTTCTCAATAGAGCCACTGCCAACTGGTCTATGTAACGGTTCTCTAGAGTCTAGCACACAGCATAATGTCCCCATTGATCCACCGATGATTTCGAATTACCCTCAAATAATAATAATAATAAGAAGAAAAAAATTTAATGCTACGGTAAATGCAAGATAAGACACTCAGACTCCCAAAAGCCATGACGACGACAATGCAGACAGTAAAGAAATATCGTCACTCCAAACCCTAATGATCAGAAAACTGAAGCCCATGCCGCAATCTAAACACGAAAGAAATTCCAATATGATCGGAATCTACTTCCATTCAAGAAACAACTACCAGAAACCGAAATCGGATCCAAATCTACTGTCAGTAAAGAAACGATCAATAATTTAAAATTTTAAAATATTTTTTTAAAAAATAAAAAAGGACAATGAAGTCGGATCCGAATCTACTTCGGGTCAAGAAACGACAAAGAGACGAAGTGATTACAGTAATGAAATGCGAAAAAGAAACTTAAACCTAGGTAAATTTGAATGGCCTTTTGGAGATCCGGAAACTTCTTGCCCGAACATTCTTTAACCATCGTCTCGAACGCCCGGCTCACGAAGCCCCCCGCAGCCATTCTTCTCTCTTCGCAATAAATACAAGCAAGAACCAACAATTAGGTTGCTGAATCAGATGGCGAATCGATCAATTTTGATTCCACAAACCAAAATATTTGGGCTACAAATGAAACCGTACGCCTTGTTCTATATTAGATCTGTCGTTGTTGTGCTCTGTGTTTTTTTATTCTCCCACTCGCAAGTCGCGCCCAGTCCGGACTCGCCCGGATTTGTTTTTTCAGCAAACGGACATCCTTTTTTCTTTCTTGCTTTCTTCTTTCTTGCTTTCCTTGTGTGTATATATATATATTTTTTTATTTTTTCCCTTTATATATATACATAAAATAAATTTTTATTTTCAAATTTGATTAATTTTTCATAATACTACTAAGCACTGACAATTCTCTTTTTCTTTTTCTTTTTCTTTTTTTCATTTTTTGTCTATTTCTTGGACTGATGTGTTTGTTTCTTGTGCAATGTATTTAACCACGCTGACATAAAAACCAATAAAATTTTCAAGAAGTTGTGTTAAAAGCAAGCTCGGAGTACTTGAAAAAATAAAATTTCTAGTCTTTTATTTTGACCAATTACTGAACTACGGTTATCAGAAAATACAGTGAGACAGTTTGTTTATTTCTTTAATCAGTAAGTTGAATCTTGACTTGAGTTTATTCTTTGCCTTTTTTTTAAAAAAAAAAAAAAAACACATGAAGCATTTATCTCATTAAATACTAAATTTTTATGGGGCGACGCTCTGATAATATCACATGTAATGCAACGCATTGAGAAGAAACATTGCACGGAAACAAATTGCAATGCATGCAGTGTATATATATATATATATATCATTTTATGTACGGGTAAACTTTTTAAAACTGTTATGGAATTAAATTAAGCGAATACCACAGCTGACAACAAATATTGAATAATAAGCCGTCTAAGCCCATTTCCTGCTTTGCTTTGGTTCTAACTTGTAAACTTGGCATGTTGTGTATCGCCAAAGTGGCACTACATCTACAAATTTATAGCATTGTCAAAAGTCATCAAACAATAGAAGGTTCTTTGCACAACCCACCCACCCACCCATCTCAAGTAACTTCGCATAACATTGTGATATATATATATATATATATATATTTTGTACATTGTAACTTAACGAATGGTGGGATGTGTGGGTTGAAGAAAAAAAGAAAAAGAATTTATGTAGAAGCCACCCCGTTACTTGTCATATGAAGAGTTTGTTTGATTTTGGTGTCAATATACCAATGAAATTTTGAGCAACTTTGTGACCATTTGCTGTTTGTGATGGTTTAATTTTGTCATATTTTCAGAGTAAGAAAAGATTAAAGCTTCAAATCATTGCATTTTCCTGAGTTAAAGAGAGTTATCAATTAAGCTCAACGAGGATTCATGGTGTTGATATGTTATATCGTAAATTTTATCTTTTATAATTTTTTGAAAAAGTTAAAATAAAGATAAGATAGTGGGGGTCGTCAAGTTGTCTCTGTACTGCATAAAGATGAACATTTGTGGAGCAAAAGCATCTGATTAGCAATATATCAATGCTTGGTCAATTAGAATTTAAATGAACATTGAAGATGGTCGTTAATATTTAGAAAATCAATCTCAAAAGAAGCAGCCACCTAAATAATACATTCAAAAGACATTTATTTACACCCAACTTAGATATTATTGTATCTAAAGAAGCAGTCTATTCATACAAAAATTGATCCTGCCGCACCAACTGTCACTTTAACATGACAAATTGAAGAGGACTTCCAGAGATGCAAGGCCCAAAAAAAAGGAATAGACTGGACAAAATCACGCAACAGCAACGGCCCAGATCACATCAACAAATCATCCCCGAAAAGGTACATAATTCTCTCCACGGCCCAACTGGGTTCGGACCTGGTCCAAGCCAGGCTCTGCGAGGCCGTCAACAGTGGGGCCCTACACAGTGGGCAGGTCTTGTGATTATCATCATCATCATCTTGATCGTCGTAGCCATGATCATGATGCACCCACCTATCAATGCAATCCTTGTGGAACACGTGGCGGCAGTTCCTCAGCTCCCTGACCTCATCTCCAACAATCAACTGCCTCAAGCAGACGGCACACGTGTCGCAAGCATTGGATACCCTCTCCGTGATATCACCGTAGGTGGTCACCATCAGGCTGTCCCTGATCTGCTGAGATGAAGGAACGGGATGGGACTGCCGCACATAATCACTGCCGGCGGAGGAGTATAAAAGGGCTCTGTTTCTGAGCATTACAGCCCAAGACAGAGCCCATCTCAAGAGCGCCAAAATAAGAGCCGCCTTGTATAGGAGATGGGTTACTGTTAACCCCGAATCTTCCACAAAGGAACCCATTAAAAAAAAAAAGAAAAGAAAGAGGAAGAAGACTGATCAATCTGGAGATGGAAGAAGAGGAAACAAGCCGAAGAGAGGAAGAGAAGAAGAAAGAAAAAAAAAAAGAGGGAGTTTTGAAGGAGCATCTGGGTTGCTTTATAAAGGCAAACTGGCAAAGGCTTGCTGTATTTATTTATTTGTTTTTTATGTTGTCCGCGTGCGTGGAATAAAGAGACCCTACGCCTGCAAGCTGTAATGCATTGTGATGACGACTAAAGAGCTCACTATCTCTGTGCTTTCATTGAGTCACAGCTATAAAAATGGATGGTGGATTTTAATCCAAAATTCCTCCCTTTGGATGGCCATGCATGCTCCCTGTTTCTCTCACCCGGTTGGAACTTCTTTCAAATAAAGGCGATATTAACTTTAATTTTCACAGAAATAAAAATAACAAAACCTGATTTTATCATTCGAGAGTAATTTTAAGCCATTAAATTAAGTGATTTCGGTGAAGGAAAAGGACCCTGTTCCGCTACCTTACCCACTTTCGAAAGTGCTCACCAACTCTAGAAGTAATCCTTTCAAACTCCAAAAGGAAAGGGGGTAAAAAGTACCGTTGCCCAGACGTACAGCAGAAAACAGAAAACAGGCTAGGTGCGCATAGAAAGTAATCCATTCCGAAAGCAAATTTCACTTACTTTTTTGTTACCAACACGTGAGAAATGTCTCCATTGCACTTCCACCATCCTAGTCAGATCCCACAACTCACACCAATTATAATTTTAATTTACAGGGTACTCAATCGAGAGAGTTGATTACTCTACAGGCGGTTGGAGTTCCGGCAAATGGTCCATCTAAAAAAGTATCAACATATTTCGCACCGAGAGGCAGTCAAATACACCAGAAACCATCGTCTTCCAGTCCCCCTCCAAAATCATCTAACCAGTAAAGGGTCGCCACCATCTCTAGATTTCAATTACATGTTGCCCTTTCATTCTGTAATCAAAATCACTTATGCTATGACGATCATGTTTAAACGCCAATCCTTGTTGATGATGACAAGGACGATTTCACCAAAAGGAAAAAAAAAAAAAAGATGATGCGATGCGCAGAAAGTTGGTGGACTCCAATAAGTCCAGATGATCGTCACAAAGTTATTCCCCAACCTACAAAAGATGATGACACATGGGGGTAGCGAGGGAAAAACATATTTATTGGCTTCAGAAAAAGTCTTAGTTGACAAGGCATGAGAGGCCCATTTGTTGCTCATCTGCTGCTGAGCACCAGAAATGTTGTACAGAGCCATTTAGCACTTAAATTAAGAGCCCTTTCTTCAGGAAAACAGATAACTTGCACATGCACGCCCACGTTACAAAGGAGGACCCCATGTGCCATCAAAGGCTAGTAGGTGGGCCTTGCTTCCCATGTTCTTCCATTTTCTTTCTCATCTTGTATTGCAAAGTTGCAGGCGCACAGTCCAATGGTGTTTCCCCTAGAAAAGAGAAAGCAGATTAGAATTGAGGGAGGAACAGCACACACACAGATACACGGATCAGCTTCTAAGTTCTACTCTTTAGTCTGGCAGCTACGTACAAACCATGTTTTCCAACCTCTGACTTATAAAGAAAGTTTGGAAATGCTATTTGACTTCTAATTTTACTGTTGTCCTCTAAGATATTGAAGCTATCTAATACTCTGATTAACCTTAGAATGAATATACCCAACCAAATAAATTGTCCACCAGTTTCGACAAAACTTCAGGATTAGATGAGTGGAAGAGCCTGATAAGCAACTTTCAGCAACTTTAAGACATTGAAAATGTATCTTCCTGTATTATCTGTTGTATAATGCCTATGCACATTATAACTTTTCCACCAAAATAATGCCTTGCACATCTTTGGTCCTTGCCACCACTCACTCAACCAATTTGCTAACACTGGCGTGATTATTAACATCATGAGCAAACATAAACTTGATTACCTTGTGCATTCTTGTAAACCAGGCTTGCATCAGACTCCATGAGGATAAAAGCTATCTCAGTTCGGTTAAACAAGGCAGCCTATAGTTGATTATTCTCTAATCAGGGTCAATGTTTCAAAAAGCAATTTCATCAACATTAAAGACATGGGAGTTGGAATGCAAGAGCAAGGGCAAACCACTACCAGATGTAGCAAAGACATTCCTTGCCTGTCATGGTAATTTGCATCCACCCCCTGCCAGTATGACAATGTTTAGGACTCATTTATGGGCTTCAATCTGCATTAAAGATGGTAAATACCTCACTCAAAAGCTTCTTGACGGCAACAGGATTGCCATTCTTTATAGCTTCCCTTAAACCCTAACCACAAAGAACATGAAAGTAACAGAGACATGAATTACCAAATCACAGCAAGTCAAATGCTTATAGAAGGCCAGAATACTATCTCAAGTAGGTTATACCTCTCCATTAACCTCATAGTCCATTTGAAGTTTATCATCTGTGTCATTCATTTGGCTGTGACTGAACATTGAACTGCAAATGATGCATAAAATAAACATTGAGAAAAGCCATAGTAAGATTTTTACTAAGCATCAACATCCGCAAACCAGTACCTTGAAACTGAACAAAGAAAGATCCTTGATTCAATATTATGGATTCAGAACAGTAAGGCATACAAATGATGGAGGTGCATTTTTTTATATTTCCATCCAACCCAAAGGCTATGAAGAAACCAGAAAATAAATGGTTTACACATATGGGCAAGGGAATGAATGACTCCAGTGCTAGGCTAGAGGAAAGCGGAGAATCCCAAAACAGAGCTTGTTTTTGATCTTCAACTTGATAAATTTATCAGCCTATTAAAGTAAACATAAAATTGTCGAGGTTTGGCCTCTGAGGCACATACAGAGTTCCTTTCCACATGGCAAGAAACCTCTTTCTAGTGGAGTACAAGATCATCTTAGTCCCAATTTGGTAAGTCAATCTGCATGACTCCACCAGATAATGAGGGAATGTGAGATTTTGGCTGCAATGTGTGAAGAAAGCAGAAATAGGGGTGGTTTACTGCATATTTCTCATTAGATCTATGTGGAAATATCTTATAACTTTTAATCCTAAAAGACTCTGTCAGCTGCATTGATGCACCCTCAAAAAGTGAGAAACAAGAACGAAATGTCATAATATGGATTGAAAACAGAAAAAAGAAAAGAAAAAAGAATCACTCTTCACAATAAGACAATTTTGAAAACTTTTGGCGTCAACAAAAAAATGGCAGCATATATATGGGTCAGAAAAGAGTCCACATTGAAAACTATTGAGTCATACTCTCAATACATTGAACTGTGTAGAAAAAAAAAGACTCAACTTGTCAATAGTGGAAAGTAGATATTGGGCATCAGTAGAAAAAATACCTAGGTTTGTTATTTGATGTCGAACCCCTGTTCTTTGATATGCCATCTATCCTCCTAGGTTTTGGCATGGACACAGTTGCAGAGCTGGAGGGAGTCCTTGATTGCTTAATAGTGATTCTTGAAATGTTAGGGGCAGTGATGCATGAACTCCAGAACAACTAGACAAATATATACCTGCAGGGGAAGTGCTTTGGTTGTTGGAGCTGGAGCTTCACAGATGCACAAAGGCATCCCACACTTGCATTCAAAATCATTTGTAGCATAAGGATGACGTGCAGTTGGTTCTGCTTTTGAATCTCTGTCTGCAACAATGTTCAGTATAGAAACATCATTTATTACAGTATTAACTCCATCTGATGAAGAATGTGAACCAGCTTCCCCTGACCTGTATCATAACAAAATGTCTATAGGACATTAAAAACTTTATTATAACGCAAAAATGAGTAAAACAAGGCAAGTTAAGAAGTCTCTTCGAGAATCCTAAGCTATAAGAAATGTATACTTCGATAAGCAACAAGAACAGAAAAATCAAACGTATAAGCTGATGACATTTACTGACATGCTGCGGCATGTTTTAGTGAAAAAGATGCTAAGCTACAATGTCAATGCCGAAATTCGTCGAGTGCATAACCAGTTGCAAGCATAGGACAAAAGAAACAAGAATAGCAAAGCTTGCTCAACATTAATGGCAAGTAATTTACCGGGTAAAACCATTGTAACAATCATTGCAAACTCTAACTTCAGTGTAGATTCCAAATTGTGGTAAAGCCTGAAATAGCAAAGAATAAATGAACTACGTTAAATTCTCAACAAAGATAACTAATGCAACAAATTATCCAGGTAAACAGAAAAGGAGAGAAGCCAAACCATTTGATCCGACGAATGCTCGTGGCATAATGTTCTCCCACAACACCGGCAATGATGCTATAAAATAAACAGAAAAAAAAAAAGAAACAAGCTCCCTCGATCAATCCAAAAAATGTAAAACACAAGAAAGCATCCCGCCGAGATCACACACGGACTGCATTTTATTTTGCAATAATTAATTATTGACCAATTGCATTAAACAGAGGAGTGACTGAATAGTCTCAAGTGATCGCTGTTGATTCTCGTGGATCGTATTCGAATCGTCGTAAAAAAGACGGAGAGAGAGGGAGAGAGAAAGACACAGAGAGAGAGAGAGAGAGAGGGAGTACCCGGCGACGGAAAGTGTTGAAACTGCATCCGCAGACGTCGCAGCGAGCTGCTTCCTGGAAAGGCGGAGGCTCCGGCGGCATTTCCTCCTTCTTACTTGTTACTCCGATCCTTCACTTTAGCACCCGTTCCTCCTGTTTTTGTTTTCGTTTCTTTTTCTTTTTCTTTTGAGCTCTAAAATATCTTCGATTCTGATGCTCTGCCTTTGTCATCAGCCATCTGTGGACTGTCTGTGTCCTTCTTGGGTCTTCCCATAAAACGCCTGCGTTCTGGCTGACACGTTGTTGCTACGAATGGTGCCCTCCGCGCAAATATTGTCTCGGCTTGTAGCCTATAGCAACACAAAAATTGTGAATGGAACACTTCTCAAACAAATTTATATATTATTATTCTAATTTTAAATTAAATATTTTTAATATATATATATAATTATAATTAATAATAAAATAAAAATATATTTAATAATTATAATAATATAATATAAATTTATATTTAAAATACATAAATTAATTAAGTATTTAAATATAATTTATTTATTAAAACTATTAAACATGTTTTTACATTTAAAAATAACAAGAAAAAGATAAAATTTAATTATAGTTTGTATACAGTTATTATATTTATATTATTTGTATCTTTTGACTCAGTTATTTATTTATTAACAAACTTCTAAACTCACTTTTATTAAGTGTGAAATTCTATTTTGATTTATAAATACTTGTTCTCTTTTTTATTAGAAGATTTTTTTATGTTTTAAATTATATAATAAAAAATTTTAATTATTAAATTATCTCATACAAATAATTTATAATAATTTAATTTAACTTAAAATGGTATTCAATTAAATGTAATTGTTTAAAATAAATTTTAAATTTAAATAAATTAATGTTATTTTGTGTTAATTTTAAATAAATTTTAAAAAAAATCTAAATATTATGTAGTCTCTTGTCTCATAATTTTTTTTTTCTCAATAAGTAAAACAAACCACTTACATGATAAAATCTAATTTTTTTTGAAAAAATTAATTACACAAATACAAATTTATGTACTCAATTATACATAGTAAATGAAATAATATAACTTCTCTCGTAATAATAAAATATATTTTTTATTAAAACAATGGGCAAGGGAATGGCTCGCTGTCTTTTATCTCTCTCTCTCTCTCTCTGTTTTTTTTTTTTTTCCCTATCTTTCACAACTTTTTCTCCTCTTCTCCGTGTAGGATAGAGAGACGGAGACACTTTCAGTCTCTTGCTTTATTTTTTTCACAAAGCAATAAAAACTTACTGTGACCACTCATCTATCTATCTGCTGTGGCTCGGTCTCTCTTTTTTGGTAATTAAGGAGGCTCACTCCTCTCTCTCTCTCTGTTTTTTTTTTTTTTTTTATCTCATCCTCTTTATTTCTTCTCTTCTCTCTATTATACGGGAGAGGGACCCAGACAGTTTGGGTCCCTAACCTTTTTCCCTTAAAAGTAATAAAAAATCGTTGTATCACCCCTCTGGGTTTGCTTTGGTAGGCAGGCAATTTCTCTCGAACTTATCAAGTCACGTGTTCGAGGCATGGGTTAAGGAGAAGAAGTGAGAAACAAGAATACAAAAAGATAGGTGCTCTTGGGACATTTAAAAGTTGCGCTCGTGCTAAAGTGCTTCGTGGCTGTGATAATTAATTGACGTGTTTCTTTTTTAATACAATTTTAATTTTGCTCGCCACTGCCATGCCCCGAGCTTAAACTACCACCACAAGACAACATTAAAATCCGGAAATGTTTTAATGTGAAGAGAGGGCAAAGCTGTAGCTTTAACCACCCCCTGACGTTAGCCAAAGACAGGAAGAGAAGAGAAATTGAAAGCTTTATTTGATTTTATTTTTGTTTGATTAAAGCAAAGTCCCCGATCTAACTCCAATGGAAGTCGAACCTGATCCGGTTAAGGAGGTGAAGCCAGAAGCTGTAGAAGAGGAAATGAAGAAGCAGGAGCAAGAGCAAAAGGTGGCCAACAACAAGGCTACTGTTGCTACTAAAGGAGATAATGCAGAGCTGGGATCTTGCAAGGTCGACCCAGATTTATCTGAGAAAATTGGGGTTCCCCACTCGAGGTACTAGTTTTTTCTCACACTCAAAAGAGAGAAATAAAATCAAATAAAATTTCTGTGTCTGTTTCTCAGATTCAAAGCCCCAAATTAGAGAGATAAGGAGGAAGAGGAGAAAAAGTAAAAAGGCAAATGGGTCTTTTTTTTTTTTTTTTGTTAGTAAGAAACAATAATTCTGAGCTATAATGAGTTAAGGATGGCTCCCATACACCCTTTGAACTCTAGGGGCATCTTTTGGAATGCCCAAGTTTAAAAGGAAATTGCGAGTTGGATTTGGAGACCACTGCTTAGAATTGCGCATGTATGGTGCTCTTTGTTATCTAAAACTCTTCAATTGCTGGTAAATTGACTGGATTGGGATGAAGAAACTTGGAAAATTTTGATCAGAGAGAGGAGGTTGAAATTTTGGTTGCAAATGAACCAAGCAACTGATTGTGTAACTCCTAGTCTATTTTCTTTTGCTTGAATTGTTTTTAGGGACTTAGTTTACATTTCTGACCGTCATAGGAACAGATACAGATACAGATACGAATGCACGCACAGGGTTTGGGCTTGATGTATTCTCCACTTTCCCCACCTGGTTCTTCATAAATTTGTACTGCATGTTTATCAAAGTGCTTCTGCAGGTGGGGAATATTTGTAGTCTTACAGAACATAAATCCTTTCTTAGGAGACTTTCTTTTGAAGTTGGATGCTGTAAGCAAGTTCAACATATGGTAATGATTTATCCTTTCTTTCCGAAGGCTTGAAACAATGACAACATCCGGACCTGATGCCACCATTCCTGCTCGGGATCAGCTTACAATTTTCTATGGGGGAAAAGTAGTTGTGTTTGATGCAATTCCCGCAGAAAAGGTTCACAACAGATTACAACAGTCATATCGAATTTGTGTCTTGTTTATAACATTTGATCCCAGGATTTTGACCATATTTCAAATACTTAGGTCCGAGAAATTATGCTCATTGCTGCTGCTGCTGTTAAGCCTGATGACATTAAGAAGACTGGGCCTGCCTATCATGCCCTTACACCAATTCTTACAAGGACTCCTTCAATGCAAAGCACTGCAGGTGGTGTAGCTTCACCTCAGGCTCAATTGTATCCTGTTGATAAGAGTTCCCTACGCAACTTGCAAGCGGGTAAGGCTCCTGCCCTCACTGCTCTCTCTCTCTCTCTCTCTCTCTCTCTCTCTCTCTCTCTCACTGACACCTGTAATTGACTTTTGATTCAGAATTACCAATTGCTAGGAGACACTCTCTTCAGCGATTCCTGGAAAAGAGACGAGACAGGTACCACCTGATATTACTTGGGATGCCCCACGCTCCCAATAAAGGCATCATATAATCTTAAGTACTAGTTTCATGTTTTGCACATCTGGCATCGTTAAACTTTCCTTGTGATAAATAATTGCATTGTGCAATATATTATACTTTATTTCATATTTCTTTGTGTTTCCTTGCAGGTTGGTGAGCAAAGGTCCATATCCCACTTCCTCAGGAGCCAAAACGTCCGAGACCACAAAACCTGATTTCAGTGCAGAAGCTTCGATGGGCGCTGCTTGCTTTGAGAAACCTTCTGCACGAGAGGAAGAACATCAACCAAAGGTTGTTGCCAACCCTGCCTGAACTGGGCGCCAAGACTCTTATGAATTATGGGAACCTTTTATCTAATTTCACTGCGAACATTTTATGTCGTGTTACTGTGTAAAACAATGCTAGGCGTACACGGGAATGCTCATCTTTGACTTGCTTTTGGATGGATTATGGTGATGCGTACAAATTTTTTTGATGAAACAAGCAAGAATTTGTTCGCCCCTTAAACCACATCCAAAGGTGGATGAAATGTTTATTAAAGTGAGTAACAAACAACTTACTTGTATGCAGCCCGCTTAGCTTATTGGCTGACTATCACGTGTTTCATACTACTCAAGGGATGTATGGGTGTTTTTCATTCTGATGTGATTTCTTCCGCATACCACTTTTATTGAACATAAAAAATGCTAGAAGATGGAGTGGAGTCTCCAAACCTTGAAAGCGCACCAGTGGTAGATTTTGTCAAGACTGGCGGCTAATAGCCCTATGGCAGTCACTTTGTCTGTGGGACTACACTAGGAATTGAATTTCTAGAACAAGTACCAAGCAAAAACCTGAAGCTATATTCCATAAACAAGTTTTCAGATGCCTCGAAAGAAAATCTCGTTTGGGTCCAAAATGAAAACAAAAAGACATTAACTTCAGTGCACACTACGCAGAATTCCATGCATGTAGCCGCCAGTCATCACCAATGAAACCAAAGATACAACTCCTGCGGGAAATATCTTTCCAGACTTTGCAAAACGAGCGCCCATCACTGCTGTGAGTGCTGCAGACACCCCTGGAAATTTGAAGACACATTCATTACCAAGCAAGTAATAATTGGAAAACTTCAACAGAACATAAAAGCTTCCCATACGAGGAAAAATTCTTACCATCAGAATCCACCCAAACCTAACAGGCTTTGTTAATGCGAAACAGACTTAAAAGGAAGAAAAAAAGAAAAGAAAAAAGAAAGAAGACTCATAAGCTCTTACCAAGCCCTATGGATGATGCAATAACTGGATTAACTGGAAGCTGCGTATAGACATAATACAGCACTGCTGCGGACAGTCCCCCTGACAAGAGAGACTTCTGGCTACCGCTCTTCAAATAGCCCATAAGTCCTCCCACTATAACAAAATCGACGACAAGCCAATATGAAATACGCAGACACAGTACCAAAGCATCATACTTTTGTAATAAAATTGGACTAAACAACAGGCATATCGTCGATCACAGCCTTACAGCTAAGCTACCAAGTAAATTTAGCAGACACATCAAGCTTGAGCTATCCCAGATCAATCGATTCAGAGGAATCATATCAAATTCAAATGAAATCTAAACGTTAGCATGGAAGCTAATGCTCATCAGTGTTCACTTGACATTGTTATAACGAAACTCTATATCCACTTTTGACAGAGGAACTTAGAAAGTTGCAACCTTCTACTGATTGGTTAATCAGGTAAATGAAATTAGATTAGCTAATAATTGCAGATTATTGAACTTACTCCCAACAAGAGCAGCATAACCAAGACTCAATTTCTGGGACATGGACAAAGCCATCTTCTTCTTGCCGTCGCTATTTTCCGATGATCCTCCCTCTCCTTCCTTCTTGCTATCACCCCCACCACCACCACCTCCTCCGCCTCCTCCTCCTCCTCCTCCCTTGCCGCTGCCAATATCTCCGTCACCGTCGCCTCCGCCTCCGCCTCCGGTTTCCGGCTCGATCTGGATCTCGATCCCTTCGCTTGACAAGTCTACGTTGTCGTCAAAGACCGTGGACGCTCTGGTATCGGAAGCGATGGCCCTGGCGACGAAGATCGGCTTCAAACGCGGCTTTCCACAAACAAGTAATCTCTCACTCAAAGACTGCTGCAACCGCAGGGACTGTAACGTAGTCGCGCAAGCACGAAATCCAAATTTGGAATGCTGCAGAGGAAGACGAAGAAAAGACGACTGAGAAGCAACGAACCCCAACCCTGCCATTTCATTCCAAGCCTAAACTCGGGGTTTTTCAGGCATTTTTCCAATTTCCCATCTTTTCTGGCACCCGATTTTGCTTCCACTCAATTCTGGAAGGCTTGGTAGATCCAACGAACAGAGGCCAGGACCAGTTCACTTTCAACCGAGGCAGATTGGGCCGTAAAAGGGCAGGCCCATTCCTTAAAACCCGGATAATCAAAACCCAAGAAAAGGTAGAGAGACGCACGATGGCAACGCATCGAGATGTCTGCAATTTTTTCTAACAACACGAGAAAAGAGATCGTGATTGACGGCTTTTTGGGTTTTTTCTTTTCTTGTTCTGTTTTTTGGTTATTGTGTTTTTTTTTTTTTTAAATAACCATGTTTGTTTTGGTTTTTTCAGGTTTTTGTTGGAAACGAAAGGTTTGGCATTATCAGGAATCCAATTCTTTGGATTGGGGGAGAGAATTGACTTGTAGAAAGGAACCCCACCACGATGTTCACAGAGTTCGAGAGAAAAAATAAGTCAGGATTCCTCCACGAGGAGGAGGCCCAAAAAAGGCCAAAAAAAGAAAGAGAGAAAGAAACAGAGGAGGAGGCGTCTTTTACAAAGGTCAGCAACAAGCAAGACGACCCTTTGACATGTAAAAATTTGTTTGCGCCTGTGCCACTTTACTTTGCTTTTACTCTACCCAAAACGTATTTTAATATCTTTTTTTAATATAAAATTATCATCTTAGAGCTTCTTTGTTTACTCACTTTCTTCATGTGCGATCCTAGCGGAGCAAAAACACCCTTTCCTTAGGCTTTGTTTGGATCTAGGCCTGTCCGTCGGCGGAGTCATTAAGTCAGAAGAATCCAATGCCAAGTGCTCTTCTTTATAAAAAAGAGTCAACTGGGTCTCGTGTGGGTGGTGGGCATGGGCGTTGTGTACTTAATTGACCACTTCTTCATTCTACCACTGGGTCGCTCTTTGTCAATTTTGTAGTGTCAACGCCAAACCAACAAAAGCCACAACCTTTCCCCTGGCAACGAAGCTTCCTCCTCTCCTTCCTCTACTTAAGCCTTGCTCTCTCTCTCTCTCTCTCTATCTCTATCTCTCTTTCTCTCTTCTTTTGTTGGATTTTGGGTTTGGCTCTGGGTTTTTCCTTGCTCGAGGCTACGCCAAGCTTTGATTCGGGTACATCTTATTTTCCAGCTTTCTTTCTTTTCTCTGTTGATTTTTCTTGTTCAGTGTGTGTTCATGTCCGCATTGTTTCTTGTCTTTTTTCCCTTTTTTTTTTTTTTCTCCATCTTGATCCTAAGATTGATTCTTCCGTTTTGTTTCATGGATGAAATGCCTTTGTGTGTGCCTAAGGAAAAATTTGACGCGATTCTCTTTGTTTTGCTTCCATCTTCATCTTAGCCAAAAATCTGCCTTTTTTTTTCCTTTGACATTTGCCAAGATATAACGATTCAGCTGCTCCATTTTTGGCTTTACTGTGTTAGAGTTGACATTAGAATAAGAATCGACTGAAACATTTTATCTTTCATTTATAATGGTTGTTGTTCTCTCTTTTTCTCTGGATGCCAATTTCCCTGTGCCTTCTCTCTTGTAAAAAGTTGATTTCTTGACGCCGTTTTAGTTTTTTTTTCTTTACTTGGCTTTTTCCCTCGCTTTTCTTTTTCTTTCTTTTGGTTAATTGTCTTCCTGCCTGCCTAATTAGCGAGTTCATTTTGTGCGTTTGAAGAGTTGATCTTTTTAGCTATCTGCCCGAGTCTGAAAATTTCTTCAAATTTCCATGGATGATTTAACCCCCAAAAATCTTCAATTTTGTTGAGTCCCGACCCAAGTTGGCCTTTTCCAAAGAATTTTTTTTTTTAATAATTCCCTACATTTATGGTCACCAAGTGGAGGGCATACGGAAGGAGGAATCCTCTGGAATTTCTTTCAATTTTGTTCTGTATTGAATTTCATGAGCAAATGCTAAGGGCTATCTTATTTGTTTGTAATTGGATACGGAGCCCATGTTCTCATGGGATTTTGAATCTTTCTTTTAACGCCTCCGTATGAAAAGTATCAATACAAGTTGAATTTCATAACAACTCAATGTTCTTCTTTTGTCTGACAGCAGCTGCTTGCGAGTTTCTAATCAATGGAGCCAAGTTCTAGCTGGGAATTAAGGCCAAATCGGAAGAGGAAGTTGCAGGAAAAAGATGAAGGAATGGTCAGCTTCTCCTTGGATGAGTTCAATCAAGACCTCCTTGAAAGAGTTCTTTCCTGGCTACCGACTGCCACATTCTTTCGCCTGACGTCAGTTTGCAAGAGATGGAAATCAGTTGCCCATTCTGCTAGTTTCAAGATTGCCTGCGCGGAAGTTCCTTCCCGAGATCCATGGTTTTACATGGTTGATCCCAATCTTAACGAATCAGCCATCTTTGACTCTGCTGAAAGAAGTTGGAAGAAACTCAATCATCCACCTCTGCTCCAAGAAAGGTCGAACCAAGATTCCATTCTTGTTGCAGCGTCTGGTGGATTAGTCTGCTTCCGCCATGAATCAGGCAACTTCATCATGTGCAACCCCGTGGTGGGGTCCTGTCGCAAACTTCCTCAAGTGCATCCAGCACTGGAAAATCAATCTCTTCGTGCTATTGGGATGACCACATGTTCCAAAAACCGGTACTCTTACAAGCTAGTGTTGGTTGCTGATGAAACACCAGGACTCTCATGCAGGGTCTACCGTTCAGACATCAATTGCTGGGAAGAGGAGGTTTTGTTGAAAAGAAAATCTGACGAGTCCCGAGAGTTGGACCCGAACGACGACAGTGCTGTTTACTACCTTAGTACAGGTGGAAATGTAGTGGCCACGGATATGCAAAGGAGCCCATCTAAGCAATACTCATCAGTTATAGCTCTCAAAGACGGAGAAGAGATTCTCTATTTCCTTAGTTCCTCGGGTACCATTGTGTCTTGCAATCTAACCCAAAAGTCCTTCTCTGAATATCCGAGGTTGTTGCCTGTCTTTTCCGAATACTCCATTGATTTGGTAGAGTGTGGAGGAGAGATGCTGGCTGTGGTGTTGTCAGAGTTTTGTGAGAGTGCAAGCCTCAGGGTCTGGAGGTACGACGAGGATGCCCGATCCTGGCATCAGATTGCTGTAATGCCTCCTGCAATGTCACACGAGTTCTATGGCAAGAAGGTGGATATAAACTGTGTTGGGGAAGGCAACCAGATATTTATTTGCCTTAGCTCTGCAGAGTTTTTCTATTATGCTTTGTGCGATTTGAGGACTTGCCAGTGGAGCGAATTGCCCAAGTACTTCGCGAATGGTGAAACTGTGGAGTTCATGTCTGCCTTTGCATTTGAGCCAAGGATTGAGGCTTCTGTCTGAGATAGATGCTTGGCAAATGAAACACGCAAATTTCTTTTTGTTTTTTTTTTTTTTGGGTTCAATTTCTTATCTCATTTTTTTGTTGTTAAGGGCCTTTCCTCTTCCTGTCCGTCAGCTATTTGTTCTGCCATGCTTGTTTAGAAACGTAGCCACCAGAGGTCGGCATGAAGCCGGCGATGGAAAAATTTCGGAATTTTTTCATTCACTAAATGCCAATGATTTCGTTTTTCTTTTTTTTTAACCCAAGAAAAGATCAGAACTTGAAAAAAATGAAAAATGAGAGATGATGCGTCTTTCTTATTTCTTACGTTAAGTCAGATGACTTTAGGTTACAATTTGACAGATGTCGTTTTACAAAAGTTATTATTTTATATATATATTTTTTTTATTTTTAAGAGGCGTCGCTCTTGCAAAAATGGTCCACGCGGACATGGTCTTAACATTTTCTCTCTTTCTCCTTACGTGGCGAAACGTGATTGACTGAACGAGAAACCAAGGGAACGCGAAAGTGCAATCGATTATTTCTCGCAACGCGTTCTGTTCTAAGTATTCCATTCTTTCCCCCTTTGCAAGAAATACAAATCGCCGTAGAGAAAGAAAGAACCGGAGAGAAGAAGAAGAATAAGGTGAAAGCAGAGGCAATTGTTAACAGAAAAAGGAGGAGGAAAGAAAAATGGAGAATGAGGAAGGATTGAAGAAAGAAATGGAAGAATTGCAGAAACAGCTACGAAAGAAAGATAAATTCGAGGTGACGGTCGCTTCTATCAAATCTATTCTCCATCGAAACTACCCTTCGGCCTCCCCTTGTCTTCGCAAATCTGTAAGTTCGAACTAAACCAAAAAGCCTCCCCCACCCCCAACCTTTCGTCTTTATAATTCGATCTGTATTATTAAATATTTAATTATAGTTGGATTTGATTAATCGAATCTTGTTTGTTTGGGTGCAGATTTACTCTGTTGTTTGCCGAGTTGCGACTATTCTAAAGACCAGGTACACGGCTCCAGGCTTCTGGCTTGCTGGATTAAGGTTGTTTGAGGAGGCAGAGTCACTGACGTCTGACTCTTCTGAGAAGGAGCACCTCAAGAATTGCATTGCTCAGGCCAAGGAGATTTTGCATCGTCAGGACGTTCCTGCTGTTGATGTCCCTGATTCTGACAGCAGAGGAGGTTTTAAAATTTTAATAAGCAATTACCAACCTTTTTATTTTTGGCTTGGGTGTTAAAATATTTGTGGTGGAATCTAATTTCTGATCTTTGATGTTGTTGTGGGTTTTAGGGTATCTTTTTGAGGGGCACCTGACAGTGGATCCTGAGCCTCCATTGCCTCCATGGTTGGTGCAGTCGAACCTAGTGAATTCTTTGGGCTCTATTTTGGCTTCCGGGTCTTCCACGGGGGAAGGTGATGAATACGACCCTGAGTTAGCAGCTAGGACTGCCGGTGAGCTTGAAGGACTTATAAACAACTTGGGTAACATCAATCCGCTGGTAAAAATTTAACCTTTATGGTTCTCGTTTTGCATGCGAGAATGACATTAAAAAAAAAAAAGAAAAAGCAGTGAATGGAATGGTGTTTTTTTTGGTCTAATATGCGGTATAACTAAAGGTGGTTGATTAATGAAACATGCCTTTTGTTAAAGGAGTTGATATCAATTATGGAGGAGAATAATGTTGCAGCAAAAAAAGCACCCCCGGCCAGTAAAGAGGTCATCGCAAATCTTCCCATAATTACTCTCACAGAGGAATTGTTAGCTAAACTTGGACAAGATCCTGAGTGTGCAATTTGTAAGGAAAATTTGGTTGTTGATGACAAGATGCAAGAATTGCCCTGCAAACACACGTTTCACCCTCCATGTCTAAAGCCCTGGCTGGTAAGATTCCTTCATTAGCTTCAAATGACAATTTTGATGAACAGCGGCTGCTGTTTTTAGTGCTTTACAGAATATCTTCAAATCTGAGTAACAAAGTTAGAAAAGTACAAGTAAAATGTGATTAATTTACATGTTGCCTATGCTATCCATTCATCTGGCAGGATGAGAACAATTCCTGTCCTATATGCCGGCATGAGCTGCGAACTGATGATCATTCATATGAGAGCTGGAAAGAGCGGGAAAGGGAGGCTGAAGAAGAGAGGAAAGGTGCTGCAAATGCTGTACGTGGTGGTGAGTACATGTATGTCTAGATGAAAGTGAATCAATGGGATTTTGTTCATGTTCAGTTGTGTTTTCATTACAAATAAATAAAAGTTTGTTGAGTGCTACAGCAAAAACAACCAGCCTATAACTGCTCTTACAGCGGGTTTTGGAGTATGATAATCCTTGCTCTTCACTTGGTTATTAGTTAACTGCAAAGGAGATAATCTGTGTAGCACCTAATTATGTTGTATATTCTTTGCCCTTCATTTGGGCATAACTACCTAAGAGTTAAGCTGAGAATACAGTTTTTATCAATTTCTCTGATGACATTGAGCTTAGTGGTGTGTACCGGTGACTTGTGCAATGTGATTGCACGACCTGATGGCACATTTCTAGTGCAATTTAAGTCATTGATATTGTTTTTGAAAAGCATATTGAAGGGAAAAGAAGGCTCTATCAACTGTGTAAGTTTCAACGATATATGTATCTTAACAGAAAGAATCACTACAAGAGTATTTTAAGTCTGTCCCTTGTTTCGAGATGGCTTCTTACCTGGGTGTAATCAATGGGAATTCTTATGAGACCGGGCAGCATTTCCAAAGCTGTTTAACTTAGGCTGGTAAATAATGGTCCAGGAGTCCGTATGCTTCTACGGGAGCTTGCCTGCTAATGGTTTGTGTTCTAGGTTTCTTTCGACTGTTAGATGATGAACCATCCTGGGGACAAAGCAAAATAATTCTCGTAATCATGATGCTCAACATTTGAAGAAATCCTTCCACAACATTGTGGTTTACTGAACAGGCCAAGCATATGAACTCGTTTTCAGGCAAAGCAGTTGCATGTTAATCTTATCAAATATGTGCTTGGATTTTTGCAGAAGTTGAGATTTAGTATTATAGAGGGCATATTTTCATTAACGCCAATAAATTGACCAAAAATGAAAATTTTCTCGTGGGTAAACAAGAAAAACAGCTTCATATACAATCACTGGTTAATGATATCTGGTCTTCCATGCTGGATGCTATTTTGACTGTATATATATATATATTAATCAAGTCAATATAGTAGTTACTTTAAAAATCAACATCTCTCGAGTGGAAATTTCAATGAAAATCAATTGAAAAAAAAAAGAAAAGAAAAAACCACTCTCTGTTGGCGAATGTTAGACGCATCCATATCAGCAGGCATTTGAGAGACAAGACAATGTCAACATCGATTAAGTAGGACTCTTTTCGCTTTGCATTTTTTTTTTTAACCCACAAGTGAACGGTCTGAACCCAATGGGCCAGTCACTTCCTTGACACAGTAGTAGTAATCAGGAGCAACCCAAAAGCTGAATCGTGGCGGAATCATCAGCGCAAATTTACTACTGGTAGTGGTTGCTCTTTCCCCTAGTAGGTTTTTTTTTTTTTGGTTTAATCATATTATTCTGTATTTTTATCAACCAAGCAAAGCATCGAGACAGAAGAAGAACCATTTGTCTATCACTTCTAGCTTGATCCCCAAGAGAGTTCGCACTGGAAAACAGTTTAGCTATGAAATCGGCTGCCTTCTCGCTTGTCACTCCTACTTCTTCATGTGGTTCAAACACAAAAATGGGTTCTTTCAAGTTCCAAGCTCACCAGTTTCCCCGGTGGCTTCCTGGACTTCCTGATACAATTGCAGGGAGTTCAACTGTGAAAATGGCTTCAAATGGATATTATTTGGGTAGAGCCAGAAGTAGCGGTAGCTTTGGATATAGTGATGCTAATAACAATAACAAGAGGTTGTACAAGAGAATGGACTCTTGTTTGGTGAAACCGCCAACTAAAGGCAAAAAGACACGCGCAATCATCAAGTTTCTTGGTGGCGCCTTCATCGGAGCCATCCCTGAAGTTACCTACAGGTTACCCCACTTCTATCCCTTCTCTATTCTTCTTTTTGTTTCTTTTTCTCTGATTTTTTGTCATTGTTTCAGCTACTTCATTGAGCTATTGGCAAAGGAGGGATTTCTTGTAATTTCTGTACCTTACAATGTAACATTTGATCATGCTCAAGCTGCTAATCAAGTGTATGAGAGGTTCAATTCTTGTTTGGACTTGTTGTTAACATCTGGGTTGCCCGATGCCAATATAACTGCTGCCCAGCTCGCTGGCCTTCCTGTTTTTTCTGTTGGTCATAGGTGCGTTCACTTCCTTATGATCAACCCCATGTTTTTCAACAGTAACTTGCTGCCATTTTGTATGGTTTCAAATTATTAGAGTTAATATATGATCAATGGTCTCACCAAACAGTTTGAGCTTTTGGATCGAATGGTTTCTTTACTTGCTATCAAAGCTTTATCACCGAGAGCTCTTCTATTCAAGTCATGCTGCAGTCACATTTAATTATGAATTTCAACAATAATGCTAAGGGGGCATATTAGAGTTAACTATATGATCTATTCTGGACCTAATGATTCCTTGACACAAATGCCTGAGACTATGTGTTTTATTAATTAGCATACCTGTCTTGTTTTGCATGGATGTTGCAGCAATGGTGCACTGCTCCAAGTTCTTACTGGAAGTTATTTCTGCGACAAGATACCAAAGGTTTATTGCTGCTTGTTCTCTTGGCTCTTGGATATTTTCTTGTCCTAAAATTTGTGGGAAGAAGTGGGTGGATTTTAAACTTTAAATTAGGATGAAGATTTGAAATTTTTTATGTCATTTCAGTTTATGAAATAACTTTAAGGAAATTTCGGAATGTGACAAAGAATACTATCTCTTGTGGAAGGCTAATGCCATAATCTCATTCAACAACAGGCCTGCTACAGAAGCGGTACCATACTTTGAACAGGTAAATGTGCTTGTTTCTCAGTGTTCTATGCTTCATTTTCCTTGAGTTGGACAACTGCTAATTGAATGACAGATGTCTTAGAAAATCGGCCGTATTTGTTACTTAGGCCTTTCTATTTGTATATGTGCTCTTATTTTGAAATGGCCTAAACATGGATACATTCCTTTCCTGCTGTTATCTTGTGGATGAGCTGAATTATGAGCCTCTCAATTTGTCTTCTTGTTCTTGTTCTTGTTCTTTGTATGTTCCAGTTGCAGAGTTAGTGCCTGTTTAAGGATAACTTCTTCCTAATATAAATCAATTTTACCTGTCAGAAAGGTAAAATACTCAGAATGTTAAAAGAAAATGAAGTATGCTAGCTTTCTACAAAAGAGACCGAGTATATAATTCAAAATTCTTTACTGTATCTTGTCACAGTGACCATTTCTTTGTGACTAAAGGAATTTCGGTTTGGGCTAGCCTTTGACTCTTTCAGTTCTGGATATGTGGGAGGATAAAATAAGAGCATGTTTATGTCCCTGCGAGCATTCAGTCATGGCTGGACAATCTTTAGGAGATCACAGAAGCTTTGCTTCTCTGACTACTTACTCAAACTAAAGGGAATGGTAAAAGACTTGGTAGAATGCTTCTGGACTTTCCATCTGAATCCAAAGGAGGCTACAATGGTCTCTTCCCTTCTACTAAGAGTGTACAAAGTACAAGTATTGTACTCCCAAATTTTTAATAAAAGAAGTTTAACTGATGCTTTTAGTATTTGGTTGCTTTTAGGTTCTTGTATTAGGAACTAACAGAATGTAAACTTAGTTCATTTCTATGAACTATCAAAGATAATTCTGCATGAACATTTCAGCAACCATAAAAGTATCCCTTGATTTACAACTGGAACAGGGCAATATTTTGATATTGACAGTGAAGTTTTCACTAGAAATATGAATTGTTAAATGTTCTTGGGATCCTTCAAAAAGGAATTTTGAGACTCAGGCAAGTAGTATTTTTACCTCTTTGTTGTAACTAGATCTATGTTAATCTCACTAATTCATTCATCTTGTAAGATGATAACTTGCAAAGCTTGCTTGATTTCTCAAATTAATATTGGAGGTTCAATATTCCGATGCAATCATGCAGTTTGGTCCACTACTTAATCAAATGATGCCAATTGTGGAAGCATCTCCAATGTATTCGATGGCTAGGACTGCATCAGGTAAATATAATATAAACATTGGCTGCTGCATTATTGTTTCTGCAGACTTGGATTTTGCTTGCAGAAATTTAGATTTATTGGTTCAAGGCAACAAATTTTGCTTTACATGGTGTTATGATCCTGGTTCAATTTGGTACTTTTTTTATTTTTATTAATTCACATTGTCTAAGAATCCATGTCTTTCATCTTAACAGATATTATATTAGCATATTCTGCATAGGCCCTTGTTAGAATGCATAATTCACTGGAATAGACAAACTTGCCTCAGAACTTCTTTGGAGAAGGATGTGAGCATGTCATTAAACTTAACATGATGATACTGAACAGGGGACAATGTGTTCACATGCACCCTTCAATAATTCTAATGATTATTTATCAATCAGCTTAGGATTGTAATAAGTGAAACCCATTATTTCTTAACCTTTCCTCGATCTATGTTTTTTAATTCCATTGTGTATGGTCATCCCATTTAAATTTGGCACTCTCAGCATTTAGTGGTAGCAACATCCAACTCTAATTGAAATATCAATTAGAGACATTCAAAGCAATATGATAGCCTAGTTACTGATTAGAATTGAGGATGAAGGTTTAAACTGACAAGGCAACACCTTTGAAAGGGATTGTCCAATTCCCTACAATTCACTAAAACAGTGAAAGGCAGAAACTGTTGTTTATTGGGAGGAGAGTAATTGTTTGAGACTGTAATAATGATTCTCCATAATATATTTTGTTATAGTATACGAAACATCTTGCTATAAGAATTTCTCTTGTAGGAAACAGAAATGATATTTCTGTGTGTAAGAAATAAAGCACGAATCAAAATTTTTAAGAAAAAACAAAGCTGAAAAATGGTAAGCAGATCTGAAATTCGGGCAAAAGTTTAGAGATGAGAAGTGGAGAAAATAGATAGGATTATGAATTTTTTTTACAGCTTGTTCTATGCATGTCAAATGTCCAATTCCAATTTATTATCGCACCGCTTTCTGAATCTAGAACTGTCCATTGGTTTTCTACAAAATCTTTATGTGAGAGAATTGGCATGCAATGAGATTGATTCTGCTGATTCCACGGTGATAAATATGTAGGAAATGCATGGAAAGTGCTACTTGATACAGCTGGATCAATGATGCCAGACAGTGATCAGGAAACTCTCATTTCACTGAACAACTTTGTTGACCAGTTGCCCTCAGTAATGAATCAGGTAAGGATTATCACCTTGACTTCTGTGATTCAATACATCTGATTGAAACAATGAACAAGTGCTAGATGAAACCATTAAATTTAGGTCTGCCCTGACGAAGTATCCAGAAGAAAATATTTATAATTTAGGATTTTATTGATATTTTGTGTTTATGACAATCTCTTAGTATCTGATAACTATTAGGTTAGATAATTACCTTATGAGGACTATTGCTTATGTAATTGGGGCCATTTGATGACTGGATTAATGTTAAGTCAGTGACCTATCAGCTGCTGATGTCTTTTTCTCTCTTTATGACTGCTGATTTGCATAACCCTTGCTAAGGTTGCTGATTCTCATAGTGCATTTCTCCTACAAGCCCCGATTCTTGTAGTTCTTCCCTTTCTTATCATTTTGTCTTTCCTGCTCCACATCATAACCCCCATGTTTGCATTTAGTTTGCAATTGATTCTGCACTAATGGTTTGTTTGTACAGATTCATGAAGATTCGATTAGTGTAATCACAGTAGTTGATAATTCACATACAATAAAATCTCTCATATTCAAAAGATTTCTGTTGGATTTGGGGATTTTTTTTTTTTTCTTTCTGTAACTTCAATAATGCTGTTTAACCTATCAGCTTGATTAAAAGTAGGGTTGCCACTCTCCTGGATTCTAACAATGGTCATAACCTGATGCCACTTCTATTAGGTTACAGAAGGAGTATCAGAGTTCAAGCCAACACCTTCAGAAAACCGTGATCATTGCAGGAACTCGTATAATGTTCCCCACACACTTTTGGTATGTATTTGATGTCCTGTGGCAGTCCAGAAATCATATGAAATGGATATCCTTGATATGAAGTCTGATACCATGTATTGCTTTGTAGGTGAAGTTCAATTTTGATGCGATTGATGAGACAGATTCCCTTGAAGAGGCATTAAGACCTCGCGTTGAAGCCATAGGCGGCACATTAGAAAAGCTTGAGCTAAGTGGAAACCATATCACACCATGTATACAGGTAAAAGGCACACACCATCTCGGTTTCTAACTTAGTGGCTGCTGTACTTATGGAGATGTTGAACAATCAGCAAGTTTATCACCATGATTATTACTAACATAATTGATCCGTTTGTGTGGCGTAGGAACCAAAATGGCAAGTAGGTTATGTTTACACTCCTGCAGATGCCATTGCCCAAGCCTTCAAGACTCTCGCTCTAAATGAGATCAGAGTCCTTTCCAGGACCATCAGCAACTGGTTCAGATGTTTTGAGTATTAAGGTGCAGACTTCTTGAATTTTTTTTAGCTTTGATTTGAATTTAATAAAAGGCACATGTATGTAAGGGATCTGGGTTACTGTTGACGTCTTAAATCAACCTTATATGCATAGTTGGTTTTTCAATGATTTATCGCAAAAATAGTTCTTGTTCAGGGAATTTGCATATGGTGGTGGTATTGTTGATTATTGTCTTCCTTTTTCTTTTCTGGGTCTTATAGCTAATTGCATGCACATTTTTCCTTGCCTTTGATGTATATTATTCTATGTATTTATTTATTTCTTTTGTGCCTTCTAGATTCTTTTTTTGGTTATGATTTTATCTCGGTTTTTCTCTATTTTGAATTTCTGTTTGTAAGAACTTCTCTTGTTCCTTATTTCTGGAAGTTTCTTTCTCCTGTTGGCAATAAGGCTAGGCTAGGCTATGGTGATATAATTTTCTTCCTCCTCGAGCTGATCGCACAATGGTGAAAGTGTTTGGTTCTTGGCCAGCGGCTCCGATGATCCGTGAAATGGCTCATTTTGGGCCTTTTCACCGGCAACCGATGTATTGCTGTCACACTGTGCTCTTCAATACCATTTGTTCTTAGGTTAACAAAATCAATGTCTTCTTTTGTTCTCTCTGGCGTCATTGATTAGTCTTATTCAATGAAAGTTGTGAGATTATTTCCTTTGAGCTCTGGATGTCGTCTGAGATGTCTTCAACTTTCTTTGGGAATTCTTGGAAAGCAATGATTCCTCTTCATCACTTTTATTTAGGGTGGGGAGGTCTTGTAGTTTTCATTCAATCAACTTAAAACAAAGAATGCCCCATTTTCAAAGATAAATGCAGGATTTTCCTGGTGGAACGTGTGATAATAACCAAGACGAGAGTATTTTTATTTAATCTTTATGTTTGTTTTTGGGACAAACTATTCAGACATAGTTGTTAAATCTTCATGCATGGAAGCCATGCCCTTGAACTTTAAGCGGTTGCTGCCTTCACTTTTTCAATGAGATCGGTGGCATCTTGAGCTGTTGCGATGCTCTCTGCACCCCTTTCTCCAACTGACACCCCGAATTGTTCTTTCAAGGACATCATGATTTCCACCTAGCCAACAAGCACATTCATGAAATATGGTTCAGCTTCTGCATCACAGAGTGGAACGCCTTGCTCTCTTAAGTTACTCAGCATCCTGTATTTCTCTTTTTCTTTTCCTCGTTTTGTTATGTAAATTTCTACAAAAGTAGAATTTAAAGGAATTCTGAGCAATACCGTGTCCAGAGAGTCAGCAAACTTGGTTTCCCGGGTTACCGTGCTTGCATCAATGGACAATTGCTTAGCAATTGTGCTTCGAAGGATGCTCAGGGTGTCGCTTTTAGCCTTAGACCAAGCAGTTAAATTCGCATTTCTTCATCTCCACAAAAAGTAGAGAGACAATGAATAGAAGATTAAGACACAAGGGGAGTAAAATGTACCACGGAGCAAGAAACCTTTTGTTGATCCAGTAGAGAGCACGGAACTGTAGCGTTGAGACACCTAGGTCGGGATGAAGAAATTTTAGCTGCCTTCGGGGATTTGATCTTTGGGACGTGTTTTAGCCCAGAAAATGATGGACGCACCTGCAGACAACAGCAACAAGAACATTTGCAGTCATCACAAATCATTAACACGAACACGAAAGGACGTGTTCTCACTCTGATAGAGAAGCTCTTCTGCTGACCAGCGGTGGCCCTGGAAATGGTGGAGCTAGAGGCCACGGGATACGTGGGGACTGCTAAGAAGCTGGCCATATATGCAATTCAGTAACCGAATTGTAGAAGAAGATATTAAGTGAGCTGAATCAAGAAATTCCATCTTCTTTTTCTTGTCTGTATAGGGTGCTTCCATGCACTTGCTAGCCTGGAAACTTGGGGGAAGAACTGATAATTCCTGTGTATGATTTTGTATTGGACATTAAAATTCTAGCGACTAAACTCATATCCTGTGCCCACTTATTCTTGTAATTACCGTGGTTTTGTAGCCATGCAGACTTGGCCCCGTTCTAGAATGGCAAGACCTCAAACGTTTGTCACCATTCGTGGCAAAAGGGCTAGACGGTGGAGAGCTGACATATCCAAATCAGAATGCGTCTTCGCATTAAAGCATTTATTCAAACCAGGCAAGCCCAACTTTAGTCTGCCCCAAGATCAAGGTGATCAAGGAATTTTTTTTGTCGTTTCTAACATCTTAGTCCAAGTCCAGACCTTGGGTTTTAATATTTAAAGCACCTTGAAAGCCCGTCCACCAACTAGAAGAAAAAAGGCAATTTATCTAGTCCTGGTAAAAGGGCCACCGCAACTCACAAATTTGGTGGTAATAATCATCAACAATAATGAAGTGGGAAATGTCTCATGGAATGCCCACTGTTTTTCTTTCGTTGCATTTGTATCTGTTGCACACTCTACACTCAGCATGCATGCATGCATGCATGCCACCTACAGCTACTTTCATGTGCTTGCATTCGTGTGATCAATTAAACAGCGCATACTTACATGAATGTATGGATATCACCTCATCACAAACACATCAATAACAGCGAACGCTAACAATACTAACATTAATCACCAGATGAAAACAAGAAGAGGAGACTACTGCATTGCACTTATTTACCTTGCCTCCTTGACTGTTGTCCATTTGCTTGTCCTTGTTAAGGTCATCAGGGGTAGAGATTAACCACAAGGGGGGGGGGGGCTGCCCCACTTTCTCATTTTCAAAAGGAAATTTGATTTTCCAGGGTTTTCATTGGTTGCAAGTTGTCATTCCCTTAACCTCAGCTTCTAGAACTTGCCCCCCTCTCTATCTCTATTATGATCCCTCGCAGAATTTTTGTATATAGTAAAATAATAGGATTGTTGGTGGCAGATTAGAAATTGAATTCATGGTCCCAGCGCCGCCACTTCCCACCAATAGCGGAAAATGACTTCGCAATTTGCAGAGGAAGAGCCCGGGGGACTGCACCATCCTCAGTTCCCCTAATAAATTTAATGGCATCAATGAAATAAAATAATATAATTTTACAATGTGCCAGTATGGAAATCTAATTTGGTACAATGGTATGGCAGTTGAATACAAATAGAGTGGGGGCTTCAACTTTGCTTGTAGCTGGCGGAAATCAGAGATGGACCAAAGTCTAATTGAAATTGAAGTCTGAATAGGGGCATCATTATAATCAAGCATTTTGAACAATTTTTCCTAATTGGGTTTTTTTTTTTTTTTTCCCCCTAGTAACTGACAACAACACTAGTAATATACAGTAAGTAATAAGTGGGCCATAGGTTAAGGAACAGGAGCTGCCTACTTCAGTACCTTTCCGTGATACACACGTGGCAGCCTACTTCTGATTGGAGCCTTAAACCCCTTCCCACGTGGCGACAATTTCAGCACACCCTTAAGAGGGGGAGCCGTTGGATTATGTCCCGTCACGTCATATCCGTCTGCGCTTTGCAGGCGTCCCACCCTCTTCACCTTCTCAAGCAATTTGGCAAACTTCCGATGATGACTTACAGCGAGCCAGCTTTTTTTTTTTTTTTTTTTTTTTTTTTTTTTTTTTTTTAATTTCCCTGAAAAAAAAAAATCAATCAATATTTTATTATATTTTTTTAACAATGAAAATGTCAAATTTTAGATAATTTTTGCGTATATTACTATTAATCAAAAATTCAAAGTTTATACCAACAAAAAATGAAATGAATAAAAAGGTATTGGTTGAAATTTAATATATATATATATATATATATATATATTATTAGTATTTAAATTCTACTATCAAAAGGAATAATATTCCTTAAATTTTAGATGCTTAAAGTTTGGAATTTAGAACCTTTCAACGTAAATCCCACTTTTTACGGCTGTTAAAAATAAGCAGTTTTTTTTTTTGTTCTCAAAGGGCAAATGCACAATGAGGAGGACTTCAACAAGTCAGTCTTCTTCACTCTTCTTACTCCTGGTAGCCACAGCCGGTCTGCAATCTGCAAACGACGTGAGAGGGACCGAATAAATAGCAGTTAAGAATTGGGTTTTGGATGTTATCGAAAGTGTTGAATTTATTTTTGTTCTTTTATTTTTATTTTTTATTTTGGGGTGTGAATGGAATCCAAAGGTGAATATATAGGAGAGAGACTGCTGCTGACTTATTATTTTAATTAATGATAAAGCAGCAATCTTGCTGTTGTGCCTTGATTGTGTATAGACCTCAGATTATTAACTTTAATCAACAGAATAAATGGGACAGTAGCCTATAGAATTCCCTAATGGTTATCCCTAGTATAACAATGTAATTGTAATATGTAAAAATGGTTGAGGAGTTAAAATTATTTCTTGGCCCTCCAGGCTAGAAATTGAGTTAGAGTCATAGTCTTGAACCTAACATATGATAAAACAAAGTGGCGCATTACAAAATCATGAGGCACAAGAATGGAAAAGGCCAGTTTTCTGGTTTGGAAACATAGTGATTGATGGACCACATAATTGAATGACTAATTTGTCTTTTAGGCTTTTATGCTTGTTCATTCTTTTACTTAATTTTTTTTTTTTCAGGGTTATGTAGTTGATTTAGGAAACATGTAAATCGATGCCCAGAGAGACGACCTTGGTGGTCTATATATTGGCACTGATAATCCGTGATTGTGTGACCGACTTCTTGATAACTTGTACTGGAAAGCAGGCTTACGCCGAAGAAAGAGTAAGGGTGGATAGTGTGGCTGGCCAGCAAATGTGGGGTTAGCTATAGGCACTGTGGTGCAGGATAGGATTACAACGACAATAATCAGCCAAATAATAGTTATTGTTGAACACTTGAACTAGGGTTTTTGGCCAAATAACTTGGGTCTATTGTTCCACTCAAGCTTATGGTTTGATGATTCTCCATTGTTCTTGGTAATGATTGCGGGAAGAAAAGTAAAGTTGGTCTGAAAATTCGCCTTTGAAACATGTTGATGGGTTTGGCATTGGACCTGAGAATTATAGATGGACATTTAGATGACTCGTTACTCCATTATTCAATCTGATTCGCGGTGAAAAATAAATTAATGGTGTCAGTGATTTTGCGTTTTTGGGGTGGAACTTCATCTTCCTTTTCTAGTTTGACGTTTCATTCCCGTCTAAATTTGTAGCTCAGCTCTAAATATTACTACTGCTGCTCTCTTGTCTAGCTGCTGATCTGTTCATATTTACAGCGGCTATGAATTCTCTTCTCTGGCCTCTATTTTCAACTGTTATTGCAACCTGAAAATGCTGCTAAAAGACGCTGAAGCCATGCCTCTGGTCCTGCCACCTCCAATCTGAGGGAAAACTTGAAGGGAAAAATGTCCGCTGAAAAAGTTGGCAAGACGGTGAAGTAAATATGCAAAGGAAAGAAATTGAGTGGTATGGAGCAATTCTGTCTTCAACATACTGGAGTGCCATTATAAAAGGTCCAAAGTTCTCTGTTTCATATGACTAGGCTCAAATCATGTTGAACAATTTTCTTAAACAGAAATATTGCTGTTCTCTTTTGTTCCTACTTAAAAAAGAAATATGAAAAGAGAAGGTTGGAACAGTAATACAGATTCTTCTGTCAGTCTTTATTAGGCTTTTGCTGACGTTTTGCTAGCCGGGTCCCATGGCACGTATAGACAAGATACCAGAATGCCGATTAATCTTTCTTTGCCCACAATGCCCTTTTATACGAATCACTTCTCAGCAATTGTATTCCAATCCGCGTGTTTTCCTACCAAGCTAGCACCAGTTGTCTTTTTGACATGACTTAATGTGGCTAGCTTTTACCTGTAGAGATTGATTTAGGATGCATTGTCTCATCTCCGAACTTCCTGTCAACAAATTTACTAACCATGATGTGAATCTAGATCGCTGAGAAAACATTACTTCTCTAATGAGATATTAGGCCGATTTTTGATGTCAACAATGCCACGGGTAATAGAAACACATGAAAACAACGAATAGGGCGCCTTCTTAATGGGATTGGTAAAATCTATGCCAGCTTTTCATGTTAATATTGAAATGGCCATTATTGTCACCAATCCTTTTCTAGTTCTTGGGGATATATGTGCTGTAACATTATTTCTTTAATAGCCTGCTTATATGGCTTTCTGTTGAGTCTACAACGTCCTCTCTTTAGTATCTTGAAGACTTGATTATGGTTTTTATATCCGTTTCTTATTAAATTGATATTCCTTTTCATTTCTGCACCCCACAAAAGGCTAGAATCATCATAAGAAATTTCCGTGCTACATATATCAGTAATCAACTTATTTGAGCTTGAAGGCAAAGACACTTCCTTTTAGAACAGGAAATGAAACATTTCACCAAGGAGACCCAAACTTCTCCAGCGGCTGCTGTAGTTGGAGGATAGGGGCACTCTCGCAATGAAAAAAAATTCCCAACTGCTCATTTATGACTGGTAATATAACGGAAACAAGTGTGGATTGCCGAAATAGGGAAAAATCCAAAAACATTTTAAAACCCTAAGCTTTCCTCAGCTAGCATTTATAACACTGATGAGGCCCTCCGGACTAGTACTTCGGATCAGCCTCTGCCTTTCTCTGCATTGTGTGTTCCTTTGTCTCCGAAAATAGAAAAGCCATAATTCTCTTAATCCAGAAACTTGTTTCTACGATCATAAGCTGAAAATAAGAGAGAGAGGGAGAGAGATATATATAGAGAGATGAGGGGTAGATCATCCAAGCCAGAAACTGAAGAGGGAACAGCAATTGATAGACTTAATAAGCTGAAAGGAGAGCCCCATCTTTCTGGTGCTTACATCCGTAGCTTAGTCAAGAAATTAACCTCTTCTAGAACCAAAGACCCCATGAATCCAAAAGAGCGTGGCTGTCTGGATGCTGATGGTTTCTCTAGCAAAAGTATGACCACATTCGGTGAAGATTTAAGTGAAAGCCAACAAACCCGGCACAGCCAGCAATCTGAACCTCACAAAAAACAGGTTAGGAGAAGACTGCACACCAGTAGGCCTTACCAAGAAAGGCTTCTTAATATGGCTGAGGCAAGAAGAGAGATTGTTACCGCTTTAAAATTCCACAGGGCATCTATGAAACAAGCCAACGAGCTGCGACAGCAGCAGCAACAACAACAGTTTCAACCACTACAGCAAGAGCAACCATGTTTGCAACAATCATCACTTCCAATTTCCTCCCCACCATGTTTTGAGGAGGAAGGAAAGATAAAATCCAGTAGGAATCCAAGAATAAACCAATCAAGCACTGCCCATTACTCAAGTTATCTAGACAATATTTGTGACACATCTTCTTCTCATCATCCTGCTCCATATGATTTTTCATGGCCAACTCAAATTCTTCCTCCAAGTTTCTCTGAAAATTTCAACTTTCCCCTTCCAGACCAAACCTTAGGTCTAAATCTCAATTTTCATGATTTTAACAACATAGACACAAGTCTTCACCACAACAGTGACTACCCATCTCCAGTCTACTCAACCCCATCTCCATCATCATCTTCTCCCCTCCCTTTCCCCTCCATGGCCACGGAGGAAATTCCTTTGGTAGTAAAAAGGTCACCAGTGGTGCCTCCTGCAGTGTCTGATGTGATCGAATCTTACGGTGGAGGAGGTTTGCATCAAGTGATGGATGACGATGAGATGGCAAAGATCAGGTCTATTGGAGAAAAACATCAGATGGAATGGAATGATACTATGAATTTTGTCACTTCTGCATGGTGGTTCACGTTCTTGAAGACCATGGATCTTGGCCCTGAAATGAAGGAGGAGGATGATGGGTACCATCCATTTGATCAGGTCATGGAATTCATCCCAGCTTGGTTGAATGCAAATGACGGCTGTTTACAACAATATTTAAATGACTACTACTCCGACGACTATTTCCATGATCCTGCCTTGCCTCGGTAAGCGTCCAATTTTTATTTAATCATTCAAGAAATACTTAAAAAAATAATAATGGGGAAATGTTTTCTGTTCCTTTTGGCGCTGCCTTAGGTTAATTTCTAGTTATAAATTGAACAAGGGAACATTAGGAAACTATTTTGCATTGCCACACTTTCTTTCCGGATACTTGACTGCTTGTTTGAACCCCCACCTAATTATTATACATTTACGGTTGACCTTAGAGACTTGCCATGCCATGCTGGGTTCAACTTAGCAGTAAGAAACATTTGGAATCTTTTTTCTTCTTCTTCTTCTTTTAAATTCTGATTGTGATGGACATTTTATCCAAATGGCCCAAAAAGCACTGATTAAACCCAGGTTAGGTTTCGAAGGGGATCAGTGTAAGTTTTTGCTTCATTCGATTCATCCATTATATTTATTCTTATTTCCATATATGTACAAAATTCTTTGGCATTTTAGTGAGTGCTCTGATTATGCGTTGTCATTTGGTTTTTGTAATTTTGTGTTACACAGTATGGACATTGAAGAAATTGAAGGAATGGACGGGGAGTGGCTAGCTTGACAAGGATTGATTTGTTTTCTGCTGATTATCTTTGGGATCTCTTCTCTCATTTATATTTTTGCTTATTGATCTTTCGGGGGGATGGGGGCCTAGAGTTTCTTTTTTACTTTTTCTTGTGTGTGTGTGTGTGTGTGTGATGTAATAAGGCCTGCAAGGAAGTTAAGGGTGGCGGGCCACAGGAAAATAATGCGCCCAAGGGTCATGGTTTCTCCTTGCTTGGCTGCTTGTATGAAATATTTTCGTACTTCTCATTATTCCTGTCCTTCGCGATTCAGAGCTCAGAAATGCCCCTTCTCACTCGTTTTCTTTTCCCTTTTTTTTTTTTTTTTTTCTATATATATGTAACTAATTTTCTATGTGGGGTTGTGAAATTATGCAATTTGCTCGATGCCTCAAAGCGATTACTACATACAAGACCTTCCCGTAAATCATTTTCGTGTTGAATTGGGCCCTGAGAATACCTACTTATATGATTGGAGATTGCAGTTCCCATTGTCAGCTGGCAGAAATTTTCTATGAGATCTTCAGACAATGTCTCTGAGATCCCCATAATCAAATATAACCAAACAACTTCATTTTTATATGCGCCAGGCCATCCCTTTACTATTTTGTCCATGAGAATCAACAGGAACTGCTTATTTGGCAGCTATAGTCCGTCCGTATGAAAGATCTCTGTACGCGCTTAAAATTAAAATCATCTTCTTTTTTGTCTTTTCGTCATTTTGACAAAAGGAAATGATAAAACTACGGTTGATCCTTCAATGTTGTGCTTAATCTTTGGATTGAAACCTGTTTAAACTCAATTAATTCAAGCATGGCAATGAAACATGTTTCGTAATAAGTTGAATTTGAGCAATTTTCCCAAGAACCAAAGTGATTATTTTTTTCAACTACAACTAACAACTAATATATATATATACATAGATGAAATGTCTTTTTTTTTTCTTTTCTTTTTTTGATGATATATTTATTAGACTACTATGCAACAGGTTATCTCTCTGTTCAAAATTAGAACATAAAATTTTAATCATTTTTTTTTATTTGAATCTCAAACTTAAAACCAAAAGTTTGGAAAATTGGTGGCTATGGGACCTCAATGATTTTAATTCTCGTAGGTGCATATTTTTGGTTCGGCTTTGGATCCGTTTAGTTTGGCAAATGAAACGTTGTCGTTTAAAGAATGGCTTCATTTTGACGCAGCGGGCGCATTTATTGGGCTTGACCCGAGCGTTTCAAATTTTTTAACGCAGCGTTTTTGTTACGCGGCGTAGCGTTTTTATCACGCTCTATAAAAAATTAAAAAATAAAATTATATATATATATATATATATATATAAGAAAAAAAAAAGGCGGGGAGGGGGGGTGGTAAAGAGGACGTGTTTGTTACGCTAAGGCAATGGAAATAAAAACAAGCGTTTTCATGACGCAATAAAGGAAGGTCGGCAGACATTAAAGAAAAAGGTCAGTAACTGGGCCGAGACGGGTCGGGCCTGGCCGTCAGACAATAAAAACCAAAAGGCCACCGAAGTCCAGTCCCAGTAAACGGTCTGTCGTGTCTCCAAATCCATGTCCCTGCCGTCTCTGCTAGGGTTAGGGTTTCTCCAAGACACTCTGGGCGTCTCCAAGATTCTGCATGTTTAAAGTTTCTCTAAGAGTAAGAGTAAGAGACTAGTAATTATAAATTTAAAAATCTCGGACGATTTGAGTAGTTTACCTTAAAATTGTGACTCTGAGTGTTCCCTTAATCTGTTTTTTTTTTTTTTTTTTAAACTAAGATTGAACTTTTTCTAAATTCGAAAAAGTTAGAAGGATGCAAAAATATTTGATGGAAAAGACATGATGTAATTATCACCATTAATTACAGTTGATCATTTTGTGCTCTCTTAATGGGAATCTCAGGAATTTCATTATCACATCTGCAAAATAATTGTGTCATGCTTTCTTTCCTAAGGTGCCATAGAGGCATGCCCATGGGTTTTCTTGCATTTGCAATTTTTTTTCTTCTTCTTCCTTTTTTTTTTTTTTTTTTTTTTCAGACGAAGAGAGAGACTTGAACCCATGAACTCTTGGTAAAGCTGTGGGCCTTTGGATTTGCAATTTATTGCAAGAAAGCAGTTAGTCTAGTTGCTTCTTGTCTGGCCTCTCAGTGTTTATGGTCAAACGTTCACAAAGCTGAACTTCTTTTATCCAACGGTTTTGAGCTTTC
>CM038481.1:3611316-3681975 GCA_021464305.1 Kandelia obovata
AGAGATGATGCTGTGAGTAGGACTCATATTCACCAAATAATATATGTGGAGAAACTTTGAGGATGTTGAAAGTGGGAACGTTGAAAAAACCAAAAAAGTAATAAGAAAGAAAAGCTTCAATAGTTTTCCCCTTTTGAGAAACTTCAGATGTCAACATTGCCACACCCTAAAAAAAGCCCATAATAAATTCCAAATGATCATAACAATAATAATAGTAAGTAGTACTAAGCAGCGAGCAAGTAGTAATAATAGTAATAGTAGTAGAGGAAGAAAAAAAGAACAGTGACGCCCGGCAGCTAAAATTAGCCGGACAGGCTGTCGTGGTGAGGCAGTCCTCCTTTTTTTTAAGGTATATATGGAATAAAATGTTTCAAGCAACTTGTAGTCTCAGAAGTTCCAAAGAATGATGGCTTGATGAGAATAAGCTCAGCTTCCCTATTATCCCTCATGTGTGTTTATGGAGGCGGAGGATAGTAAGTCCCACACCTAAAATATTATCCAGGCAGTCGTAAAACGACCAAATCCTAATTGTCGGTATCCCCCATCCACTAGGAGGGCCCCATCGGATGATGACGGACATGAATGCTGCTGCTTGGCTGCTTGGTTCACTAACGGGAGCATGTGTGATAGATTGGGGATAGGACTGGTCCTGCGGGGATTGGCTCGTCCGTTAGCGTACCTGGCAGCTGCCCATTGTATTTTCTTTGTCGGCTCAGCGACCGCCCGCCAACTATGTCCGGCGCATGTCGGGTAAAAATTGAACCTCAGAGCCTTGACCCGCCGGAGACAGTAGAGCAAGCGTCGGAACGCACGAGCGCCGGCCCTTTTTCGGGCGTGTCGTAGATCCCAGCCAGAATTCTCTCCGCTAATTCGGCAGCCGAATTTCGGACAACCGCAACTTCCCCCATTTCCTCTTCTAACACCCTTGTACTTTGGCTCACTTCATACCGACGGTTGCCCGATGATGACGTCCCCGGATCTCCATGTCCATATAATTAATAATATATTTACCGATTGTTTTTTGTTTTAAACCCCCTTTCTTTCTGCTCTTTGGGTGTGGAGATCGGCTTGATAGCAAAAACATGTGTAAT
Organism: Kandelia obovata; assembly: GCA_021464305.1. NCBI lineage: Eukaryota > Viridiplantae > Streptophyta > Magnoliopsida > Malpighiales > Rhizophoraceae > Kandelia > Kandelia obovata. The sequence continues at coordinate 3,612,408 of CM038481.1, forward strand.
ATATGGTGATGAGTGTAAGGAAATGTAATTTTGGACCGCGTCAGAAGGTCTAAGCGTGTGTTGATCGGGAAGACGTAGGAAATTGCTAAGCAGGAGGCGTGGTGTTGCCAGACGCTTCCTCGAGAACTCAGTGGTCTTGATCCAAATATACATGGGTTTGATGGACCGTTTCACTTTTCCACGCCCTGGTGTGTTGTCTCCTTTTCTTTTTAAATTATTTTTATTTTATCTTATTTATAATCTGCTCCTTCTTCTATAATTACGGGTGTTTAGTGATATATATATATATATATAATATATATATATAGTTTATAATTTTAAAATTAAATTTCATATTTTTAGATAGTCCCACTATTAAATTTTCAATCACTTATTTAAATTACTTTTAAAATTTCATAGATGATAAGTCCCATTATTAGTTTTTATATTTTATTTCATTTTCTTTTATCATTTCTATTTTTTTTCTTAATTTTGGGTCTTTCATTTTTGGAGAAAACCATGTCTAAGAGTCTGTCTTGCACTCCTCTTTGATATTATAAATATATAGTAATATATATATATATAATATATATATAAAGTATATCACAATTAAATAAATTCAAATTAAAATCAAATTTTTTAATATTTTAATTTATTTTATCTCATAAAAAAATTATTACTATTATTTAAATAATTTTAATTTTTTATTATTTTTACCTACAATACATAAATTTAAAATTTATTAATTAAAATTTCATTTATAAATTTTTTATCTATTTAAAGAATGTTTACCTGAAGACTTAAAAATTCTAATCAACAAAAAAAAAAAAAAAACAGAAACAACTTGAATGAACCCTGTTGGGGAACAGTTCCTAAAGTTAAAGTAAACTGTTGTCGTTTAGCCAACGCACGCGCGAAATAGAGTGTGGGCGCTGGGAATTTACATTAACCTTACATAGTATACGTAAAAAGACGGCCGAGAGGCAAGCGGTAGCTTGGACTTGAAACAAACTGGACCCTTAAACGAACAATCGGGCCTTGCTAATCTCCTACATTTCTCTCGCTTTTCCTTTTTATTTTACATAAATTAGTTCTCGACTCATTTTTACAACTGAAGATTTCAAATTCAATTATTAGTGAGAGTCCCATTACGCTAAAAGACCATTACAGTTTTTTTTTTCTTTTTCTTAAACTAATTGGTTTAGATGGTTGATGGTTTTTTTTTTTTTTAATATTAATTTTCATAGAAAATAGCTTGGTGAGTTTAAGCTAATTCAATTGTATGTTTCATTTACTTTATTCAACAAAAAATAAATACATCTCTCAAGGAAACCTAAAAATTTTCGAGATTAATACTTATTTATAACAAACCTTTGAAATGTTCACTTCAAAAAGACTTTATTAATATTTATCGGATAGAAAATATAGAAACAAAATTCAAAAATTTTAATAATAAAAATATAAATTCCACTTAGATTTGAATGATTATAGTACGAGTTTTTGTAAGTGTTCATTAAAAGTTGAAATTGGAAAATAAATAAATAAATATATATTATATATATAATAACTAAAATGTATTCTAATTAACATTAAGCTGGTTAGTGTTGACCTCCTTTTGCACTAAGTATAACGCACGCGGCTCACTGTGTAATACAGCTTTCAGCGGTTGACTCTACATTAGCGAACTTTTGAATGAAGGACTATGATACGCTTGTTTTTAACTTTCTTTTCTTTTTTTCCTTTCTTTTGTGTGTGTGTGTGTGTGTGTGTTTTTTTTTTTAACTTTTTTTTTGGGGTCATCGTCGATTACCTTCCTCGTTGACCTTTTCAAAACACACAGGAAAATACTTGTACGGAGGAGGTGACTAAGCCGCAAGATTGAGAACTCAGGAAGAGACAGGACGGAGAAGTAGCACTAACCATTTTGAACTTATGTAGCCTCTCTAGCAGTCTTAAGGAAAAACATGTCAACACAGCATAATAATAATAATAATAATAATATATAATAATAATAATAATAATAATAATAATAATAATAATAATTAATAATAATATAATAATAATAATAATAATAATAATAAAATAATATAATAATAATAATAATAATAATAATAATAATTATAATAATATATAATATAATAATTTTTAATATATTAATAAATTATTAATAAAATTAAATTATTTAAAATATTAATATATTAAGAATAATAATAATAATAATAATAATAATAATAAATAATAAATTATAATAAAATATAAATAATAATAATTAAAATATAATTTTTAAGACTATGTAGCAATTTCTTAAGACTATGTTTAGTAGAATTTAGTGTAATAACATATTTAGGCAATTATTTTCGTGGAAAGATATTACAATTATTACCATCATTTTATTATTATTATTTTTTTAAAATTTTTATTTTATACTAAAAATTGAAATTCTCAGTCACTCCCAACATGCTCGACTCATTCTTCTGCTTCAAACGGCGTGGAGTGAATGACACCCACGGTTGCTTTCGTGAGGGCCCACATGGCCCGAATACATTTGGGCCCCCCAACTGAAAGACCAGCCAACTCAGCTTATTGCTGAGAGGCAAGGGGACTGCAATCTGCTGGTTGTGTTGTACTGTATGCCTAGTGAGCCGGGTTTATTTGCAGTTGTTGTGTTTTTGGTTTTATTTCTTGTGGCTTTCTCCGGCGGCGACAGTGAACAGTTCCGGAGCGTTAACTCCTCTCGGGACGCGACACAAGTTTTTCTCGTTAGCATTTTGGCGAACACATAAAATTAAAAGGCGAATGAAAACAGACGTCGAAGAGGTTCAGAAAGTCTCTTCATTTTAGCCTTTCTCTCTACTGGCATTGAAAGGGAGAAATGGGGTCGAGTTAATTGTTGCGGTTCGATCGATACTCACTTTCTTAGCGAAATTCCTACCCCTATTCCATTCAAGAAGGACCACTCGAATGGCGAGACGCGTAGTTTTGATGGGGAAAGCATATGAATTCAAATTGTTTGTTATTTGCCCGAGAGAGAATGTCCACATGGAGAATGGATGCTGCAGAGCAGGTGCATGACCACAAGCAAGCGGGTTCAAGACAGGAGCAGCAATAAAAGAGTGCGCGATCTCGAAATAGTAAAAGAGAAGTGGAAGGCAACGTCGAAAGTGTTAGCGTTAATAGAAATCTTGAAGAAAGAGCCGGAGATGGTCATCCCTGTAAGGTACCTTGAACCGAGAAAGGAGCCGTTTTAATTTGCCAAAACCCCACAGGTGATCGATTTCCTTAGGAAAATGCCGAAGCTTTTTGAGTTGTACAAGGATCAGAGGGGAGTTGTATGGTGTGGGATGACAAAAGTGACTGAGGATTTGTTGAAGAAGAAAGAGAGAACTATTGCTGAACATTCTGACAAAGTTGCTGAACATGTTACTAGGTTGCTGATGATGTCTGTCGATAAACAGCTACGGATAGATAAGATTGCGAATTTCAGGAGGGATTTTGGTTTGCCTTTGGATTTTAGGTGCAAATGGGTGCACAATTACCTGATTTGTTCAAGGTTGTACGGTCTCGGGATGGACACACGAGTGCTTGGAGCTTGTGTCTGGAATCCTGCTTGGGCAATCACGGAGTTAGAGAAGAAGGTATTGGGATTAAGTGAAACCAATGATCATAAACCGGGATTGCTTTCTTTGCCTTTTCCCATGAAGTTTCCTCCTAATTTCAAGAAGGTTTATAGAATTGGAGGCAAACTCGAGCACTTTCAGAAGAGATCTTATTTGTCACCATATGCAGATGCTAGTGAGCTAATGTCTGGGTCCCGAGAATTTGATAAGAGGGCTGTTGCCATCATGCATGAGGTGCTTAGTTTTAACCATTGAAAAGAGATTGGTCACCGATCACCTCACTCACTTCGCCAAGAATTTAAGATGCCACAAAAACTGATGAGACTTCTTTTTAAAGCACTTTGGGAATTTTCTACGTATCTGAGAGGGGGAAGAGGTTTAGCGTGTTCTTGACTGAAGCATACAAAGGTCAAGAGCTGATTGAGAAATGCCCTTTGGTTCGTTGGAGGGAAAACTCCTCAGCTTTGTTGGTTATAGAGGAAAGAAGAAAAAGATTGAAAACTTTCAGCGATTTATCGGACACAGAGGATCACAATGTGGAGAAGGAAAGGATAGCTATGCAGTTTGAGCCGAGGAGACAATAAGTGGTGTAAAAGACTTTTTGCTTGGAGGGAACGAAGATATGGACATTGGCGACATTGGCAATCCATGCCAGGACGCTGATACAGCTTGAATGTTAAAATATTTGGCATGAGGGCTAAACTGAGTGCTTTTTTTGTGCCTTTCGTGCTGAAACCTATTATCTTGTTGGAGAAATGTGACTCGTGGATGTTTACAAATATTTATTGTATTGATCCATTGCAATCCCAAAACTGTGGCCTACATTCTAAACCAGGAATAGCATGGATTGTGTAATTGATTGATCATCAGAGTGGGAAAAAAAAAAAAGCATGGAGAATTTTGCATCAGTTGCCTAAAGGTTTGCTGTCAGGAAACAGCTGTCAAATGTGCTTGTTGCTTGTCTTGTTTAGCTATTTTAACCATTGAACATGGTTTGCTGGTTTCTCTGTGATTCTCACTCTGCAATGGCAAGCAAAAAGCAATAAATTGTCAAACTAACTTGTGTAAACAACCAGGGAAAACTCATTCTCATGTGTTTCCTTTTCATGCTATGATATTTTCACGCCTTAATGGCTGTGTGAAATGGATGCCAAAAGACCATCATTTAGAATGGAAAAACAACCAAGAGGAATCAAGAAAGTACTAAATTAGTATGCATTAGTGATTATATACATTTGATCATTGATAATATGCATCTGATCGCTTCAAATATGCATTTAATTACTTTAAACCTTTTAGGTTCACTGGTATACTTTTTGGATGGTCTTTATGCATGAACCTATTGTTTTCAAACCAATGCCTGGACATTGGTGTTGGGTAGTCAGGCTCTCTCTCTCTCTCTCTCCTTTTTGTGGCTTGTGGCAATATAGAACCGTGCTGTTGAATGGGCTGGGCATGTTAAATTCAACAGAAAGGTGGTCCTCACACAAGCTGAGCTCACCTATATCAACTATTGCTCATTGATAAAAAGCTGCTATATTTTGGGTTAATTCCAGTGAATCCAGTATAGTGATTAACTAATCTCATCTGCTCAAGTCACTGTCCATTAAAGAACGTGTGGATTGGAAATGCAAGAGTCCAAAATTCAAAAAGCTAACTAACAGTTTTTCGCACGAGTCAGCCTACAATGATCAAACTGCTTATTCAAGTTGGCGACCTCAATTTTGGTCTTCAATGGGTGGGCCATCTGCAATAAGTGAAACCCAATACCCCATCCATTTTGCCAAGCAACGTCCTACTTCTCGCCAACAAGCTTGTCTCCAACTTTTAATGGAAGTAGGTGTTCGATAAAGTTGCTTGCTAGCTAATATTAATATTATAGAGTGGCATTGCTTAGATAATTTTAGCCATGGGCTCTTTTAGATTTTTCAGGGATGGGCATTGAATAAAATGTTTTCTAATTTTATTTATTATTTTTTAAAATAATTTTATGATCTCATTCTCTATTTCTGTTTTTACTTGTCCAACTAAAATTCCAACAGTTGTGTACCAGACCAAGCAGCAGAATGACTGTGTGGAAGCACTTGCTAGCTACTGTGCCACATCGAATAATTATGCCCCCAATAATATTAATTGTATATTTGGTTTGTCAATTAAAAAAAAAAAGAAAGTAATTTTATTTTTTATGTATTAATTTACATTGTATTTTATATTTTTTCTTTCAATCTAAGCCATATTTTTATATTAAAATGTTTCTGTTTTAAATAATTATTATAAAGTAAAAATATATAAATTACAATGTTGCCTTTATTTATTATTTTTGTCTTAATTTCTCATCTTCGTTGACACAATATGTTAATTAATCTTTCAATATTATAATGTGTTAAATTTTAAACTATATACAATTAAATATTTCAAATATATATATATATATATATATATATATATATATATATATATATTACACACTTATAATTTTGTGTAAAATTATATTTTTCATTTCGAATACTAATTTTATTAATTTAATTATGATTAAATTGATTTCGAACTGATTAAATTGTAGTTCTTTAAAATTTCTCGATTCGATAATTAGTTCAGCTTTTAAAATTTCGGCTTTAATTCTGAGTTTGGGCCAACTGGAGCTCTCTCACCTTGTTTAAATTGTTGGGTCGGGTGTAAGAGTCAAACATCTGTAAACTTTCACAAGCAATTGTACAGGTGTGGAGGTGGCTTACCATTGGTTTTTGGCTCTTTATTCTTTTTAACATCTCGACGTTCTTGATGATCTCAACTTGACTTTAACAAAAGCATAACATAGCCCAAGTGCTGAAGTGAAGGCAGTAGGTCGGTAGCCAAACTAGCAGGCTTAGGCCAACAAGTCCTGTCCATCCGGTGGCTCAAAGCCTAAAGCGTGGTCAGTCAAACTGATTCCTGTATTTTGCTCTGCTGGCTGTCATCGACATTTTTTGACTGTTTAAAATGCGGCGAGAAAACTTAGGGAACCAGAGCAAGAGAAATCATGCCTATTCATCAAATTGCCATGAAATATGTCGAATGTTTACCCATTTTCTACTTCGAATTATGACCCAACCTCTCATTTAATGCAAAGCGTAAGGCAGTTGACAGCATTGGCACTAAACAAAACTTAAATAAAGGTTGGTGCCAGCATTAACTTCCCTTCACCCACCACCAGTTTTTTATCATTTATGTAAAATCTGAATGGCACAATATATAGCACTCGATCCTCTTGCACCGTTCTTATCAAGTTCCTAGTTAAAAGGACAAAACTTCTTCTCTTGCGCTATGGCCAATGAAAGGGATCTGTTGTCCACTGAGATTGTCAACCGTGGAATCGAGTCCTCGGGCCTAATGCTGGCTCCCCAACGTTCTCGGTGAGGGTCAGAAGGAGATTGCCGGACTTTCTACAGTCTGTGAACTTGAAGTACGTGAAATTGGGGTATCATTACCTCATCAATCATGCCATATACTTGGCTACCATCCCGGTTTTGGTGCTTGTGTTCAGTGCTGAAGTGGGAAGTCTCAGTAGGGAAAACTTTGGAAGCAGCTCTGGGAAGATGCTCGCTATGATCTTGCCACGGTCCTTGCTTCCTTTGGTGTTCTTGTTTTCACCGTTTCTGTTTACTTCATGTCACGCCCCAGGTCCATTTATCTCATCGATTTTGCTTGTTTTCGGCCTCATGATGGTCTCAAGGTAAAAATCTTTCCCACCTATTCACTCAACACTTGACAGTTTTTGCAGTCGAAACTCCCGAAATATTTGTCCTTGCATCGGTCGAAATTGTTTTTGATTTTATGCGCTTACAAAGTCCAATTTTATGTGCAATATGGCTTAGGGTGACCCCCTCCCCCATCTTGGTTCTATCACAAACAGCGTCCATTTAACAATTTCTGCCTTTTGAACATTCAATTTGTGTTGGAAATGTGATTGGTGAATAATCTACTCTGGAATTGGCATTACAATTGGAAATTGGCTATCATTGTGAACTAAAATCTTGTCATCAGTTGCATGAACTAAAATGCGTTCTCAGAAGCTCTCACACTGGGATAAACAGTATCAATTAAACAGTCTTGGCATCAATCATGTGATAACTAAACTAAATTATACAGGTGACAAAGGATCAATTCATCGACCTAGCGCGAAAGTCAGGCAAGTTCGATGAGTCAAGCCTGGCATTCCAGAAGAGAATATTACAATCATCAGGAATAGGAGACGAGACCTACATTCCGAAAGCAGTGACGTCGCAGGAAAACTTTGCAACCATGAAAGAGGGCCGTTGAAGCCTCAATGGTTATGTTCGGTGCACTTGATGAACTCTTTGAGAAGACTAGGGTCCGGCCTAAGGACGTTGGGGTTCTAGTAGTCAATTGACGCATCTTTAATCCAACCCCATCTCTCTCCGCCATGATTATCAATAACTACAAGATGAGGGGCAACATTTTGAGTTACAACCTTGGTGGCATGGGATGCAGTGCTGGGATCATAGCCGTGGACCTCGCCCGTGACATGTTGCAGGCCAACCCAACAATTATGCAGTCGTGGTTAGTACCGAGATGGTGGGCTACAACTGGTACCCGGGCCGAGAACGGTCCATGCTTATTCCTAATTGCTTCTTCAGGATGGGTAGTTCCGCGGTTCTTCTTTCCAACCGGCGTCGTGACTTCAGACGCGCCAAGTACTGCTTGAACACATCGTTCGAACCCATAAGGGAGCGGACAACCGAAGTTTCAGGTTGAATTATTGCATTGTGTACGTAATTTTATATTAATTTCAATAAAATTGAGTGATTAATATAGTGGAGCCCTTTTTTCTGTAGATGTGTTTACCAGGATGAAGATGAACAAAAGTACAAAGGGCTAAAAGTGAGCAAAGAGCTGGTGGAAATAGGAGGTGAAGCGCTGAAGACCAACATCACCACACTAGGGCCACTGGTTCTGCCATTCTCAGAGCAGCTGTTCTTCTTTGCGACCCTTGTTTGGAGGCACTTGTTGGGGGCAACAACACCAACAAGGTGAATGGATCATCATCATCAACCTCCAAGCCGTACATCCCTGACTAAAGCTTGCATTCGAGCACTTCTGCGTGCACGCAGCCAGCAAGACAGTGCTGGACGAGCTGCAGAGGAACCTGGAACTGAGCGACAAGAACATGGAGGCATCCAGGATGACGCTGCACAGGTTTGGCAACACTTCTAGTAGCAGTATTTGGTATGAATTGGCCTACCTAGAAGCCAAGGAGAGGGTGAAAAGAGGCGACAGGATTTGGCAACTGGCCTTTGGGTCGGGGTTTAAGTGCAACAGCCTGGTTTGGAAGTCCATGAAGCGTATTAGAAAGCCTTCTAGAAATCCATGGCTCGATTGCATTGACAGATATCCAACGCCAACTGTCTAACTCGATTCGGGCTGCCTGTTAGTTCGCGAACGGAGGGACGGAAATTAATATTAATTTTGGCATTTTGGCATGTAATTCTGCTATGGCTTAGGCTGTCTATCTAGGGGTAAGTTATATACAGGCTGCTAGTTTTCAATGAAATGTCTGTACTCAAGTGTGAAATCTACTAAATCTACCTATTTAAGGTGCAACAAGGTTTTAAGTATATTTTTAAATAAAGCAAAATGCCCTAAGAAATTGTTCCTCGCCTAGTACTGGGGCTCCCCTTCTGATTTTTTATTTTTATTTTTTTTTTCATGGAGAGGTTACTACAATATGGATAATTCTTTATATTTTCATAACACTTTTTTTTTTTTAATTATTATTTTTAAAAAATAATAATTAAAAAATTGGAGACCAAAATAATAAGGGTGGTGCATTTTCTGATTCATTGTATTGGTAAGACTGGAAAGTAGCACGATTTATAAGTTTAATCAAAAGGGGAGACTTTTAATGCAGGTGACAACTTGGGACATAAAAGGCTAGTAGTAAATTACTATGCTGGCCATCACTGGGTCGATGGAAATAACGAAAGGCCCTCCTTAAGCTACAAGTTAAAAGCTACAACGCAAGAGCTCTTGGTCACCTAAGTCTTTCTGCTCCCGGGGCAAGTACTTTGGATCACAGCTGTACCTCGTGACTAAAGTCAGACCAATACGTAAGGCTAGCAAGCCAAAAATCCATGATTGTCATCAATTAAAATGAAGCACAAGGCCTATACAATCGAGCTGATTAACCACAACGAAAACATTCTTGACTCGGATTTTAAAGCTGATTAACCACAACGAAAACATTCTTGACTCGGATTTTAAAGCTGATTAACCACAAATTAAATTTGAGATTCTCTACCAATGCAAAAAGAGCATGCGATAGTTTTATTTATTTTATTTATAATATATATATATATTTATTTATTTATTTAGAAGTTTAATGGTATGTGACATTGGATACTAAAGTAGCCAATAGAATATGCGACCCATGATTAATATATCTAACATTCACCTATTTGTATACCTAAAATTTACTGCGATTACTATTTGTATAAATCAAACCAATAACATGTTAAATCTAGTGCGTTGCGAATACCATTATAAAAGTATCCACAACAGCCTTGTTCAGATTGCTGAATTTGCAGAATTACACAATCATTTCAATTTCACACACACACACACAAAGACACACAATTCTTACACACTCCATTAACATCCTAATCCCTCCAGCATTTCTACTGGAATGAAAATTCTTAGTAATTTTCAACTCTGAACTTCTAGAAAGTTCCAAATTTAGAATTTCAATAAACGCACTTCAAATAAAACCAAATATTATATTTTTTTTTCTAAATAAATAAATATATATATATATATATAATAAAATAAAATAAAAACTATCGCATGCTTTTTGCATTGGTAGAGAATCTCAAATTTAATTTGTGGTTAATCAGCTTTAAAATCCGAGTCAAGAATGTTTTCGTTGTGGTTAATCAGCTTTAAAATCCGAGTCAAGAATGTTTTCGTTGTGGTTAATCAGCTCGATTGTATAGGCCTTGTGCTTCATTTTAATTGATGACAATCATGGATTTTTGGCTTGCTAGCCTTACGTATTGGTCTGACTTTAGTCACGAGGTACAGCTGTGATCCAAAGTACTTGCCCCGGGGAGCAGAAAGACTTAGGTGACCAAGAGCTCTTGCGTTGTAGCTTTTAACTTGTAGCTTAAGGAGGCCTTTCGTTATTTCCATCGACCCAGTGATGGCCAGCATAGTAATTTACTACTAGCCTTTTATGTCCCAAGTTGTCACCTGCATTAAAAGTCTCCCCTTTTGATTAAACTTTAGAAATCGTGCTACTTTCCAGTCTTACCAATACAATGAATCAGAAAATGCACCACCCTTATTATTTTGGTCTCCAATTTTTTAATTATTATTTTTTAAAAATAATAATTAAAAAAAAAAAAAGTGTTATGAAAATATAAAGAATTATCCATATTGTAGTAACCTCTCCATGAAAAAAAAAAATAAAAATAAAAATCAGAAGGGGAGCCCCAGTACTAGGCGAGGAACAATTTCTTAGGGCATTTTGCTTTATTTAAAAATATACTTAAAACCTTGTTGCACCTTAAATAGGTAGATTTAGTAGATTTCACACTTGAGTACAGACATTTCATTGAAAACTAGCAGCCTGTATATAACTTACCCCTAGATAGACAGCCTAAGCCATAGCAGAATTACATGCCAAAATGCCAAAATTAATATTAATTTCCGTCCCTCCGTCCGCGAACTAACAGGCAGCCCGAATCGAGTTAGACAGTTGGCGTTGGATATCTGTCAATGCAATCGAGCCATGGATTTCTAGAAGGCTTTCTAATACGCTTCATGGACTTCCAAACCAGGCTGTTGCACTTAAACCCCGACCCAAAGGCCAGTTGCCAAATCCTGTCGCCTCTTTTCACCCTCTCCTTGGCTTCTAGGTAGGCCAATTCATACCAAATACTGCTACTAGAAGTGTTGCCAAACCTGTGCAGCGTCATCCTGGATGCCTCCATGTTCTTGTCGCTCAGTTCCAGGTTCCTCTGCAGCTCGTCCAGCACTGTCTTGCTGGCTGCGTGCACGCAGAAGTGCTCGAATGCAAGCTTGTAGTCAGGGATGTACGGCTTGGAGGTTGATGATGATGATCCATTCACCTTGTTGGTGTTGTTGCCCCCGAACAAGTGCCTCCAAACAAGGGTCGCAAAGAAGAACAGCTGCTCTGAGAATGGCAGAACCAGTGGCCCTAGTGTGGTGATGTTGGTCTTCAGCGCTTCACCTCCTATTTCCACCAGCTCTTTGCTCACTTTTAGCCCTTTGTACTTTTGTTCATCTTCATCCTGGTAAACACATCTACAGAAAAAAGGGCTCCACTATATTAATCACTCAATTTTATTGAAATTAATATAAAATTACGTACACAATGCAATAATTCAACCTGAAACTTCGGTTGTCCGCTCCCTTATGGGTTCGAACGATGTGTTCAAGGCAGTACTTGGCGCGTCTGAAGTCACGACGCCGGTTGGAAAGAAGAACCGCGGAACTACCCATCCTGAAGAAGCAATTAGGAATAAGCATGGACCGTTCTCGGCCCGGGTACCAGTTGTAGCCCACCATCTCGGTACTAACCACGACTGCATAATTGTTGGGGTTGGCCTGCAACATGTCACGGGCGAGGTCCACGGCTATGATCCCAGCACTGCATCCCATGCCACCAAGGTTGTAACTCAAAATGTTGCCCCTCATCTTGTAGTGATTGATAATCATGGCGGAGAGAGATGGGGTTGGATTAAAGATGCTGCAATTGACTACTAGAACCCCAACGTCCTTAGGCCGGACCCTAGTCTTCTCAAAGAGTTCATCAAGTGCACCGAACATAACCATTGAGGCTTCTAAACGGCCCTCTTTCATGGTTGCAAAGTTTTCCTGCGACGTCACTGCTTTCGGAATGTAGGTCTCGTCTCCTATTCCTGATGATTGTAATATTCTCTTCTGGAATGCCAGGCTTGACTCATCGAACTTGCCTGACTTTCGCGCTAGGTCGATGAATTGATCCTTGGTCACCTGTATAATTTAGTTTAGTTATCACATGATTGATGCCAAGACTGTTTAATTGATACTGTTTATCCCAGTGTGAGAGCTTCTGAGAACGCATTTTAGTTCATGCAACTGATGACAAGATTTTAGTTCACAATGATAGCCAATTTCCAATTGTAATGCCAATTCCAGAGTAGATTATTCACCAATCACATTTCCAACACAAATTGAATGTTCAAAAGGCAGAAATTGTTAAATGGACGCTGTTTGTGATAGAACCAAGATGGGGGAGGGGGTCCACCCTAAGCCATATTGCACATAAAATTGGACTTTGTAAGCGCATAAAATCAAAACAATTTCGACCGATGCAAGGACAAATATTTCGGGAGTTTCGACTGCAAAAACTGTCAAGTGTTGAGTGAATAGGTGGGGAAAGATTTTACCTTGAGACCATCATGAGGCCGAAAACAAGCAAAATCGATGAGATAAATGGACCTGGGGCGTGACATGAAGTAAACAGAAACGGTGAAAACAAGAACACCAAAGGAAGCAAGGACCGTGGCAAGATCATAGCGAGCATCTTCCCAGAGCTGCTTCCAAAGTTTTTCCCTACTGAGACTTCCCACTTCAGCACTGAACACAAGCACCAAAACCGGGATGGTAGCCAAGTATATGGCATGATTGATGAGGTAATGATACCCCAATTTCACGTACTTCAAGTTCACAGACTGTAGAAAGTCCGGCAATCTCCTTCTGACCCTCACCGAGAACGTTGGGGAGCCAGCATTAGGCCCCGAGGACTCGATTCCACGGTTGACAATCTCAGTGGACAACAGATCCCTTTCATTGGCCATAGCGCAAGAGAAGAAGTTTTGTCCTTTTAACTAGGAACTTGATAAGAACGGTGCAAGAGGATCGAGTGCTATATATTGTGCCATTCAGATTTTACATAAATGATAAAAACTGGTGGTGGGTGAAGGGAAGTTAATGCTGGCACCAACCTTTATTTAAGTTTTGTTTAGTGCCAATGCTGTCAACTGCCTTACGCTTTGCATTAAATGAGAGGTTGGGTCATAATTCGAAGTAGAAAATGGGTAAACATTCGACATATTTCATGGCAATTTGATGAATAGGCATGATTTCTCTTGCTCTGGTTCCCTAAGTTTTCTCGCCGCATTTAAACAGTCAAAAAATGTCGATGACAGCCAGCAGAGCAAAATACAGGAATCAGTTTGACTGACCACGCTTTAGGCTTGGAGCCACCGGATGGACAGGACTTGTTGGCCTAAGCCTGCTAGTTTGGCTACCGACCTACTGCCTTCACTTCAGCACTTGGGGCTATGTTATGCTTTTGTTAAAGTCAAGTTGAGATCATCAAGAACGTCGAGATGTTAAAAAGAATAAAGAGCCAAAAACCAATGGTAAGCCACCTCCACACCTGTACAATTGCTTGTGAAAGTTTACAGATGTTTGACTCTTACACCCGACCCAACAATTTAAACAAGGTTGAGAGAGCTCCAGTTGGCCCAAACTCAGAATTAAAGCCGAAATTTTAAAAGCTGAACTAATTATCGAATCGAGAAATTTAAAGAACTACAATTTAATCAGTTCGAAATCAATTTAATCATAATTAAATTAATAAAATTAGTATTCGAAATGAAAAATATAATTTTACACAAAATTATAAGTGTGTAATATATATATATATATATATATATATATATATATATATATATATATATATTTGAAATATTTAATTGTATATAGTTTAAAATTTAACACATTATAATATTGAAAGATTAATTAACATATTGTGTCAACGAAGATGAGAAATTAAGACAAATAAATTAAATAAAAGGCAACATTGTAATTTATATATTTTTACTTTATAATAATTATTTAAAACAGAAACATTTTAATATAAAAATATGGCTTAGATTGAAAGAAAAAATATAAAATACAATGTAAATTAATACATAAAAAATAAAAGTTACTTTCTTTTTTTTTTTTTAATGACAAACCAAATATACAATAAATATATTGGGGGCATAATTATTCGATGTGGCACAGTAGCTAGCAAGTGCTTCCACACAGTCATCCTGCTGCTTGGTCTGGTAGCACAACTGTTGGAATTTTAGTTGGACAAGTAAAAACAGAAATAGAGAATGAGATCATAAAATTATTTTAAAAAATAATAAATAAAATTAGAAAACATTTTATTCAATGCCCATCCCTGAAAAATCTAAAAGAGCCCATGGCTAAAATTATCTAAGCAATGCCACTCTATAATATTAATATTAGCTAGCAAGCAACTTTATCGAACACCTACTTCCATTAAAAGTTGGAGACAAGCTTGTTGGCGAGAAGTAGGACGTTGCTTGGCAAAATGGATGGGGTATTGGGTTTCACTTATTGCAGATGGCCCACCCATTGAAGACCAAAATTGAGGTCGCCAACTTGAATAAGCAGTTTGATCATTGTAGGCTGACTCGTGCGAAAAACTGTTAGTTAGCTTTTTGAATTTTGGACTCTTGCATTTCCAATCCACACGTTCTTTAATGGACAGTGACTTGAGCAGATGAGATTAGTTAATCACTATACTGGATTCACTGGAATTAACCCAAAATATAGCAGCTTTTTATCAATGAGCAATAGTTGATATAGGTGAGCTCAGCTTGTGTGAGGACCACCTTTCTGTTGAATTTAACATGCCCAGCCCATTCAACAGCACGGTTCTATATTGCCACAAGCCACAAAAAGGAGAGAGAGAGAGAGAGAGCCTGACTACCCAACACCAATGTCCAGGCATTGGTTTGAAAACAATAGGTTCATGCATAAAGACCATCCAAAAAGTATACCAGTGAACCTAAAAGGTTTAAAGTAATTAAATGCATATTTGAAGCGATCAGATGCATATTATCAATGATCAAATGTATATAATCACTAATGCATACTAATTTAGTACTTTCTTGATTCCTCTTGGTTGTTTTTCCATTCTAAATGATGGTCTTTTGGCATCCATTTCACACAGCCATTAAGGCGTGAAAAATATCATAGCATGAAAAGGAAACACATGAGAATGAGTTTTCCCTGGTTGTTTACACAAGTTAGTTTGACAATTTATTGCTTTTGCTTGCCATTGCAGAGTGAGAATCACAGAAACCAGCAAACCATGTTCAATGGTTAAAATAGCTAAACAAGACAAGCAACAAGCACATTTGACAGCTGTTTCCTGACAGCAAACCTTTAGGCAACTGATGCAAAATTCTCCATGCTTTTTTTTTTTTCCCACTCTGATGATCAATCAATTACACAATCCATGCTATTCCTGGTTTAGAATGTAGGCCACAGTTTTGGGATTGTCAATGGATCAATACAATAAATATTTGTAAACATCCACGAGTCACATTTCTCCAACAAGATAATAGGTCTAGCACGAAAGGCACAAAAAAAGCACTCAGTTTAGCCCTCATGCCAAATATTTTAACATTCAAGCTGTATCAGCGTCCTGGCATGGATTGCCAATGTCGCCAATGTCCATATCTTCGTTCCCTCCAAGCAAAATGTCTTTTACACCACTTATTGTCTCCTCGGGCTCAAACTGCATAGCTATCCTTTCCTTCTCCACATTGTGATCCTCTGTGTCCGATAAATCGCTGAAAGTTTCAATCTTTTTCTTCTTTCCTCTATAACCAACAAAGCTGAGGAGTTTTTCCCTCCAACGAACCAAAGGGCATTTCTCAATCAGCTCTTGACCTTTGTATGCTTCAGTCAAGAACACGCTAAACCTCTTCCCCCTCTCAGATACGTAGAAAATCCCAAAGTGCTTTAAAAGAAGTCTCATCAGTTTTTGTGGCATCTTAAATTCTTGGCGGAAGTGAGTGAGGTGATCGGTGACCAATCTCTTTTCAATGGTAAAACTAAGCACCTCATGCATGATGGCAACAGCCCTCTTATCAAATTCTCGGGACCCAGACATTAGCTCACTAGCATCTGCATATGGTGACAAATAAGATCTCTTCTGAAAGTGCTCGAGTTTGCCTCCAATTCTATAAACCTTCTTGAAATTAGGAGGAAACTTCATGGGAAAAGGCAAAGAAAGCAATCCCGGTTTATGATCATTGGTTTCACTTAATCCCAATACCTTCTTCTCTAACTCCGTGATTGCCCAAGCAGGATTCCAGGACACAAGCTCCAAGCACTCGTGTCCATCCCGAGACCGTACAACCTTGAACAAATCAGGATAATTGTGCACCCATTTGCACCTAAAATCCAAAGGCAAACCAAAATCCCTCCTGAAATTCGCAATCTTATCTATCCGTAGCTGTTTATCGACAGACATCATCAGCAACCTAGTAACATGTTCAGCAACTTTGTCAGAATGTTCAGCAATAGTTCTCTCTTCTTCTTCCAACAAATCCTCAGTCACTTTTGTCATCCCACACCATACAACTCCCCTCTGATCCTTGTACAACTCAAAAAGCTTCGGCATTTTCCTAAGGAAATCGATCACCTTGTGGGGTTTTGGCAAATTAAAACGGCTCCTTTCTCGTTCAAGGTACCTTACAGGGATGACCATCTCCGGCTCTTTCTTCAAGATTTCTATTAACGCTAACACTTTCGACGTTGCCTTCCACTTCTCTTTTACTATTTCGAGATCGCGCACTCTTTTATTGCTGCTCCTGTCTTGAACCCGCTTGCTTGTGGTCATGCACCTGCTCTGCAGCATCCATTCTCCATGTGGACATTCTCTCTCGGGCAAATAAACAAACAATTTGAATTCATATGCTTTCCCCATCAAAACTACGCGTCTCGCCATTCGAGTGGTCCTTCTTGAATGGAATAGGGGTAGGAATTCGCTAAGAAAGTATCGATCGAACCGCAACAATTAACTCGACCCCATTTCTCCTTTCAATGCCAGTAGAGAGAAAGGCTAAAATGAAGAGACTTTCTGAACCTCTTCGACGTCTGTTTCATTCGCCTTTTAATTTTATGTGTTCGCCAAAATGCTAACGAGAAAACTGGTTCGCGTCCCGAGAGGAGTAACGCTCCGGAACTGTTCACTGTCGCCGCCGGAGAAAGCCACAAGAAATAAAACCAAAAACACAACAACTGCAAATAAACCCGGCTCACTAGGCATACAGTACAACACAACCCAGCAGATTGCAGTCCCCTTGCCTCCAGCAATAAGCTGAGTTGGGCTGGTCTTTCAGTTGGGGGGCCCAAATGTATTCGGGCCATGTGGGCCCTCACGAAAGCAACCGTGGGTGTCATTCACTCCACGCCGTTTGAAGCAGAAGAATGAGTCGAGCATGTTGGGAGTGACTGAGAATTTCAATTTTTAGTATAAAATAAAAATTTTAAAAAATAATAATAATAAAATGATGGTAATTATATTGTAATTATCTTTCCAACGAAAATAATTGCCTAAATATGTTATTACACTAAATTCTACTAAACATAGTCTTAAGAAATTGCCTAACATAGTCTTATATTATTATTATTATTATTATTATTATTATTATTATTATTATTATTATTATTATTATGCTGTGTTGACATGTTTTTCCTTAAGACTGCTAGAGAGGCTACATAAGTTCAAATTGGTTAGTGCTACTTCTCCGTCCTGTCTCTTCCTGAGTTCTCAATCGTGCGGCTTAGTCACCTCCTCCGTACAAGTATTTTCCGTGTGTTTGAAAAGTCACGAGGAAAGGTAATCGACGATGACCCAAAAAAAAAGTAAAAAAAAAACACACACACACACACACACAAAAGAAAAGGAAAAAAAGAAAAGAAAGTTAAAAACAAGCGTATCATAGTCTTCATCAAAAGTTCGCTAATGTAGAGTCAACCGCTGAAAGCTGTATTACACAGTGAGCCGCGTGCGTTATACTTTAGTGCAAAAGTTGAGGTCAACACTAACCAGCTAATGTTAATTAGAATACATTTTATGTATATATATATATATATATATTTATTTATTTATTTTCCAATTTCAACTTTTAATGAACACTTACAAAACTCGTACTATAATCATTCAAATCTAAGTGGATTATATTTTTATTATAAAATTTTTGAATTTTGTTCTATATTTTCTATCCGATAAATATTAATAAAGTCTTTTTGAGTGAACATTTCAAAGGTTTGTTATAAATTAAGTATTAATCTCGAAAATTTTTAGGTTCCTTGAGAGATGTATTTATTTTTGTTGAATAAAGTAAATGAAACATACAATTGAATTAGCTTAACTCACCAAGCTATTTCTATGAAAATTAAATTAAAAAAAAAAAACCATCAACATCTAAACCAATTAGTTAAGAAAAAGAAAAAAAAAAAAAAAAACATCAACATCTAAACCAATTAGTTAAGAAAAAGAAAAAAAAAAACTGTAATGTCTTTTAGGTAATGGGACTCTCACTAATAATTGAATTTGAAATCTTCAGTTGTAAAAAATGAGTCGAGACTAATTTATGGTAAAATAAAAAGAAAAAGCGAGAGAAATGTAGGAGATTAGCAAGGCCCGATTGTTCGTTTAAGGGTCCAGTTTGTTTCAAGTCCAAGCTACCGCTTGCCTCTCGGCCGTCTTTTTACTATACTATGTAAGGTTAATGTAAATTCCAGCCCCACACTCTATTTCGCGTGCGTTGGCTAAACGACCAACAGTTTTACTTGTAACTTTAGGAACTGTCCCAACAGGGTTCATTCAAGTTGTTTCTGTTTTTTTTTTTTTTTTGTTGATTAGAATTTTTAAGTCTTCAGGTAAACATTCTTTTAAATAGATAAAAATTTATAAATGAATTTATTAATAAATTTTAAATTTATATATTGTAGGTAAAAATAATAAAAAATAAAATTATTTAAAGTAATAGTAATAATTTTTTTATGAGATAAAATAAATTAAAATATTAAAAAATTTGACTTTTAATTTGAATTTATAATTGTGATAATTATATTTATATATATATATATATATATATATATATATATATATTTATATATCAAAGAGGAGTGCAGACAGACTCTTAGACATGGTGTTTCTCCAAAAATGAAAGACCCAAAATTAAAGAAAAAAAATAGAAATTGATAAAAGAAAATGAAATAAAATATAAAAACTAATAATGGGACTTATCATCTATGAAATTTTAAAAGTAATTTAAATAAGTGATTGAAAATTTAATAGTGGGACTTATCTAAAAATATGAAATTTTAATTTAAAAATTATAAACTATATATATATATATATATATATATATATATATCACTAACACCCGTAATTATAGAAGAAGGAGAGATTATAAATAAGATAAAATAAAAATAATAAAAAGAAAAGGAACAACACACGCAGGGCGTTTGGGAAAAGGAAAGGTCCATCAAACCCATGTTATTTGGATCAAGACACTGAGTTCGAGGAAGCGTCTGGCAACACACGCCTCCTGCTTAGAATTTCCTACCGTCTTCCCGATCAACACACGCTTAGACCTTCTGACGGTCCAAATTACATTCCTTACCACTCATCACCATATATATACACATGTTTTTGCTATCAAAGCCGATCTCCACACCCAAAGAGGCAGAAAGAAAGGGTTAAAACAAAAAAACAATCGGTCACATATATTATTAATTATATGGACATGGAGAATCCGGGGACGTCATCATCGGAGCAACCGTCGGATGCAAGTGAGCCAAAGTACAAGGGTGTTAGGAAGAGGAAATGGGGGAAGTGGGTGTCCGAAATTCGGCTGCCGAATAGCCGGGAGAGAATCTGGCTGGGATCCTACGACACGCCCGAAAAGGCGGCGCGTGCGTTCGACGCTGCCCTCTACTGTCTCCGGGGTCAAGGCGCGAGGTTCAATTTTCCCGACATGCCGCCGGACATAGTTGGCGGGCGGTCGCTGAGCCCACAAGAAATACAATGGGCAGCTGCCAGGTACGCTAACGACGAGCCCACCACCGCAAGGACCAGTCCTGATCCCCAATTATCACATGCTCCCGTAGAACAGCAGCAGCAGCAGCATTCCATGTCGTCATCATCCGATGGGGCCCTCCTAGTGGATGGGGATACGACAATAGATTGGTCGTTTTACGACATGCTGGATAATATTGGTGGGGATTACTATCCTCCGCCTCCATTAACACACATTGAGGATAATAGGGAAGCTGAGGCTTATTCTCATCAGCCATCATTTCTTTGGAACTTCTGAGACTACAAGTTGCTTGAACATTTTTCCATATATACCCTTAAAAAAAGGAGGATGCTCACCACGATCAGCTGTCCGGCTAATTTTAGCTGCCGGCGTCACTGATTCTTTTTTCTTCCCTCTTACTACTATTACTATTATTACTACTGCTGCTGCTGCTGCTGCTGCTACTACTACTATTATTATTGTATAATCATTTGATATATGGCTGTTTAGGGTGTGGCAAGTTGACATCTGAAAGTTTCTCAAAAGGGGAAACGATGAAGCTTTTCTTTTCTTTTACTTTTTTTGGTTTTTCAACGTTCCCACTTTCAACATCTCAAAGTTTCTCCACATATATATTGGTGAATATGGAGTCCTACTCCCAGCATCAAGTGAAAGCAGTTGTACCTTGTTGGATTATACGTACCAATTACAAGCACCCCGAATAATTAATTTCTCTACTATTTTAAAAGCTTGTTTGTAATGCATATGTTTTAAAATTTTAAATTTGAATTCTCACATCTTTTAGTTATATACACTGAATAAGATCATTAACTCTCTCATCCAAATAGCTATTGTTCAGTGCGTGCTCTTTTCTTGATCTCGTGTATATGGGAGCTGCGACAAACATCTTCGTGCAGGAATTCCACGACAAAAATGGAGTCAGGAACAGCCCTCAAGGTTGTCCTGGCGACAAAGAGGCTGAATTATCTTACCATGTTCTTTTGGCCCCGAGGTTACCAAAGTTGAAGATGTTTCAATTCCATGTGACGGAATGAATTTGTTTTTTATATTATTTTTTTTTTTTTTTGAGAAAATAAATGATAGTAATAATAACCTATGGTCCACCAAGGAAAAGTGTGTCTTCACATTACATCTAAGCCCACTAAATGGAAGAATAAACTCTCTCATAACTATGTATATACAATACGTGCATTTAGTCCTATCATATGTTTTTCCGAATACACAAGCTTGAAATTTAATTTGTTGCAAATAATTTTCTTAATTGCTAAACCACAACCATGGATGATAGATTATCTGTATTTAGTTAACTGTTAATCACTGCTATTAAGCTGTCAACATTAAAGCAAGTTCTTCAAGTACAATCCCCTGCCTTCTTTTAGTTCAACAGCTTTTTTCTTTTCTTTTCTTTTTTTTTTAATTTCCCGAAACGAAATCGTATTATAAGTAGGGTTAGGAGGAATACCATTTCAAGGCAAACTTGCCCTTTTCCCATGAATATTCAGGAATTAACATCGGCTTAGTTGATAATTTGATACGTTTTTCTTTATATTGGTTTAAATTCAAGTCTTTTTATACCATTATATGTTTTCTAATGAATGAGAATTTAAATCAAAAGTATAATATTGAATTTTATATTCCTTAATACTAAAACTAAGTACAAAAAAAAATTTACAATCAGAACATATAATAATAGTTGAGTAAATAATCAAAAATTTAAAATTTAAAATTGACACAACAAGCAACTAAACAAAAGGTGGAAACTACAAAAAAAAAAAATAAATAATATATATATTATATATATATATATATATATAATATATATATTTTTTTTTTCTTTTCAAGCATTGTTCATTTCAATGAAAGTTTATAATGGCTTTCCCAGTGTAGTTTGGCATAACTCCAGGACAACAGAATAAATTGCACTGGGCCAGCAGGCTGCATATGAAATTTAAATTCCATACAATCCATGTCATTCGCTATAAAACATGCATGTGAATTTGGTACTTTTGCTCCCCATTTTAATATAAGTTAGGAAGTCAACGCAATTCATCAAATCCATCAGGCTTGGGACTTTGTGCAGATTCTTTCGTGGAGAGATGTCTTTATCGGCAGGAAAGGAAAAGTCACGAAACATCCCTTGTACTTAAAAATACCTGCACGCTTTACTTGTCTATGATTAAACCGTTAAGTTCACCTTACAAAAAAGTTGACGTCTGCCGTGACGGAATCTCGCTTACATAGAAAACGATAATTTTAAGTTCAACGTTCACGTAAGTACGTGATACGTTTTGATAAATTGTAGTTTTAGAAGAGAGTAATTAATTATTTTTGAAATAAAATAAAATAATATTAGAATATTTTTTATATTTACCGTTAAATATTTTTTAAAAAAGATATATACAAAAAAAAAAAGTCTTACTTTACAATAAAAATATCGTTAAATTTAATGAAAAAATAAGATAAAAATTTATATTAAATAAATAAAATTTAAATTTCATAGACATGTGGGCTGCTTAAATCCAATCACTACTGAGGTCAAAACCGCGGAGGCGACGAAGAACTTGGACTCGAGGGTTCAAACTTTGAAGCTCGTGTACGTGCAATTTCTAGATGAAAAGGACGGTTTGACGCTTGGCCGTCATCATTGCGGAACTCTTTCTCTGTCTTAAAGGTATCAGTTACACAGCAAGACACCACCCGCGCGAATCCAATTAGCCCCACACGCAGTACCTTTTTCTTCTTTTTTTTTTTTTTTTTCTAAAAGAAAAAAATATTTCGTTACGCGTTTAATTTGTACCTCAAAGTTTGACAGCCTTCCTTTTAATCTGAAACTGAAATTTCGTAACCAGTTTGTGACGCATTTTAAATATAAATTTATGTTATATTATTATTATAATAATTATTAAATATATTTTTATATTTTTTATTATGATATATATATATATATAATTAAAAATTATAGGAAATAATAAAATGTATAAATTTATATCAAAAAAATTCGTATTCATCTCATTTAGTAATTGGGTTACGGAATATTATTACCACATCTCATTTAGTATTCACCTCACAATCTTTCAATTTTTTCTATTTGGTCCAAGTCATTCGCCAAGTAGAAATAAATTAATAGTATGGCATGCAGAGAAGAGAAAAGTACTCGACTACGCTATTCGATTCTTTTGCTGTTTTTATTTTTTTTTTTTTTGACTTAACAGCTTCCTGTTGCACTTTCTTCAATAAACTCATACAGAACAACACTACAAACTCATGAATTATACAACTATCAGCATGTTTGAAGTGCCCAATAAATTAGGATAAAGGTTTGACGTTTCTTAAACTTCATGTTGAAACAAAATTCTAGATTAATATTATTTTTTAAGATAAAAATTTTTCATGATCAATTTATAATATAAATTCATACAAAAAAAATTTTATATTATAAAATAACACATAATTAATTATAAATTATATTACTAAAATCAAATTCTTAAAAAATTAATATATTTTCATATTTATTCTTTAAAATATCTATAATATTTTTACAATAATGTTATAAATAAAAAAAAAATTCTTAATACATTAATAAAGATACCAAAAAAAAAAATATATATATATTTTAATGTATTGAATAAATATGAAATTCTCTCTATACTTATAAAAATTACTATAATTTTTAATTAATAAATAATTTTAATTTAACAATTAAAATTTTAATTATTTATTTAAATAGCCAATAAACCTAAACACTCAAGGCACAAGTTTTCTTTTTTCATTTTTAAGAGACACATCCTTTTATATATATATATATATATATATAATTTTGAAAGACCCCGACATTCCGCACCCACGTTACTAGCATTCGACAATTATTACAATTACCGGCACAAAGTGTAACACACAAACTTGGTTCTTCAGAGCATGTCAATAAAAGCCTAAAGGCTTCTACTTTCAACAGCTCGAAGCTTTGATCAATCAAGATCGCAGTAGAGCAACCATGGCATCGGCAGAATCCGGCCCATTGTTATTTACACTGGGTATTATTTTCTCCGGAGACACAATCTGTACAAATTCTCTGAGTTCTGTAAAGCTGCAATGCTCGCTGTATGGCACTTCATACCTGGTCAACATGGAAGAAAATTTTTCTATTAGTACTACGATTGTTCTGAAGCCAAAAACACACACATATATATTCTTTTGGGGGTTTTCATCCAGAAGGTTCGTACATGATGTTATTCACACAAAAAGCCCATCAGTCAGACGGCTATAACATCCTCTTGGAACCTATAAAATTGGTTTCCTTGAATAATCCCCCTATTGCTGCAACAGTTGGAGACAAGTTCTAAAATAATGACTAGGTGATGCCCATGGAACTTCGTTATTCGCGACTTGTGACCCACTAGTTTGAAGTTGGCATCTTTCCATTAGGGATTCAGTGACCGTAACCCACCAGTTTTTGGAAGACTTCATAGACAAAAAAAGACGTAGTTCAGCATTTGATACTGGAAGCCCAGAGTCGTCGGATCCATGCTCTATAATGTATACATCCCTTTGGGCAGAAGGTTTTAACCAGTTTATATGAACACTGAACTCTGACGAAACATTTCCATAGGCTAAGTGTTTGACCAGTTTATATGAATGGCAATAAACACTTTGCATCAACAACATGGGTCTTAACACCTAATACTTACCATCAAATGAAGTGGCTAGGCTTTAGAGCCAAAACATTTGGACAAAACTTTGCAACTTAAGAATTATGAATGATACTGTCAGTGAAAACCTCCCCATTTCAAATAATAGGCGCATCACATTACATTACTTCAAATAAACTACATGTGCGACAGTTGCTTTCATACCAGACCACTTTCAAATTGGATGAAATGCATTGCAAGTAGAACTCTTCTTTTTGTTGGTCAAAAGGTGGGCACTAGGCCTAGAAATTATAGAATTGCAGGTAGAACTTATTCCAATGTCTTCTAAACATTTCACGAATTACTTCATGAATGCAGGGGAAGGTATAGAGTGATAAATCACCATGCTTGCATTCAGCAGATTATGACTACAAACTAGGACATTACCTTATAATGGTTCCTTGCTGCCATCTTCTCCCTGGAGTATTCTTCTTCTTCCCTTTACCAAAGGTCCAACCAGTAGGGGTGAAAGCAACTATCAGACTAAAACGGCCCTGTTAAATAAGCGCAAATGTAACAGTCCTCAGGGATTAAGAGCTAATAGAAAGAAGACAAGCAAAAAGTGACATCCCTTTTAAGATCGTTAGAATGCATCTGCCATGTAATTGCT
This sequence comes from Kandelia obovata, assembly GCA_021464305.1. Taxonomy (NCBI): domain Eukaryota; kingdom Viridiplantae; phylum Streptophyta; class Magnoliopsida; order Malpighiales; family Rhizophoraceae; genus Kandelia; species Kandelia obovata. The sequence continues at coordinate 3,638,230 of CM038481.1, forward strand.
GAGTGAACACATGCTCGTACTACTTTTATTGGAAAAATTATTGGCAGTAAGTATATCAATTGGAATGATCCCAAGGAAAATCTGGACACTCCATGATGTTTACTTAGCAACATATGTAGAGAAAGGAAAAGCAAAAAATTCCAAGGTTTTACTGTATAGGAGTCATTCCCCCAGCTAAATAAAATAGTTGGGCATGCTCCCATAAACGGAATTTTAAAATGGAAAAATCTTATTTGGAAGAACCTAGGTGCCAAGAGCCATGTCAACATTTGTTCTTTGTGCATCTTATCTGTGTTCTATGGTTTCTTTGGTCCTATCTAAAATAATCACATTCATTTCAGATTCTTCATAATGGCATTCTAACCCCATTTCCAAAATAATCACATTGCAACTTTCCCAAGTCAGGTGTCACGTACAAGGGTCATATGGTCTAATCATTTGCCAAAAAGGAAAAACTAATATAATCTCCCTCACCGCATATTGACTGGATATATGCTTTAGTCTTTTAAAGCTTGCAAGGGTCCACATCGGCATGACATGTATGTGGCTTTCTTTTTCGTTTGATGTCAACCACTGCATATCTTCCTTGGATAACTCCAGACATTCCAAAAGACGGAGCTTGGAGGCAGTGACATAAACCTTCCTACGAAGTACACGGGCAACCCCCAAGAACAGTCTCTCCTTTCCTTTTTCAATGATAAGAAACTAATCAAACATGTGGAGTATGAGAGAGAGGGAGTGGGAGAGAACACCAGTCTTTACCAATTGTATAATTTCCAATCAAGAAAAGTGTTCTGGGGTTGAAAGCTTCTGCTTGAATGGCCTCAATGACAAATTGTATAACAGCTTCCTGCTTTGGGAAGTCATACTGCAAGAAACCATTGAGATGAGAACGAACTTGATAAGTGCACAATCTTCAAATTGTGAGCTGATAATTCTTTTCAGTGGCTGCTTTTCATCCAATAAGATTAGACATTCAAAACCCGAGTATTTTTTTTAGCTAAATAGGATTTTTCTTATTGCAATTGAATTTGACTAAAAACAGAGCCCTTCTGAGATTTTGCAGATTAGTTAAAACTGATAAACAGTCCTGCAGTAATGAACTAAACCAGGAATTTCAAGAAATTTAACTTAATAAATTAGCAGCTTGGACTTACCTGGGGATTACAGTACGTAGTATCAAGGATGAGGGTATGGATAGGGCACGTTTGCAATACAGTTGTGCTCACCATCTTCTCACAAAAGCGAAAATCTCCCGTGTGTAAAATAGCCTAATCATTTATGTGATTTTGTATTCATTTCAGAATTTGCAAGTAGGTGACACCACAAACAATACTGCATGGTATCTTAACAAGTCAATGTGGACCACACCTTACCATTGGGAGGTTCAAATAGTATGATGATAGATCCAGGGCAGTGGTTTGCATCCAAGCATGTGACATCAACACCAGCAATGTTGATCTTTTGGTTGAGAGGTAAAACCTGTAATTTGTCCCAAGGTAACCCAATCTTCATGTTAACAAGCCTTGCCGTGATCAAGGAACAATAGATCTTCCCATGACAGAAGGATCTTGTTAGCCCTTGATAATCTGCCAAGTGCCAAATAAAATTGCAATATTTATTTTCAGGATTGTAGTGCTTCCAATATCATACGTATTCCTTAAGATATAAGACAGCACATGGGAAATATCAGGTCAACCAGAACCAGTGAGCAACAACGATGGCCTATAACATTGCTTCAAACTTGCTTTCCATAGCAAATTATAATATATCAAGAAGAAATAAATAGCACCAAGTTAGACTAAGATGAAATGAAAAGCAAATATAGGAAAAAACTTTCAAACTTTGGACAGCCAAATACAAGCAGAAAAAGATAAAGCTTTTAAGCAAATGGCATCAAGCTAATGCAAAAACCAAATGAACTTCTCTTTTGCACAAGCTTCCTCCTTGTTAAAAAGATTAGCATCCAACATAACAACAAATTATTGAGAAGGAATTCCCCATGGGCATTTTTATATCTTAGTAGCACAACAATAATTAAGAGTAGCTGAACTTACGATCCATATGGAAGTGAGTAAGAAACCAATGGAAGCAATCACCTCTAAGATATTTGAAAGCATCCTGCAAGACAAAATTCTAGTAATGAAATAAGCAGTAAATCCAGAAATACTGGTAACAGAAGACAAAAGCCACTGCAGGCAACTTAAAGCCTAACCCGACCTCAATTATGATTGCAATAGTGACTAGTATGTACAATATGAGTTGAAAAGCATGTTTATCAAGTAAATGAAAGATTATATAAGTTGTTACTTGTCACAAAAAAGGAAAGGCCATTACCACTCGGAATGATGTCCCTGGTATGTTGCACCACAAGGGAATGTCTTTAATTTTTCTATTTTTGACAGGATTCTTTGTCACAGATTTGCAAATAGAATGCTGGTGACATTTTTCTTTTACTCGTTGTTCTGGGGAAGTGTTGCAGATTTTCTTCTTGGAGCTGGGAAAATAATCTGTAATCAACTTGTTAGCAGTTGATTTACTAGTTTCATCTCCAGTGACCACAGAAGCCTCCACCTGCATCTCTGCTCCATGGATACTCCATGCTCCAACTTCACTGAATGCACGTATATTCCTGTGTGTCTCAACTGCAGGATTCGGTCCTTTTCTAAGCTCACTAAGAGCTTGCACAATCTTCTTCCTGGGGCCAAGTGCAGCAACACCTATGTGCATAAGATCCTGGAAAGTGAAAAGACAAACATGCACTAAGTGATACTGTGCCAAAAAGAAGAAAGCATGAGACTATTGACAACAACATGCTGTTGTCCTCGCACAGAATATATGAAACAGTTCGTCCAAATGACCAACCAATACCTGTTCATTGTTGTACTCCCAATTCCCTTTCTCGTGTAAATCAATCATAAAAGAAGCTCTTTCATTCAAGTAAATTGGCAGGACAACCGTAAACAGGCACATATCTAGCTGCTTATTTTCTTAAAAAAGATGAATTTTATGCAAAGTTCACTAATATGGATTATCTTTACTGATGCTTCCAACAAATTGTCATGTGATTATGCCTAAGAATACCTCTTCCGTCAGCCACTTCAAGGTATCCCAATCAATTTCTTCTCTTACAAAGACCTCTGCATATCTTTCCAACCCCAAATTTTCTAGCCACTTGAGAACAGGAGACGCATCAACAACTCGCTGCACGCCATTAACAACTTCAGGCAGAAAGTTTTGAGGATCCACCTCCCTACTTTCAAGAGCAGCCTGCCAAAAAAAAAAAGTGCAAAATTAGCAACCAAATGTCTTCATAAGACAACTTTACTGGAACTGCAAGAAACAAATGCTTACATCTTGGGCATGAATCTCCTCTTTGTCTAGACAATGATTAGTGTGCACCAGTCTAGATTCCTCATCCAAATCCGAAATGTCAATCCCACAGACCGGGCACTGAACCAAGCAACAACCTCCATGGGAGCCACTAATCTCATCTTGCTCTCTCATTTCACGGTCGTCGGAACATAACCTAATTAACACATCAAGTTCACTTCCTCCCTCAAAATCTTCCAGTCCATTAGACTCCCTTAACTCATCTCGACTGGAATCCGTCCCCGGTCTCATCAACCTTGCCTCTACGGAATTGAGGAAATAACCTCCATTCACTCGCGCTCCTTCTTTCTTATGGACATCCTCCCCCAATTGTGCACCCTCTACAAATTTAAAACTGCAATCGATGCTCGACTCTATCAAATCCAAACTGCAATTCTCATCCAACTCGGACTCTTGTTTATCAGACCCGGGCATTTGGATCTGCGCGGAGGAGGCAGGAACCGAGTTTTCCTTGCCGGAAAGAACGTGCTTCTTGGGCAGAGGGCGGCGGCGGGGATTGCCGGAGGGCTTGAGAGGCTTTCTGGTCGAGCTAGCATTTGAGGTGAGAGTCAAGGCTTTTGGTGTTTGGAATGAAGGAGTTTGGAAATCGTCATCATCGCCGTCGTCGTAGCAGTAGTCGCGGCGTAGATTGGGCGTTGAAGGCATTCTTGGGGTTCTGTGATGGGAACTGTCTCCCGACATCCTGTAATTTTGGCGGAGAGAGAAGCGGAAGAGAACCGAGCGAGGGGAAATGGGACTTTTTTGGGAAATTTGAAAACTAGAGGCGGCGGGAAACTGGACAGAATTTGGGCCAGTTAGGCCCATATCCGAAGTTGGGCTTGGCTCCCCCAACCCACCCCACTTTTTTTTTTTTTTTTTCACTGGTTTCCCTTTAACATCTGTGCAGGTGATGTGTTGAGTAAAAATCTGCCATCTTTTCCATGTTTAAGTTAAAAAAAAAAAAAAAAAAGAACTTGAGAACTCAATTTCAGGATATTTCCTCTTGCATTGTTATCTTAGTGGCACCTAAGAGGCTGAATGAGAAGGATTTAGAAAAAGGTAAGTAGAATGTTACTGTCCGATTGTAACATAAAAAAACTAACATGATGGCAGCCAAACCCACCTTGTATTTTTATTACTTATTTCTCTTTCTGCAGGAGAGTATGTCAGCTTCAGAGATAAAAGCCTCAATTCACACTGTAGCATGCTGACTCACTCTGATCCGTGCACTCCAGTAAAGAGACTGCAGGGCTTGGGAACCTGGAAAAGTTCCGAGACGTGGAAGTGTGTTAGGTGGGATAAAAATAGCAATGTCTATGAGCTGGAGCATAATTCTTCATCGACACAGTGAAATGGCTTGAGTCTTCAGTGATGATGAGTGGAGAAGCGGCGAAGGTTGTGTGAACCAGTTTACAGGCCCAGAAAGCAAGCTGGTTTTGAGCCTTTAGTTTCTCGCTATAATTCCGACCAAGAGAAATCAGGGAGCGTACAACTCTGCCTGTCATGGCTTCCTCTTTTCTCTTATATTAACAGTCTGGTGTGCGTAATGAAAGTCAATTTTATACCATTTAGTGGGTTATGCCTATAGCAGCATGACTCGAGCGTTTAGTTTGAATTATAAGGTATGCATCATCAGAATGAGCTGTATGGATCCAATGAATTCACATTTTTCAGCAAGAACAATCAGGTTTCATCAGCAATTCTGTCTCTTCGCTGGAATGCCGTACCCACTAAAAGCAAGCTAAAAAGACATGAATATTGGGTTAAAAAAATAAATAAATAAATCCCAGTAATATGTTGCAAACTGCTGATTATGAAGCCTCACCAGGATATTCAGCCATGTATATTTGAACATTGAACACTGCTGGAGTCACTCATTGCCAATGATGGTAACAAGCATGATGGCAAATTGAAAGGTAAACCTCATCCCTTCTTTCCTAATTAAAGAACGAAGATTAGGAACATTATTTCTGCGACCCCTGGCTGAACTTTCTGCCTGGTTTTTGTAACTACAAATCCGTTTTGTCACATCATGGAAAAATGGTTAGAATAAAAATTAACTAAACTAATTATAGTAGGACCTATGCTTGATCAACTGGAAAACAATTATGGGATACCGGGTAACCTAAGTTGTAGGAATTCCTGCAAATGGGCATAGGAAATAAGTGCTAAAAAATTTATACTCTCAGTCGATTTATAATGAGCCATTGATGATGATATGCCCCTGTTTCTGAAGCTCATAAAGCATGACAAGTGCTGCACAGTCAAATGAGCTCTTCTTATCAGCTCTGGCATCTCCCATGCATTCGATGGTGCCAAAATGGGGTATGTCCAGCATGACTTTGGACATAAAACTGGTAAATGCCTTCCTTTTGTTGTTGCTTTCTCCAAACTCCATTGGCGTTCTGTCAGAGGAAGAATTTAGCCAAGGAAAAAAGTACATAATGACCTAGAAGTGAAGAGGAAAGATAACAAGTAATTTCTCAAGTGCTACAAGTAATATTTGATCACAATATGCTTACAGATATGGGCATATGTGAAGCAGAATAGAAGACAAAACAAAATCAGCTGAAATCAGATGAATTGGCAGACCTTGATTGATGTTCCTTTGCTTCAAAAGTTGGCCTTGACCATTGCAGTCTCTTACACAGAAGAAACAGATCATTCCGGGGTCCTCCTTTCTCCGTGTTAATTGGTTCGATAACTGCAAAATGAACTCCATCAGATATCTACATCCTTAAAATTTTGGAGCTATGCCAAATAAGCACTCAGCCCTAATTCAAAATTAAATTAAAAGGATGATACAAGAAATAATTACTCTCATTTATCTAGTTAAGATTCCTTGTCAAAACAGATAGCCAAAAGGAGAATGTTGCATACCAGTGGGACCAATTCTGGGACTGCAAGCAAGGGAAGTAACTTCACTTGATTCTGGGGGCAGTTGATTTCCTGCTGTTTTCTGCCTTTTCTGGTTTGCTGGCACAGACAAACCTTCCTCCGCCAAGGAATGGGCTGGTGGATCTACAACATGGTGAGAAGCCTGCTTCCCTCTCTTTGGATCACTGAAGGAATATTTAATTCCTCTATCCTGTGCATCACAATTTTCCAGAATGAAATAAAATTAAGAAAAACGAAGAACTTGAGAACAATCAAACAGCTATACTCTATGTTATTTATCCATTCGTTGGTTTTGACTGGAGGAAACATTTAAAGTTCCATTCTCTCGTGATAAAACCTTTATTTTCTCTTTTTGCACTAGTTTCAAGTAAAAAGAAGAAACATTGTCAAGTGTTTATTTATCCCTTGGCAACCCCACCTCAGAGAAGCATGGAGAGAATACAATTACATTCACCATATAAACTCTTTAATGCCACTGCATATTTCTCAAGAGAATATCCTAAATAAAATGTCCAATAAACTTTCCAAGAGTACCATCCTGACAACAGTGACAATATATCTTGTAAAAACAGGATTAATTTGCTTTAAAGGTAATAAATTTTTTTTTTTTTTAAGAATTTCTGAGAGTAATTGTTGTGGCTACACACACACAGATATCAAGACATGAAAAAAATTTAGGAATAGAAATAGACCTTAAGCTCCTTCAACAAATGAAAAGCTGCCTTGCCTTTGGCCTCTTTTTGGCTCCGGTCATACCCCTGTCCTACCAAGAGAACATCACCTAGCTGCAAACTAAGCACAGCATGCACCTGTTCCCCACTATTTACATATTTTTCCTTCACAAAATAGCCAAGATTGTCACACAATAAGTTTAGCTCATGTGCTGGAGCTACTTCAAGGTTTTCAAGGGTTGCGAATGGAGATAACAGTGGCTGGAATACTTTCCAAACAACTTCAAGATTAAGTTTCGTATCAATTAGCATTGCACCAGCAATACTCTCAACAAAATCCCCAAGAGCCTGTAGACAACATAGGAACAGCCAGAGAACATACAACTAAGTCATTAAGATTGTAGAAGTAACAAACTAATAATAGGTTATAGATTCATTAAACCCATAGGGTTTCAATGCCTTGGGTCTGAAAAAATAAAGAAGGAACAGTAACTTTACCTTAGGACTTCTTGGGCCTTTAGCATTTTTAGCAGTTTCATCAGACCCATCAAAAGACTTCACATAGTCTGTGATTTGACTAAGAAGTAACGCAGAACAATGTTGAAGATGCTTATACAAATCCAGTCTCACAGCAACTCGAGCAAAATGTTCATTACTTACAGAAGCTGAACGCAAGGCAGTCAACTGTCCTGGGTTGATGCCTGTGTGGCTCTGGTAGAGGTAGAATGTAATAAGCAAGCCCAAGACAGCATCGCCAAGAAATTCAAGCCTCTGTCCAATGATCAATAATTAAAGAGAGATGAATAAGAAGCCTTGCCAGAGATTGCTTACATATCTTGCCATCAAGAAAAAGAGAAAAATAAAAAAGCTTCTTCTCATCAAGTATCTCCATAGGAAAAAAGAAAAAAAAAAGGTAGACTTCTGCACCAGATACATCATCTAATATCTGTGGAAGAGCTCGTTATATTATTGTTTACCATTTAAGACATTTTGTTTCTGAGATTGTTTACATCCAGTTGATATGTTTTGAGATTCCTAACCATCTTGCTTTTCAGATTATTTTGGCCCCAACACATCACAAAAGAGGACTAAATTGAAATTATACTACCTGATAACAGTAGCCAACTCCCTGTTCTTGCATGGTTGCATGTGTCATGGCCTCCTGCAAGAGAAACTTGACAGAAAATGTGTACCCAAGCTTTGACTGTAGATTCTTAACATCATCTTCTTTGGGGATAAAAGAACGCAATGAAGCACTAGTGATGGCTTCAAGTACCAAGGAATGATCAAGTTCAGCATCAACGCCAAACCATTTCATCACATGTAATGCAGCATCAAGTCCACCACTGATATAGTATGCTCCAATGATAGCTTCAACACAATCTGATATTGTTTTGGAGGTCATCCATCTGTGGCCCATATCACAAGACTTTCCAATCTGAACTTTTGGGTCCTCAGTTTGAAATATGGCATCCAAGGGAACTTCAGATGTATCCAACCCACACTTACAAGGAACTGAATGTATGGGACGCTGCCCTGGAGCAACCCAATGACGTGGTTCAAATGCAGTGTCTCGGATATATCCCTGTCAAATAAGAAATGTATAGCCTTACAATCAAAAAGTTTATTGCAACCTGTTTGCTAATTTCTGTTAACTTAAAGCAGGTAAACAAATTGGAAGTACAAATTAATTTCATTCATTCTCTTTGCCCATAATCTAAACTCTAAAACTTATTGAATAATTTATTATGAGATGTAATCTGAAATACCTGTAAACTGCGATTAGTGCCCAATTTATGCAGGGTTGAATTACAAACAGCCAATTGGCAAAGGTCAGATAATTGGCCTTCGTGCTTCTTGGGATATCTCAGAAAGAGGTGGCAACATACAGCAAACTTTAGAACTGAATCCCCAAGCAACTCCAATCGCTCCAGAGAAAAGTTATAACAACATTTGGGTGTTGTTATTGCTTCCAGAATCTAGTGGAAAACAAATCAGATTAGCTCCACTGTGAAGTGAATAATTCATCCATAAATCCATATGCCAAATCAAAGGAGAAATTTTACTGAGTAGCAAGACCAACCAATGAGCTTGAGATGTGAAAATTGGGAGTACAACGACCAATCTCTTGTCTAAGTTGACTGGCTAACATTAAGGACTCCAGATGATACATTAGAGATGGTAATAAATACAATGATCTCAGAACTTGAGATGAAATACCCAAACTGAGTAGAAGTTCAGGTGGAATGTGAGCATACTGTCGCTGTTTCTCAACAACCGCACCATCTTTAGGAGCACCTGCACATTAAAGAGAATAAGTCAGAGACTAAACCAAAAGACTGCATTCACATCCAGCTTGATAAGTGTCATATGGCCTGATCCAGGCAACCCTCTGCTAATTTGTTAATATCAAAAGCCTTGGTTCTGTAATTTAGACAAGCTGATATGCACAAATGGAGTTATCTTTTTGTGCTATTACAAAAAGAATAATAACTTTTTTTTTTTTAAGAAACATATTACTAATTTCACTGACTTTTGTTTACTAACTGATGAGGCATGATTTCCAAATTCCATGTTTCATTTCAATACTCTAACCATGACTATTTGGTAGGCAGAGCCTGCATTGAAAATAAGAACTGGTGGCCCCACATTGGTTTAGTTAATAAAAACTGCCATCACTCTATACAAGAAAAATATTAGAATTGAACAGTCAGAATTCAGATACATTGGCAAGGGCACCCCAACATCCAAAAGTCTATGCATGCAAAGGTATCAAAGGGCTCAAATTAACAAACCTTGATAATTGAAGTTCACAAGCAGATTATGTGGGCTATGACTTTGCTTTAAGCGAAACAGAGGCTGTCCTGGATGTGCAAGTACAATTCCATACCTAACAAGAGCTAGTGTTATCTCTGAAAACTATGAATGTCAACCAATGGGAAAAAAATATCAAATGAATACATATATAAACTGGGACCAGTGTCACCTACTTTTCCTGGAAGTAGTCGGCATATGAATTATCAACATTTCCTTCAAAAGGACTCTCAGCAGATGAATTAGCAATGACTTCATCAACAGAGTATAACCTTCCAGTATGAATTGCCAATACCACCATATCTTTTGCATTGTTCACATCAACCAAAGCATTCGCAAGGTGGATACTGTTGGGACAACTGCTTTCTGCTACTGAATCGCCAACAGTGCAAGGCAATGATTTATCAGAATCATGATGCACAGCATCCAAGCAGGAGTTGCTTTTTAAGAATTCTACCACCGAACAGCAAGCATCAACTCCTTCCCAATTAATTGTCAGAGATCTGTAACTTGAAGTGCTGCATGTTTCAAGTGGTAGAAGCAGATACATGTATGATGGGCTCCAGAGAGACCTTGTTTCTTTCCCTAGTAAAAACTCTCTTGGTAATTCAGATTTTCGGGAACCAAAGTACAACTTCCCAAACAAGCTATTGAAAAGTAGTTCCTGAAAGCATTTTGCCTTGATCATCTGAAACAAAAAAAAAAAAAAAAACACACACACACACAAACAGAGAAAATGGTAATCAGGAACCCCTTGCTAAAACAGAAAAACTAACTTAATCACAAACATATGTTGGAACCTCTTTGGCATTCAAGTACACCAGCCCACATGAAGAAACAGAAGTCTTAACCACTTTCCCAATCAAGTAAAGGTCCAATTCAAGATCTGCCACATCTTCATCAAGCTTGGACTCAATAAGAAGTACAAATCCAGAATAGACCTCACTGGAAATGCTAGAGGTGAAGTCAAACTTATAGGCATGAAGGGCGGCTCCATCCAGGTTGTCTCTCCAGCTTCCAGACAATGCATGAATGCAAGTTGTTCCATGTAATTCCTTCCTTTTAGTTGTTCCTTCAGTTTTTGACAATAACAGAGGTGAGGAAGTGCACGGTCAGCACATAACAAACATACTGGAGAATACCACTAATTTCTCCAGCATATGAAATAAAACAATCCAAACTTTTCATGCAGAAGATTGCTGTGAAATAATTATTTACTCTGTCCTCATTAATAACATCATTTCATCAAAAATATGCAAAAATTGCTTAACAACATCATAATTTTCCAAAATTATAACTTCATCGAACATCTTTAACTAGGAACAATACAGCTTGCAAAATGGAGCATTTTCAGTTTTCTTTTTCCAATTACTTAGTTAGTTCATTCCAGACAGTATCAGATTCAAATGTTGCAGTAAGCATTTCTCCTCTCTCAAAAGTAGAACAAGAGGTTTTCAATTCAAGCCTTGCCATAAACCCATAGATACAAATACAGTAAAATTCAAGCAGTGGCTACAATAAATATACTACTTGAATATATGTTTTAACCCTTATCCAAAAAAATATTGATGCATATATATACCTGCACCTGCAGAGTTTCCTTTGCTATTCACAATAGGATCCTTTTTTGAAGGGTCTTCAATTGTTGGAAGAAGATGATTGTCCAAAGCACCCATTTGATGCAGCTTCTTACAAGCTTCTAAGCATGCAAGCTGTTTTGCTGATTGTTGATTTCTACAAACTGGACCAACTATTGTTTGAAAAGCTGCATTGGGAGGCAATTGTAGTTTACATTGGCAAGACTGTCCAAAAAATTCGAATGAAAAAGCAGGCCTCGGTGTATAGTACCTAAAAGACATGGAAGCAAATGAGAACTAAAATAAGATAAATAAATAAATAAATAAACAAGAGTAATATATACCCAAGAAAAGTATGGGAACATAAACCAGGTTCATATTGCCATAGTCCAGAGAAACATTTTGATACCTATCACCAGGAAGCTTTCCACAATATCTATCTATAAGGCTAACACTAGAGTCTGCAGTAACTGATGCTCCTGTCAGATTCACTACATATGCCTTTGAGTCCTCACTGTTACGTGCTTTCAGATTCCATACATCAGGGTCTCTGTTAACAGATGTTTCTGTCATTGACCACTCACTCCTGACTATGTCGAATAGTTGATTCCTTTGTCTCATGTTTCCTCTGCAAAGGTAGGCACATTAAACTTTGTTCTGTAGCAGTTTCAAAGTGAAGAAAACAACAACAACAACAAAGATTCCAAAGGCAAGAGCACTTTAATGACCTACAAGTAACTCCATTGAAAATGTAAAGACAAATATACAGTTCAGACACCATAAATTTGCAACCACAGAGTTCCAAATCTTTAAAGAGGGAGAAAATGTAACCTCTCAAGCATGATGATAAATTGGGAGTCATCTTGACGAGCTCGTCCCCGAGATTGGACATAACTGCGGACTGTCTTAGGCAAATCAAACCTTATTACACAGGAGCAGTTTGGAACATGAATTCCCTCCTCCACCACATCAGTGGCAAATAAGAGATTGACCTACATGTAAAAGTATACTCTTAAGTTACTAAGCTTCCAAACACCAAAAGTTCCCTGTGGGGTAATCAAGGGAGTTAAAGTCCTATACCTTCCCAGACCGAAATGACTCCAGTATTTCTTTTTGCATTTTTGGTGCCAGTGCATCAACTGATGTACTAGTGTTCGTTCCTGTCAAGTATGAAACTGCAAAATGCGCCAAAGGTGGAATTTTCTTGACAAATCTCTCAATTACCTTGGCTGTCATCTTTCTTTCAACAAAAATGAGGCACAATACTTCCCTAGCTCCTCTACAACAAGAAAAGGCAACCTTAATCATCATGGTGTGATATTAAAGAATCAAATGATAAAATCGTCTTCTTCTTCTTCTTCCTGTTTTTTTTTTTCTCTCATTATAAGGAGCAGAACATTAATAGTACCCAAATGATAGGAAAATTTGAAGAAGTTCATATAGTTTTGGAGATAAGTAGCCTAATTCCACTGCCTTCAAATGATCAAGCTCCGAGTCCAAAAAGACATTATTACCTGAGGCATTGAAAAAGAACAATATAAGGAAGAAATCTTGTCCTCGGCACAATCAAAAAATGACATATTTTTCAATGGAAGAACGTCAACATGGTCATTAAAAACAAAATCGGGCAAACAAAATGATGCACTGTCTGCCAAGAATAAAGATGACTACTGTATAATTTATTGTTAATAATACATAAAGGAAAAAAATAACAACTGCATGGAATTTTTGTTACTTAATGTTGAAACAACTTAAGTAAGCTTCAAGCTATGCATGAAAAATTGAAAACAAGTCAGGAATGCACATGTTGCAGGGCAGAAAAAGCTAATCTTGAGCAAAAGAATCTAATGGATTTGCTAAAACCCAAAAAAAATGCAAGACATTTTCCAGCAATTTTGGAAAAATAACACCCAACAATGTAGTCCCATTTTCTTCTGCAACAGATAGACCTAATAATCAGCATTCATACCATGTGACAATGACTTGCAAATCATATGTAATGCTTCCTCAAGGAAGCATTTGCACACCACAGAAATTTCTCTAAAAATTTCAAATTCTCCATTGAAGTTTGGAGCCTTCTCTAGACGAACTTTGACAGCCTACAAACAAGAAATGCCAGATGTGATTACAACCAAAATGGAAGATAAGGATGAAGCTGAAAGGAACTTTACAAAGTTACCATCAAATGAATTTTCATGCACCTGTAAACTTGGTAGTAGTTTTCTCTAAAGAATACTTGGGAATCTAGCAGTATTCTTAAAATTACTATCATCAACAACCATGACAGGCCTGCTTCAGAAGTGTTTACCAATTGAAGGAAAACTAAGCACAATGCATTCAACAGGAGATCAAAGATTTGCTTTTTAATATCAATTCTCTCATCTCCTAGCCCTACACTATGGTGAGTATTGGTCAAAAATAAAAAACTACTAAGAAAACAATCATACCTCATAAGCACACAGGAGGCCAAGATCATCAAGGCAATTCACAATCTTTGCACGGTCATTGGACAACTGCTTTCTCATTGTCTTAAACTTATCATTCATATCTCTGTAACAACTTTGCACTGACCCGTGTAAAGTCACCATCGAAGAATCGAACTATTCACAAAAAATAAAAAAAGTCTTCTTGTTCCCAAAGATAAATTATGCACTTATTGCATATAAAAAAATTGGCAATCTCTTTGCAGTTTGGATCACATACATATACAATATACATACCTTAGACCATGAAGCTTCAATCTTAGCTTTCAAGTCTGAAAAACAAAACCTTACTTTATCATAAAATCTACACGTTTGTCTAGCAGAGGGAATATATACATCCATTTCGGTCCGGTCTTCAATGGTATAAATCTGCAGAAAATACAGTATTAACATAAGACTGAAGTTCACGTGATATAAAGAGATGCAAATTTAGAATCTAAACATACCTTGGACTCCAATATGCTTTCAAGTTCTGATATTTGCTCCTCACAATCCATGGAAGATGAGACACCTAATGCCACATTTTACACCGAAAATTAGTAACATTTGACACGACAAGACTAGCTACTGGAACAGTAAACTTATTATTGGTGTGTAATCAAATATGAGAGTAAAATAGATATAAACCACAATCAAATTAAAACCAGTGGCAGCAGACAAATAAGAGTTTCAGATGGATTTTAGAAAATGCTCCACTAATTGCCAGCTTATCTGGTGATACACTACTGGCAGCATGATATACAGTAAAAGGAGGGCCAAAGAAGTTAGCAATAAGTCCACTTGAAATTCATGGATAGGATTCTTCTTCCTCTCAAAATTAGTAGGACAACTATTTACGAAAAACAAACCATCACAGCAAAGCCTCACCTTTTTTACTTACAGGTGACGCAGTCATTCCGAATACCCTTGGCTTCTCATTCAATTTGTGATAGAATTCCTTAAACAAACAACAATAGTAGTGAATCCCTCAATATAAAATAGAAAATAAACCAATGGAAACGTAATCTGAAAAAAGCTGAAGCAGAAATTATAGAAATAGAATATTGACCTTCATTATTTTTGTATAAGCATGATGACCAATAGCATGATGGCATTCATCGATTATCATCAAGGATACCATATCTAGATTCAAAAATGCCTTTCTCAAGGCATCCAAAAGGATTTGGGGTGTCATAACCAATACCTGCCGAAAGAAAACACAAGATGCATTAACATGACCTTCACAACAAAAAGAACAATCTTTCTCACATGTGGAACATTCCCAGTAACTCTTGAAAAATTCCAATTTGTCCCAGATCTCATACTAATAAGCATATGAACATAATTTTAAAATTGAATACAATTAATTTTCCACAGTTCCAAAGGTTCCATTTGTCTCCACATTGCATTTGACGACCTTAAATTTGATTAGCAAGGAAAGACAAAGGGGGAAAGGTCAAACAACCTGTCCAGTTGCGCAAACACTAAGAGACAAAGCAGACACAAACTCTGAGAGACAGAAGATAGCAAGGTACTGTAGAACAATATGGAAATATTTACAGAGTAGAAAAAAGGGGAAACTGTTCCCTTTCAATGCAGTGCCAACCAATGGAACCAATGAGTGAGGTAGGCCAAAGTGAAGCTCTTAGAACACCATTGTGTATGGAGAAATGTGTGGCCAATATACACATTATTCATTCTTATACGTTAACTAAGCTCAACTCACGTCATGTTCATCAAATTCCTTTTTCCAGCACTGTAGTGTCCACCCATCTACCCCCTTGGCTCCATAGTACTGGCCCACGTCAAAATTCGTATGAATTTTAATAACCTCATATTGCTGCAAGCGAAACATAAGCCAGTAATCATAAGTATATAAATCAATCAGTCAGAAACCGTTGTGAATAGGCGATGAAAGACCAAACATGATGAATTAAGACGGAATTAAAACTGAAACTGCATGCCTGGCTAACAAGATGGACAGTGGGCGCCAAGAAAAGAATCAACTTTTTAAGACCATTGGCCTTGATAGCTTCACCAATTTCTTTCATCAGCATTACCGCTATCATAGTCTTTCCAGAACCAGTTTCCAACACTGCAATGGTGTTCCTCTTCGTGGCCACCTCAAAAACCTTATGTTGATAGCTTCAAGAAACCGACAAAAGCACACAAAACCCACAATCAAGAACGTGAATTTACAGCATACAAAACGTTAAAATCACATGAATAACAAAACCCACATTGAACTTCCTTAAATTTAAACCAAAAAAAAAGAGCAAAATTTAACAAACCTTCTAAGCTTGAAGTCTATTGTCTGTTTCTTTTCAATGGAGGCTTTCCGTAAGGCCATATCAGGAGGTCTGGACGGGCTCTCCATTTCGCTGAAGCTTCTCTTCAGAGGGTTCTTACAGTCTTGCATTGGAGCGTCCATTACGGGAAAATAGAATTAATTTATACAAAAGATTTTTTTCTTAAAAAGAAACAACGAAATTATGAAACTTTTCTCTTCTCTAACTGATTCTTCCGGCTCCTCTCTTGGATGGACACTGGGCTAAACACTCGTGACAAGAAGAAAGATCAAGAAACGCGAGAAGCGTGGAGAATCAAGAATTTGGTAGTACTCTGAGTGGTAGTACCAAGAACATTTTAATTTTGCTTTCTTTATTCTCTCTCTAATAAGAGTTCACCGGGCAGTCATTCAATGAATGCCCTGCTTCCCTGCCTTTATGAAATTTATAATTTATGTCAAATACCGATGCATTTTAACTATTTTTGTGCTTTAAAAAAAAAACAAAAACAAGCCTATAAAGAAAATTAGGGTTTTAAATTTTTCTAATCATATTATTATTCTGGGTCTCTTTTATATATATATATATATATATATTAAAAAAAAAAAAAAAGGGAGGGGGCCGGGAGGGGCCACTTTTCTTAGATTAACTGCTTAAGTAGGAAAGCTGGGTGGGCCCATGCAAACTGAGAACAAGCCAAATTGGTCCAACTGTTTAAAGTCTCTCACCTGACTGCAATGGTGAAAGTACGCTAAAAAAAAATTTAAAATATATATATATATATATATATATATATATATATATTATTTTTTATTGTGATATTTAATATTATTTTTATTTTTATCCTCTTGATCTGAAAGTCGCAATGAGGCCACACATCTGTTTCGGAAGTATAATTGAGATTTTATTTTTTTTAAAAATCAATAAAATGGGGGGGGGGGTTTACACATAAGAATAATTAGTGATAAGTTATTAAATGTTACAAGAGAGGAAATGATAGGTCCAAAAACACTATAAGAAAAACTTTGCATTTTTACTAAATCTCACATAACATGGGGAGTTAAAGAAGATGAAGAGATTTAATTCATTAACCTTCCCTGAGTGGTCACTGGCTAAACAATGTGGATATTGATAAGTGCCAGCTTTATCTGTTCTATTCTTGTAACCAAAAGAATAGTGGAATGCAATGAATCCCATACAATTTTATGCAAATGAAGCTAAAACAGGCTTCTCACAGCAAGGAGGAGAATTAAAAATGTTTGTCAGTCAGAGATGGAAAAAAAATAAAAAATAAAGAAATAAAGAAAGAAAGTTAAAAATAAATAAATGCAAAAAAAAAAAACTAGAGAGAAATAAATAATGTTTAGATAGAAAAAAAAAACTAAATAGATTTTAATTTTATTGTAATATCTTACATAGAAAATAAATTTCAAGTGATTAACCAAATAAAAAAAATAGTTTTACCCTCACGAGGAGTGAGCGAAGGTGCACATTAGTGTTATGGACAAAAACAATTTATATTATTATTCAAATATAAGAAGTTGCAAAGTGTGATTTTTAAGAAAAGTAAGGATTATAATTTGAATTAGTAATTTAGTGTACTTCTTTTTACATTATTTTATATTCTTTTTTTTTTTTTGCCTCTTATTCCTTAATAAATAAGAATTTATGTCAAAAATGTAATCAATTTTTAACCTTTATTTATATCTGCAATAGTTAACATTTTTGCCATAAAAAGGAGGTATGGATCAAAATCACATGAAAAAAGAAGAAAATTTATGGAAGTTGTAGTTAATACATATATAATATAATTTTAAAGTTGAGCTATTACGACATATTGAGCTAGTTTTTAATGGTTTTCCAACCTCCGATCCCCCCAAACCCGTTTTTTAACTGTTTCAAAAAAAAAAAAAAAAAAAAAAACCGCTCATCCTTTATTATTATTATTATTATTATTATTATTATTATTAAAATAGCTTTTGGCGAATGCCACTTGAATTGAACGGTTTTAAGCGGGGTGGACTGTAAATGCCCCCCCCCCCCATGAAAAGGTATTATGAAGGAGAAAATCAATAAAATTTATTGGTCCCCCATGAAAGAGTTCACAGGAGGATAAACTAAAATCCTAAGATCAATCAAAAAGAACTTCGTAGAAGAATTCCGATGATTAGGAAACACATTTCAAAGAGGATAAATCATAAAAACTCGAAAGTAGAGAATCTTGATTACCTCTCTAACATAATATAAGGAACTCAAAAGACCAAAAGAGAGACGTAGCTGTGGGTGCAGTGATGAGGAACCAAGCCCTGCGTTAAGTAGTCACATTGAAGGTGAGGGGCGCTTTGCTCTCTGAAACTTCTTGGCTTGTCGTCGTGGATTTATGTTTTTTTAGGAGAAAATGATTGCTTTTTGTTTTTCGCTATTATGTTAGGTAGGGAATCTAAAACATTTAAGATATCAACTTTCGATTTTGTAGTAATAACTACTTCTTATAATTCTGGTTAAAATAAAGATGTAAGTGTAAAATTTAATTTCATTAAGGGCAAAAACAAAACTTTGAGTGGGAGAATAGTATAAGGTATAGGTAAATCGATTTTTTTTTCTTTTTTTGTTCTTTAACAAGAATGAATATCGCAAATTTTTATGAATTAGGTTTTATGCATGCTTCTTATACCTTTTTTTACAACTATTTAACGCCAAATTAGATTTTAAAATGATTAAAAAAAATTATAGACTAACAATTCAGACTCTTTTTTTTTTTTTTTTTTTTTTTTTGAATTGCCCCCTTAATATTAACTTTGACAATTCGTAAAAAATGATGACTTGACATTTTATTTTATTTTATTTTATTCACCTATCTCTCCCCTATCTCTCTTCTTTCTCTTCCATCTTTCACCGAAATAAAATTGGTGAAAAATATATTTTATCTTAGAATAGAATTCTCATTCTCTTAAAGAAGGGAATTGTTAAAACTTTCCTCCAAGCTTCTCATCGAAATCCGTTTGACCGTTTGATTGGATGCAATTTTAAACCCAATATTGCTTCACAAATAAATTAGAGAAGAAATTTTGTTTCGTGTTTTGTACTTATCTCTCAACTTGGGCTTGCCAGCCGCGAAAAGGGTGTCGTCCTACCCAAACCTATCACCCCGCCGGCTTGGGCCTGAAAAATAGATACGAGCCTGTCCCCATTCTCGCTGCTTACGTTAGAGCTCCAGAGCTGGAGCCTTGCACATCAGCCCAACACTTGATTAAAACATTGTGGCCCGCCTAGCAGAATCGTTGCAGCTATTTTAATTTTCCCCAGCCGCTTGTCACGAATTGGCTACCCATATACAGGATCTACACACATTGTCTCAATAGGGTCATGCTTGAGAATTGTAGCATCAGGTAATTGAATTCTATCAGTTGCATCTGAGAATGAAGAAAAAGTAATGTAACTATGACAAAAGGGAACCAAAAATCAAGGTACAAAATTCACAGATTGAAAATGGGCTGCAAAAGATGGCTGATGTGGGGTCACTGATGACTAACAAAATGTGGTGCTGCTACAAACGGCCGTATCTTATCGATACATTTCTGCTTCCTTCTCTTCACGTTTCCTTTACCTAGCCTCACATCTTTCTTTCCTTTCCTTTTTTTTTTTTTTTTCTTTTTGTCATTTTTTTTCCCTCCCAAGGCTGTTAGTTTTACTTCCATTTCTTTTCATATACAGATACAAGAATGGTTTGATGACTACAAACTTGGATGGATTTTTCATTGTGTCAGAAACTCTATACCCCATGCTGTCATGTCTTTTGATTCAATATATCACCACCCGAAGCAAACCTGGCTGTGGCTCAGTGTAGTCAAGGCCCTCTTCTTCAAGAAGGTATCGCTGCACAGCAATTGGAAGCCTTGCTGGCGTGCGAGAGCCCCTTGTGTGATGTCCTGTCCCAACACATATGTAAACCTGTAGTCGCTGCTCTGCTGCCCGGGCTATGCTTCGCAGAACACTCAGCTCATGCTTTAGTGCATGAATGGCTTCACTTACATGTAGCCCATGAAGGTCTATCATCTGCTCATTACCTCTGCCATTTCCCTGAATCTCTAGACCAACTGGATTCCTAGAAAAGTTTATCCACACAGCATAGGAGAACAAAACCAACAGTTAGCTTACCAAAAAACGGAAATTAATGCAATACAATCGCACAACTGAGATCCTTGTTAAAACATTTCTGGCTCCATGCAACACTCGTAACTAGCATCATTTCAATGATGTCATATGGGGCCTTAGTATTCCACCATAGCCAATAACTTTAGCACCTCAAAAGTCACCCAAGCAGTGATCACCATCCCTGAAACTTATTGAGAAGTATGCCCACCAAAGGGATTGCAAGTAAGGTAAGACAACAGGGGCAAATAGAGAGGAGATCTAAAATCAGTAAGTTGTCATACATCTCTTTTCCCTGGAGCAAAAATGCAGAGACTAAGAAGGAAAAATAAGTAAAATGCAACCAAAAATTTGCAAGTTATTAAGGGTCTGTTTGAGATTGCAGTTGAGTTTTGCTATTAAGATTGACAAACTAATAGTTGTGAAATATGCTGTTAGTAAACCCAATTGACTATTCAATAATTATTTGTAACATTTTCAAGGAAAAAAAATTCTAATAAAATAGAAAATAATCACAAAAGGAATTCTTTTAAGTAATTAAATTTTAATTATTTTATGTAACAATGAAGATTATTGTCTTAAAAAATTATTAAACTGTGATGCAATTCTTGTGCTTTCCCATTGCACCAAAATGATGCAAGTTTAAGATGTAGAGCAGAAGCTAAAATTATTAAACTGTGATGCAATTCTTGTGCTTTCCCATTGCACCAAAATGATGCAAGTTTAAGATGTAGAGCAGAAGCTAAAATTATTAAACTGTGATGCAATTCTTGTGCTTTCCCATTGCACCAAAATGATGCAAGTTTAAGCTGTGGAGCAGAAGCTAACACAATTGAGTTTGACACAAAACTTAGATTTCCAAACTGCAACTACAATCCCAAACACACTCTAACATATAGCAGAAGCTTTACACAGAGGTAGGAGGAAGAAATAAAAAAAGTGCCCCGTCGACTTTTAAACTGGACATGGTGAACAATGTAACTTTTTCAGCCATGCAAAAGAGACTGTCAAGAATGGGACAAGTGAAAGCAACAAGCAACAAACCTCTGGTGATAAACAGCTTCCTGAGCTTTTCCATGCACTGCCTTCATATGCATATTATGCAGCTGCCCTTTCAGACTCAACTCCTTTGACAAAGTTTTATTGCCAATGAGAAATGCTTGTTGTGCCTGTGCAGATAAGTAAAAAAAAATTAATGCATCTTCATAACTAATTATGTTTTACAAGCCCAAAGGAGAACTCAATAGGCAGGTCAAAGCAGAAAGTTTAAACAGAAGAACAAATAAAAATAAGGGTTTTACCTGTTCGAAGTACGTGTTCCGTAAACGAGCATGGTCACGAGCTTCTTCCCGCAGCTCAGAATACATATTTGCTGTCATCTCAACAATATTGAAGTAAATATAACTGCAGATGACACTTGTCCCAAAATTAAAATGTGCATAAATGCAGTTAATTTGTTGACTGAGGAATATTACCCACTGCATCCCCTGTTTCAAGCCAGACAGGAGATGTTCGAGCTGAACTGTGACTTTGCAACCTATCTGCATAAATGCCTCTTCCATGGCCACTGTTATAAGCACCAGCCAAAACATGGGAATTTCTGCTTGAGCCAACAGTGAAATCAGTTGAACCATTTCTTTCATAATTCCATAAGCCAGAATCCTCAGATGCCAATTTCCTGACAGCTGAAGCTAAATCTACAGCATCTCTGGATGCAAAGGAAGCACTAGACTTGAATAAAAGCATGTTATCTTTGTCAGGAGATCGATAAGAATTTCCGGTTTCATTTCCAGCAAATTTTGAAGCACCATTGTGACTATCTGGCACTGTAAGAGCCGGAAAGTCCAGTGCACTGAGATTGGGAGCTGAAAAGGCTTTTGAGTTCGTATTTTGATTGAAACTGCCATCCACTTGAAGCTACAATTTAAGAGAAGACATTGCATAAATGTCTGGATATAAAGGAAAATAGACAAATGCAGATAAGAATATTGTGAAAAGACCATCTTGTTCCATGAGGAAAACATAATAAAACTAAACAAATCCTAGGACCACTGTTGTGGCCTCTATCAGTTGTAAACTGCTAAAGCCAATAAGCAAATTATCAGTTGCAGGGGGAAACAGAAAAATTACTGACAACCATGTAAGCAGAACACCAAGGTCTCAAATGGAGGGCTACACATGACACTATAGGTGGGCCGAGTCACCTCAAACTCTTAAGGGAAGCCAGCTTTTCCCTGCCAAAACATGGCATAAGAGGTATTGCTCATCACAGTTAGCAACCAAACCAACAGCACCCCCATTTTCCATCCCTACAGAATTCTAACATGTGCAGCAATATTGTTGTTTCCCAATGTAGAAAGGGAGAAGATAACGAGAACTTTGACTAGAAACTTATGAAGTCTTTACAAGATGAAATCATCAAGTTGAGTGAGGTCCTTTGGTTGAAATACTAACAAGTATAATCTCAGTGCACCATCCTAGCAGTTAATGAGAGTTCCAAGTGCACAAAGCTCCCACAGACCGTGGGGTCTTCGGAAGAGTCAAATATACACAGCTTCACCTATGTTCTTTTAGAAAGAGGTTGTTTCCATGACTTGAGCCCATGACCTCCAAGTCACAATAGAGAAACATTTATCATTACACCAAGGTTAGCCCTTTGCTATCTTACAGGTTCTTAGTCATTTATTTCAGGAAATTATTTTCTGTGACCCAACTCTTCAAAATTGCAATGTCAATTTCCATAATTTTGAGCAATCCATGATCTTAAAAACAAGTAATCAGGAAACCTTTCAAATAATGAATATTTAATTGGCTGATGCACTTCAAAAGACTTCTGTGGGCCAGCAAAAGTACTTCATTGCATTCAAACTGCAAGGTTAACGGAAGCACATCATATATGACCCAAAAATAAAGACAAATTAAATGGAAATAAAGAAGTTTACCTCCAGCTGAGTGAGCATCTCAATAGTATGGTTTAGGTCACATCCATTGGCAACATAAACTTCAGCAAGGCTTTCAGCAGCAAACCCTGGGAACTGCAATCCCAAAAACTCCATTGGGTTCCTACCCATACCATCCAACACTGCTGGATCACCTAACATATCATTCATTAAACCCTGTCTAGAATTCCCCGGACGTGGATGCACCTCCCCACCATTTGCAAGAAGCCGATCGGTATTAACAACTTGCTTGTCCCAAGGCTTAGTTGGAAAATTCAAAAAATTGGCTGAAGCAGGGTCTTCCCCATACAAAGCAGCAGCATATCTCATCTTTTCACCTAAGCTGCCACCATTTATATGGCGTGGGGATGGCTGCTGCTGCTCTGTCAATACATACCCACTGGCTGTAGAAGCAGGGAATCTTGACAATTCAGCACTGTCATGTAAAGACAAGCCTGCTAAAGAAAGTCCTCCAAGTACCTGAGACTCTTCATCACCCATGACTTTGAAGTCGGGAGTGATATCATCTGGTAGCTGGTGGCGCCAGTATTGCTGAGCCTCTTCATCAGATTTATTAGAGGCAGATGACTCTGATCGATCAAGCACTGCTTTTCCCATGGTCCCAGAAGAAGCAAACCTTGCCGCTGCATCAGGTGCACTTGAGGTACTTCCAGATGGCAACGGAGATGCTCTGAGTGCAAAGGGGATGAACTCGGCAGCATTTGGATTCAAAGTTGTTGCCTTGCTTGGGACACTTGACTTCGTCTCATTTATCTGAGAACTTTTCCGGGATAAGCTCATTTCTTATATTCAAATGGGAAATAGGAAACAGAAAAAACTATACATTCAACAAAAGACACTAATACAGGGAGTAACTCTGAGTTGCAGTATGCGTCATCCAAAACCTGCAAATCAATTTCATTTGATTATTCTGATCAGTCAAAAACAAAGAGAACAAAAAAAGACTCTCAGAAACTTTCACATGCATAAAGTCCGATACCCCCACAAAGTTTAATAACCTAATCTCAAAATTATCTGTAATTAACATACATCAGAATAAGTGACATAACTCCTCTTGGACCCTACAAGTATTAATGCAACCATCTTCGGGCATCCGCCTGTTGACGATTATAAATTAGAATGTCCGCGAACCCAAAAACAAAACAAGAAGACAAGAAAACGACTCAAACCCAGCCATAGAAACTATTTTATCACATATGCTTAATAGAGATAAGGTAAATGAGCTTGCAGGATAGCACTTTTGACAAAAAAAATTAGCAGATTTTGCATCCCTATAAATACAAGACATTACATGGAGGAAAAAAAAAAACTAAATGTATTAAAAAGACTCCAATTGCACATAGAGTAACGGTTCAAGCTCCCGATTTGGCTGACTTTTTCTTCTTTTTTTTTTTAAAGAAAAGCTTCATTTAACATCAGAATCAGTAACAGACCAACTTCCCGTAACTAACTAAAAAACCCAAAATAAAAAATAAAAAGCAAAAGAAATTCATCTAACAAAAACCCTGATTAGACCACCAAGAACAGAATTTTCAACAAATTCCTTCAAAATCAGACCTCACAAGTTAAAAGAACAAGCAGAACCACAGGCTCACATTATCCAAACAACATATCCTCAGAGATCTCCAAAATATCAACGCCAAAAAAAAAAAAAAAAAAACCCACAAAAAAAAAGGAAATTTTGAGAATATAAAAGAGAAGATCCGGAAGGAAGAACTTAACAGTACCTTTACGAAACAAATAGAATGGATCCATTAGCAGAGGATAAGCCGAGATCGGATAAGTGAGAGAGAGAGAAAGAGAGAGAGAGAGAGAGAGAGAGAGGGTGTCAAAAACAAAAAAAAATAATAATAACAAAAAAAGAGGAATCGAATATAATGGACAATAAATTAAATATATAAATAATAATAATAATAATAATTTTCCTTCTTTATCGGGATTGGAGCTCGAGTTCTGTCTCTGTCTAATGTTATTGCTCTCTCAGGCTCTCAGGTCGGGTCTCGCTGGTCATTCGTGTCTTCTCTCTCTCTCTCTCTCTGTTTTTTTATTTTGTTGGGGGGTGGGGTGTTGGGGTTAGAAGAAATAGAAAGCGTGGTCTGGCAAAATAGGAGCCAGCGAGCAAGCCATCCCGCAACACCACAAAATTATTAATAAGAAAAAAGGCCACCCAACACCCCTCCCGCTAGCCCAACCCTGGCCACTCGATTTGACATCTGTCTCGGCCTTCTGATTCTGATTCATTCAACTGATAGCTTTATATATATATATAATTAAATAGAATTTAGTGTGCAGAGTTCAGGATTTAAAAAAAAAAAAACGGTAACAAATAACGACAGAAACGTTTTTCTTTTTTTTTGTTATTTTTTAATTAAGTCTCGTCTCTTTGCTTAAGCTTAACTGGCTGCCTGCGGACCGAAGGCATTGTGATGCATGTTATTTGACTTTTTTTTTTAAATTTTTTTTTGTCTTTTTCTTGACGCCAAATATCGGAATAAAAGTGTCACGTTTTGATCATAATTAATTATAAGATATATTATATGTATAAGAGAGCTCCTGTCTATATATATATATATATATATATATATATATATATACACACACATAGAAAGCTGGAATCTCTGCATTTTCTATAGGATTAAAAAAAATTTGTATCAAAATTATTGGCATATAATCACATATATCACAACTGGGCTGTTGAACCTAACTTTACAGTTGAAAAAACAAGAAACCAAGATCATTGATTTTTAACCATCCCATGAACGCACACTTGGATTTTACCGCCACTGTTTTGATCAGCTCAGCTTTAGTAGAAGTTTACTATCCTCTAAACAAAAGTGCAAGGCTTTTGTTTTTTTTCTTTTTTTTACAATTAATTTCATGGTGTCAACATCTGTGGCAAACAGAGTATTCTTGTGCAATGTTTCCAACCCGAAGTTCATTTCATGTTTTAACTTCTTGATTATAATTCACTTACATTAAGTATCTTCAAGACAATTAATTGAAAAAAGAAATTTC
This sequence comes from Kandelia obovata, assembly GCA_021464305.1. Classification (NCBI taxonomy): domain Eukaryota; kingdom Viridiplantae; phylum Streptophyta; class Magnoliopsida; order Malpighiales; family Rhizophoraceae; genus Kandelia; species Kandelia obovata. The sequence continues at coordinate 3,664,439 of CM038481.1, forward strand.
TAAAGTAATTGTGTTTTTTTTTTTTTACTGTATCTTATAAGGATAACTTCTATAGTGAAGTTTTGTGCAAATACTAAATAAATAAAATGCAAAATGATAACAAAAGGATTTTTTATTTTTACTTTTTTGTGTAAAAAAAAATACAACAGATATTAATTGTAACCTATAAATCTATAACGCAATATTGGAAAAAAATAAAATAAATAAAAGGTCATTCTCATGGCGGGTTCAAATGAATTCCAACTCAGTAGTTCTATCACAACTATGTCTTCCCCTGTGGGAGGTTTGTGTTAGATTTCCCAATGAATTTATCATCGTGGGCAGGTTCAAAGAATGCTCCTCTTTTTATCAAATACCAAAAAATTAAAAAACGAATGCTGTTATATAAAACAATTGCCTTAGAATAACAGTCGACCATTGGTCTAGATTCCAGTCAATCATAGAGTTTGCGGAGCACAAGTGTAACCATTCATTAGTCAACGGCTGCAAGAAGTTCTACATAAATAAGTAACTCAATATAACTATTCATATACAGTATAAATGCCCGACTGTTCCTCATCATTACGCATTCTGGGAATCTCATAATTGTACGTATGCGAGTTCGTGTCTTTTTCTTTCGCATTTTACGTACATTTTCTTGATGCGATAGATGCTTGATTTAGAGTAGTTATAAAAACGAATGTGGGGGCATTCAAATTTATTGGGAATTAGAGTACAAGAGCTTTGTGGCCACCGCAACTATTGGTAGAAAAGTGTAATTGAGTTGAGACAGTGTTTTGTGTAAGGCACACACTAGTAGTTGTTAATTAGGAGTGTTAGAGATTCATTCGGAGGTTTTTTTTTTATTATTATTATTTTATAGGGAGTGTGATATAAGAGAAATGCGCCGGTGGGGGCGGGACTTTTTATCTTAAAAAAAAAAAAAAAAAAAAAAAAAAGAAAGAAAGAAAGAAAGAGTGAGAGAGATACAAAAAAAGTGCACCTCTTTAAAATGCGCACGCCGCGGGGCTGTGTATTCGTGCAGATTTTTCTGGTAGACACGGAGGAGACAATGGCGTTATGATCTCCTGCTCTTCTATTGGTTGAAGAATGAGTGGATTTTCTGATTCGGATTACTTGTTCGAATCCGTTTAGAATTCCTGAGCATCGAGAGGATAAGAAAATTAAATTGAGGCTACGAGGATCATGTATATATTGGCGGTTATTATTGGAGTTGGGTCAGTGGAAGAAGAGAGGGTTGAAGCAATACGGTGGAAGGAGGGCTTTTATCAGAAAGTGTAGTGCTTTGAAAATTGAAAAGAGAGAAGAGTCATTTAAATTACAGTAATTGTCTTTCACTTAATATCAATGACTAGTAGAAACTTCAAAAGTTCAAAATTTTTGGAGGGGAGTGTTTCAGTTGCACTGATTGTTATTTAGTTGGTTTTTTAGTTGCTCTAGTGTTTTTTTTTTTTTTTTACCTCGTACTTGTGTCCAGTTGGTTCTCATTATACTGACAATGGCCGCAACTACGTCGAAGGAACCGAGAGGGGTTGTCAAGACCTTGCCTGACAATCAGGCTGAAGTTCAGTTGGCCAAGTGCGAGTGCTGCGGCTTGGGAGAGGATTGCACCCCGGCATACATAGCCCGTGTACGAGAGCAGCACGACGGTTGCTGGATTTGTGGACTGTGCGCCGAGGCTGTCAAGGAGGAGAGGCATCGATCCAAGACGGGCATCAGTGTTGATCAGGCGTTGAAGGAGCACATGAAGTTCTGTCAGCAATTCAGATTTTCCAATCCTCCAACCAACCCAACCGGAAACCTGATTTCTGCCATGAGACATTTGCTTCGGCGAACTATGGATTCTCCAAGGAAGAAGAAGGGGTCGGTGTACCCATCAACTGCAAGAGTTCAATAGGAGAATCCATTCAGCATGAAAAAAAAAAAAAAAACCCAGCATTGTCAGCAGAGGTAGGCTTGTTTAGTTAAAGTTAGCTTAGTTCCCACCACCCCCCCTTCTCTCTCTTGTTTTTAGTTTAAGTCTCCTCTTTTTTTATTCCCCTTTTTTTATTTTTTATTTTTACCCTCTTTTCTGGTTGAACGACTTTTAATATTATGGATATTTTGATGGCTTCAGTCCAGATGAATTTGGTGAAACTGTTATCAGTACCCTCCTGCTTCATTCACGGTTTTGTTTATTTCTTGTTTGCGCTACTTTTGACTACAAAAAAGATGTGCATTTGGTGAACAAGCCGCGTGCCATTCTTGTCCATCTACGGCAAACCCACCCCGCCGTCCCCAATCTTCCTGTGTCGATCATGCCATTAGGTAGCGTCTTATGGCACCCTTATCTGAAAGTCACTAATGGAAGGTGAAATTTCTGTTTTCTTTTATTAATAATATTTTTTTAAGAATAAAAAAATTTATAGTCCTTGCAAAAAATTATGCAAGGTACGGGTTGTTTTGTCCTACATAACATACTAAACTAACGACAGTTGGCATAATTTCATTTTTTTTTTTTTAGTATAGAGATTTCCACTCTAGACATTGTGAAATCCTCAATTTATGATCATTTTCTTGAACGATCCATGTTTGAGCAACTAAAATAATTAGATTCAATTATATAAATGGGATTGTGAATGATAACAATTTGCCGAGGAAAAAGGGTCGGGTGATGATGTCTTGACATGATCGTGACCAATACCTATGCCCTGCCCGCCCTCGACGGGGAATTCAAATTGGTTCTGCATCGACTGATGGGGTTGGTCAAAAGTCAATTGAAACATTCGTGGTAAGCAGGTCATTAAATCCATCCCATCATTCGCCTAATTAAATTGCGTAAACAGTAAATAAAAGCTTGAGGTTTTGTGTAAGGATTGCTGTTGTCATCATCTTCGACGTATTTACGCAATTGTCACGGAAGTCCAAATTGTAATTTTGGTATAATTATTTACTCAGCAGAAAAAAAAATAAAAAAAATATATATATATATATATATATATATATATATATATAATAACGCTAAGCATTGAAGGGTATTTTGGTGATTTAGCAATTTACCTACGACTTGACCAAAGCGTACTCTCTTCGCTCCACTCTCTGCTCTCTGTCTGTCTGTCTGTCTGTCTGTCTGTCTGTCTGTCTGCACTTGATAAACGTTGGAACTTAGATTTTTTTTTATATATATATATATATATATATATATATATATATATTAAAAAAGGCCTTTAATTGATCACCTCCGTTTAAGCTGACCGTCGTTTCATTTCGCCCCCTCTGGTTTGCTCCGTCGAATTGGCCAAAGATGATGCACACGAGCTTCTACTGGGGCCGGCAGGTCACACTCCTGGTCGACTCCTGGCGGACAACCACGTGGCTCCAATACTCCCTCACCCTCCTCGTCTGCCTTCTCGCCTCCGCCTCCTACCAATACCTGGAGAACCGTCGCAGGCGCCTCAAAGTCCTCACCTCCGCAGCAGTCCCGATCCAGGAGCCTTTGCTCCGATCGAAGATCGCCAGGGGAAAGAGGTTGTCGGCGAGATTGGCCGGCGCAATTCTGTTCGGCTTCAACGCGGCGATCGAGTACTTCCTGATGCTCTCGGTGATGTCGTTTAACGGTGGGGTGTTCCTGGCTGTGGTATTCGGGCTTGCAATTGGGCACTTTTTGTTTGATTAGTAGGTGAAGATGAGAATTTGATGCTAGTTGATAACCCTTGTGCACATGCTTAGCTACTAAAACATATGAATACTACGTTTATTTGTGTGCACGCATAACTTCCTCTGTTTGCTGTGAATTGTAATGGTGATTGGATTGGAACGTGTTTTGGGTTTCTTTTTGTTTCCCATAAATATCTAAAATTATCAGAAATTAGGTATTTTCTCCCTTTCCTAATTTTGGCCTTTTCACACTTTCTGGGCCCGTAATGCTACCTACGCCTGTTTGTTTTTTTTTTGTCCTTTTCCTTTCTTTTGATCCTATATAAGGTACCCCAGATATTAGTTTCAATTGCCGGGCCGAATCTGGCAGCTTGGACGAAATGCCCGTTTGGCGAGGTGGAAGTGTGACATGAATAAACGAAGTGACTGCGAAGAAAAATTGGTCGGGCCGTTGAAACATTGTTCTGTTTATGATTACTATTTATGCATCCAAGCATTTATATGACATCTAAACCGTCGTTTAGGAGCAGCCAAGAGAGACTAATGGCCATGGATTTTTCTCGCATAGAAGAAATTGGTTATACGTCTTAATGAAAAGTCAGTAGGATGTGAAACTTATCAGCAATTGGTAAACCAAACAGACCATAAAGCTTAGTCCCGCAAACAGTTATCAATTAAAAGGCCTAAAGGGAGATTCTTTGGTAGACAACCAACTACCATACAACGAAAATTTTTCATCTTCCATTGCAATCGGCATATTCGGAAAGAATGAAATGACAATGAGGGCACTCCTCACCATATATGAATTTTTTTGCAGAAGGGAAATTATATCAGCTTTACCGTCAGGCTTGCAGCCAGTAGGTATTTAATGTCATTCAGTAACATATTTAACCCCACCAATCTCAAGTGGTTTTGCTGTGTCCTAGTGACCATCTGTATTAATTTGCTGGCTTCAACATTGAAGCACGAATTTGATTGTTCCATTCATGATTGAACCGCCAACCCATTATTGCAAGAATCCAACGTGGGCTCCTCGCCGTCCACAGAGATGACAGCATTACCAGCTCAACTTCTTTTGTTTTTTTTTTTTTTCAATAAAAAAGAAGGTAAAACCATTGCGGGTGAGTACTTGGAACAAAGCACAGGGGCATTCCCACGAACCTCGATGTCAATTGGAGTTGCAATCCTTTTCATTGCTTTTAGACTTTTTTTTAACTAAAGAAATCCTGCTTGATAGAAAATTGCACAAGTGGAGCAGGTGAGAGGTAGTTGAAATGCATCACACTCTCTTGCAATGCTTCAATTTTTCTTTGTTTTGACGTCATCAGAATAAAATTGGATTAAGATAGTAATTGGTGGTTGCCTATCACAAACTAATCAATTAATAATTCCATCAGACATTTATTTCCGTGAAATTCAAACTCTGGAAAAAGCAATTAGTTGAACCTGGTAACTACTCGGGAGAGAAATTCTTGCACCTTCCATCCGCCAATTCCTACACTATCCATATCAGTAAAGGAGCTGTAGAAACCTAAAACAGGCACCAGATTAAACACATGCTACAAAATATCCTGGTTGTCGGGAGTCCATAATTGTACATAATCGTTTCAATTATTAAGCTAATAAATGATATTACGATGTGATGTATGTATACCTTTTTTTTGTTCATGAAAATTCAGCTTGGCTTGAATTTTCTCTATCAAACCCATGGGAACAAATGAACCTATTTATGCACAAAATGATGGAAGCTTCAAAAAATGAGCCACAGGATAAAAACAACAAATAGACATTAATTGATCATCATGCATTTCTCCTATCTATGCCTACTCTTTCGCGAGACCTTGTGGAGAGTTGAAGCCATTTCCAATATTGTCATAAAGGGCAGAATCCGAGTAAGACATCAGAGGTAGAGGCAACTTGATCCTGTGTCTCCAACCTCTGTCTCTGCCGTGCCTGCGGGTCTGGCGTCCATTGTCTTGGTTCACATCCTTCTGTCCCTCACTTTTCACTCCTCCCTCGCTTCCAAAGCATGCGTCGATACCTTCTTCACAGGGCACTATGTACACGAATGGTTCGGCAACGTCGTCAAAATCCTGAAGAGACTCCAAGACCTTGACAACATCACTCATTGTGGGCCTAGGCTTTGGATGATGGCTCAGGCATTTGTAAGCTATTGCAGCTGCCATTTGAGCTCCCTTGGTGGAATATTGCCCTTCGAGTCTCGGGTCTATAAACTTCTCAAGCTTGTTGGGGTCCTTCAATACAGGTTTTGCCCATTCCACCAGGCTCCGTCCTCGACCTGGACGAGTGTCATCCATTGAGCGTCTGCCTGTTAGCAGCTCTAACAGAACTACCCCAAAGCTGTACACATCACTCATAGTTGTCAAGTGACCTGCCACGCATTAGGATATTGACATTGAATTGGGTTAGGTTCCATGAATTCTAAAGTTCAGGTAGCAAATAAATCAGAGTTGACATTTATCAGAGAAAAGCAAGATTATTATTAGTCACATTTATTACCAGTCATGACATACTCAGGGGCAGCATAACCCTGAGTGCCCATTACGCGCGTGGTGACATGAGTCTCTTCCCCTTCAGGACCATCCTTTGCAAGCCCAAAATCTGATAGTTTGGCCGTGTAATCCTACAAGGAAGCAAAACGTGGGAACAGAGGTTTTTAGGACAGAAAGTGCCTATGATTTGTTTGTTCACATTTTACACACAGCTGCAAGTGACCAGATGAGCATAAAGATGTGCATTTCTCGGTGCTCACGTGCTAACAATTGGCATCAACAAAAGCTCAAAAAGAGGGGCTTACGGAGTCCAGCAAGATATTAGAAGACTTAAAGTCTCTGTATATCACTGGTTTATCAGTTTCGTGGAGGAATTCCAGGCCCTTGGCAGCTCCAAGTGCAATTTTCATCCTAGTCGACCATGGCAATGTTGCAGAATATCCTACAAATTAATCAGAAAACAATTCAGAACGAAAAAAATAGCTCCAAGTACCAAATTCCCAATACCACACAAGAAGTAGATAAAATGTCTCCGGCGTAGACACTCTGAAATTAAATCAGTCTCCATAAATTCCTATAATTGATCCAATTGCGTAAATTGACGCATACTAGGCAATTGATCAGTGTTTGTTTGGAATCACGAATTTAGATTAGATGAAGTGAAATTACTTCTGTCTACTCTCTAGACATACTTCCAATGCTTTAATAAAATAGGTGGAGAACAAAAGCAACACATACTTCTAAAGATTTGATCCTCGAGGCTGCCTCTTGGCATGTATTCATATATGAGAAGCCTCTGGTCCTCTTCCCAACAATAACCGATCAGCTTGACAAGATGAGGATGCCTTAGTTGTCCAAGAAATATTATCTCTGCCTGCGAGAAAAGGAAAACACCCCAGTCGAATACTTTTTCCTTCTGTTTCCCAATAATAATCCAATTCAATCAATAAATGATTTGGTGGGAAGAGTGCAGAGTGTCCGGAATCGTTCCAAAACAAGATTTGTATCAATGGTTTTGTGTAAAAGGTAATCAAACTCAAAGAAAAACTAACCATCCACTCCTTGTGGCCTTGCAAGCCATCCAGGTCCAGTAACTTGACAGCTACAGGCTGAGCCTCCAATTCAGGCCTAAGTTTGTCATCTACAAACCCCTTGTACACTGGTCCGAACCCACCTTCGCCAAGTAGATTGCTCCGCGAGAAATTCTGCGTCACAACCCTCAGCTCTGCAAAAGTAAAGACATGCAATTTGGAGCCAACGAAAGAATTGGATATATCTTCGACGCAGAGTGGTGAGCTCGGGTTGCTGAAGTCTGTGAGGGATAGCCTCCGAAATGAACTGTGTTTCAGGATCTGACCATGATCTTCGGATTCCATCATGGGCTCTGACTTGTAACAACTGGAAATTATACATTTCCATGAAGCCTTCCTCATGGTCATCCTTGCAATTGCTACAACACTTACTGTCGATTGATTTTCTCCATAGAAAACCTGAAATTGGGGAGGAAAAAGGAGTGAGATTGATTTTTAAAAAAACAAGTTTCAAGGCTTTGTTTATATCTTTTCCATTTTTTTTATAATTGCTTACCCATCCGGACTTTGTAGACTCAGTACATATATATAGAGGGGTGCACTACCAAGGATGTATTAATTATGATTTCTGTCTATAACTCCCCACACGTTTTCCTTGTTAGGCCTCGAAGTCAAAACAAGTATAGAATTTTACCTTTTTTTTTTCATGACTTATATTCATGAAAAGGTGGTAACTTTCCCATATGAATACAAAATTAGCTTAATGATTTGCGTAAGGAAAAACGCTCTCCATACATAATTATAGAATCCCAAGCTTGTAAGCCTTCAAAATAGTCAGAAAGAGATGAATAGGCAGCTGCCTCTTGACTTTTTACTTTTTTTTTTTTTTCTTTTTTTCTGTTTTTCTTTTTTATAAAAAAAAGCTAAATCTTAAAATAAAGTCAGCAGTTAATACCGGTTCGTATCAAAGCAAACAAAAATTTTGACGGTAAGCTTTGAAATTTAGTATTATTAAGTTCACAACAAGAATGCTATTTGCAAATTCAATTAAAACTGCAAATCCCATTTTACAGACAGGGTATAGTATAATTAAAAAGCTTAGAATTTAGGTACACCATGTTTAACTTCCATAACCGAAATTTGAAACTCGCATGACAAAAAATGACCCGAAACCGAATATGCAATTGACAATTTTAATGGCAATCATAAGTTTTAACTCTTTGATTATAATTTGCAGCTTTTCTTTTTTTTTGTTTTTTTTTTTGTTCATTTGCAAGAGCACCTGCTTTTTATCTTTATGCATAGCTACAACAATTTACCGCATTGAAGTAACCGGCCAATTGGGGGTAATTTAAGGGTAAAAAAAAAAGTAATAAAAATAATTATATATATATATAAATAAAAGGATAATAGGTTATATTGGTCGGTTAGATCTTCAAACGCGCAGTTCTATTTCCGGATGGTGCAATCGGTAACGCGGGGGTAGGAATACAACGACAACAACTCGACAACTACTGGTTTTTATCTTCATATTAATTTCCTAATGATAATATACAATTCTGAAATGCCCTATCAAAAAAAAGCTTCTAGAACATTTTGACCTCACAATTAAGCTAAAATCAAATCTTCGTTTTTTTTTTCTTTTTTCTTTTTATTTTTTTTTTCCTTTTTTAAAACAGCATTAAGCATAACTAATACGTGGTTCCCAGTAGACATCATATTAGTTACATTATAAATTAGGGATTGATGGAGGAGAGAAGAATTAATGGTGACTGAACAATAGATGTAGATGTACCCACAGCAACTTTCGGCCCACAGGAATGCGAAACAGGACGAATAAAATTGGAATGTCAGCAAAATTTATAAAAAGAGACACAGTTAACCAAAAAATCAATATATCTACTAACTAGAGATCCTGTTAGTGTTAGTATTCGGATATTATTATTTTTTACAAAGAATAATTAAATAAAATTATTTAATAGGTAACTAAAATTTTAATCCACAAATACACTAATTAACTTTTTTTAATATATATATATATATATATATTCAGCCCCTTGGAATGCGAAACAGGAAGCATATATTTATTTTCTCTCTCTCTCTCTCTCTTTTTTTTTTTTTGGTTTTTCAAATATAATTACCAACGTCATAGCTAAAGCATGTAGGAATTAATAAAATGGTACGGATATTAGAAAGTCAAAAGTAAATGCAAAGAATGAGCCTTAAGGAATCAATTCAAGGAGGAGGGACAGCATCATCGCAACTCCAACTAATGGGACAGAGCCATACCGGTTATCTTTTCTGTTGGTCAATACATTTTCTTCAATCATTTCCACCGCCGAAGTGGGGGCTTGTGTGTGTATGCATACATTTAAGACACACCGTTGGTGCAGTTGCAAAATCTAGGTGATGGAATTTATGTACTGAACTACAAATGCTAATCTTCATCTCTCTCTCTCTCTCTCTCTCTCTCTCTCTCTCTCTCCCCGCAAGAAACCGAGTAATAAACGGTCTGATATGCAGTGAACAAAATCAGCTGCCTAGATCGATTGATTGTTTTTTTGGTTTTTTTTTTGGGGGGGGGGGGCATGAAAATCATTGTAGGTCATCTAAACATTTGATTTTGTGCGATCAAGTCCACACTTGCCAATGTCATTTCATTGATTGACCTCTAGATGAAATGAGGATTTGTGTGAACCCATTGCTACACGTGTACATGTTTGTACCAGCTCCCATCATTTGGTCGTGGACATGAAACTACATATTGCATATGTCCAGCGCCAGTGAATGGAGTTTATGTTGGGCCCTTGATGGAGTCTCCTGGGCTTCAGTGCCCAGTGGTCCGTTTTCACCGATGCTGCCAAGGCCCGGTAAAAAGCTTGGACCGAGACAAAATTAACTGATTAATCATTAAGTATGAAATAATTATGAATAAAGAATGGGAAAATATCCAACATGAATTTAAATATGCATGGCTAGTGAAGTATTGCTCATAATTAATCGTATCGATTTCTAGATTAGTGCTCATAAGTCAATGGGAAACCAAGGCAAATTAGAGTCAGACAGCTAATCACAGAGAAACAATTCTTAATTTCTTTGTTATATATAGGGTGCTAAATCTCATTCATAAAAAGATACATTATGTCTACCAAGAAAAAAGTTATAAACACAAACAAACAATCATACAAGAAAGAAGGAAAAAAGAAGAAGAAGAAAGCAAATTTATAACATTTTCAATGCAGAAAAGCTATATTTTCCCTATTATCTTGATTTGGACGAGGTATATCCGTTTCTTTATTTTTTTTATGCAATAAAATAGAGTTACACCCTTTATGCACCATGCAATGAAGTTTCTAAGGGCGTGACATACGGACTCATACCAGCGTAGTAGCATGAATTAGACAAGAAATAGTCACCACTAAAGCACCTATAATTTAAAAGATTGCACAGATGTATAGCCATGGGTGCAATTAATGCTCCTTCTATAATATATATATATATATATATATATATGGGGGCAATTAAAAATATTTTAATTCGATGACAATAAATCAAGCAATATGAAGAAGTCTCCACTTGAGAAAGACCTCCTCCACACCAGATAAAACAAAATTGAATGTCACCGAAATTAGGTCGCACCAACCCCTCTAAAAATAGAAAGTATAGAAAGATGCATTACAAGTGAAGAGTCATGCCATTATTGCAAGTGGTTCTACGTCCACTCGGTCCACGGAGCATCCTTCTCCAGAAATTTTAATTTAAGATCAATTCATTGCGTGATGCAAAAATATGATTTCCTCCAATAAAATTACGAGTATTTCTCTCTCTCTCTCTCTCTCTCTCTCTCTCTTTTTTTTTTTTTTCTTTTTTCATTTAAAAAAATTGAGAAAAGAAAAAAGAAAAGTGATGACATGTTGGTTAGTGGTTTGAAAATCGACATGAACAAGACTGCAAGAGAATGATAGTTGAGGTTGGTCTACCTAGCTCTGCAACCCCACACCATTCGATTAAGTTAAATTATAATCTCAATCGGTTGTCGGCGGCTGGGTCGAGTTGAATGGGCTCCGTTAAGTTTTACAAGAGTCAAGGCGGAGTGGGGCTACCAAGGCAGTGATGGGCTGGTGCCCGATAGCAACTAGTTAGTATTGAGGAGGTAGACCGGGCATGAAGGTGGGCCACTTTAACTTATTGCCTTTCAACTATAAATTTTTTTTATTTATGATGATCGTTACTTATAAGAAAAAAATAAATAAATGTAACAATAATGCTTTTAAAAAAATAATTTTAATTTTTTTATAAATAAATAAAATTAAATATAAAAAATTATTTTATTATCATTTTTTTATTTATCATATTATTCAATAAATATTGTTATATAATAATATTCTATTTAAAATGTATTGTAATTTTAACTTTTAGCTGCGGTCTCAAAAAAATTTATTATTTTTTTATTAAAAAAATATTTTTAGTAAGTTTTTTTTTTTCTTACATATGAAAATGACCAATGGTTTCCCCTCACGTGAAGTAGCTCCTCTATTTTATTTTTGGCAGGTATGAATGAAAATGAATGGTATATATTATTGCTGCCAGTCTGCCACATTTTCTTCTTCTTCTTCTTTTTTCATTTTATTTTATATTTGCAACAAAAAGGAGACGAAAACGAGAAGATAAATTACAGCAAAGCAAGAACACCAGTCACCACCCCAATTGAATCCAAGCAAACTACTATCTCAGTGCCAGATGATAGTTTTTCCCAAAATTTGAGAGCATATTCGCTAGAGCCCCAAATGAGCCATGAAGTCTGCACAAAAATTATTCTCTTCCTGTAAGGGACGTGGTAGGCAACAATCCCAAGGTCGTTTAGGTAGTCTCAAGCATTCTGCTGTGATATGGTGATAGGTATCATTTTCACAATCTGCCATCTCAAGATCTTCTGAAGAGCAAGAATGAAGTGATTCTACAATGATCTTCCGAAAATCCCTTCGTCAAGTTGCTTGGAGAGCAACACAGAAAAAAAAAAAAAAAGATATTTATTTTAAAGACTTTAAATTTAAATTCAAATTTAATAAAGGAATATAATTGAGATTCACAAAAAAAAAAAAAAAAAAAAAAAGAAAAAAAAAAAGAGAAAAAAAGAGAGAGAGAGTTATTTTGCTCAATTTTGGAATTACCATCGTGGAAAAGCTCATTGGCGTTGTAATCAGATATGTAAAGATCGTGTAAAGAGAGTTTGGTGAACCAGTCACCCTCTTTGTTCTTCTTTTTCCACTTTTCACACGAAAAGAATCGCCCAAGAGTACCAATCTGGCAAACCATGCAGACTTTGTTGCTTCGATCGTTTTCGAAACTCCCAAAATTTTCTGCTGAATAATATTATTTTTATCATTCTATACGTCCTGAAACAATAGTAATCGCTCAATAATATAATGTTGCTGGTAGGTACATGCATTACATGTATGCATATGCACTACAAGGGCAACAAAGCATTCATAAAATTAGAAGTAAAAAAAAAAAAAGAAGAAGAAAAGAAAATGGAAGCTTCCAACATTTTTTTTTTTTGGGTAAAGATTAACAAACATACTTTAAATTAGTTATTTGGATATATGCTAAAACAGCTAAACATAGTAAAAAAAAGCTAATCAAATCATGCATGCACTAGAGTTAGGGTGTAACCATATTCTCTGAGGTTCCAATTTTTTTGGGGTCCCTCAGTCTGATTGACTGTTTAAGGGAAATGCAGTAGATGAGAACGATGTTGACATTGGTGGTGCAGAATGGAACTCAAAATATTTGGAAGCACAGTAATATGTAAATTATAGAAGGAAACATTGTGGATTCAGATACACTTGTGAGTAAGCGTTTGTGATTTGCAAAGAAGCTACAACCCTCTCTGGGTACACAAGCTTTGAAGAAGGGAGACGGTGCAAGACTAATTGCATGACAACTGCCCACCTGATGGTTGGTTAAAGCAACAAAGTAGAAGGCAGTCACTTAGTGAACAAAGGTCTTTCCAGTGCTGGCGGCTTTAAGTAAGGGAATGTGCAGGTACATGGGTCTAGGGTTCCCAACGAAAGTGGACTCTCTACTATCAATGCCTAATGGCTGGTTGAGAAGTTTTCTCTTATATATTTGGGAGTTTGGCATCCAGAAATTAACTGTCCATACAGACCCTCAAGTGGTACTGATGTTATTTAATCTAGAAGATCATATACATCTTTCTAAATGAAGGCTGCTTTTTAAAGAAATTAATTTTTTGTGGAAATGATTTGGAAAAATTAGGTAGTGGGTATTGACTTTGGTCGCTAGTCAGTTAACTATTTTAGGTTGTATTAAAAAAATAGAAAAAGCACAGTCAATTAGATGCGTGGCAGTCTCAAATATTTAATTTTTTTAATATATGATAATAGTTAAATTTTATTATTATAATTATGCAATGTATTCCGATCGTACAGGATCCAAGAAGCTCGTAGAAAAGAAATTGTATTACCATTGTGTTTGAGAGAGGGGATCGGAGGAAGAGCGAGAGGAAAATATTAGAAAAATAGTTAATCCTTCTATTTGAAAAAATATTTTTTTTTTTAAAAAAAAAAAGAAAGAGTGAAAAATTAATTTTCTTTCATGACACGCTAACTTTATTAAAAAAAAATTTATTATTTTAATTATTTTTTATAAAAATTTTATTATCTTTATTTATATATAATAGTTTTACAAGAAAAAATAATATTAATATTTTTATACATATTATTTTCCTTTCCATTATTATTTCTCAAACACGCACACAAAAGAAAAATTTCTGGCTTCCAATTTTCTTTACTCTTTCTGTTTTTTTTTTCCCCCTTATTTTTCTTTCTCATACTTCTGATCTACTAAACACATCTGCCGGGAGAGAAAAGGACAAAAGAGAAAGGGAAAAAAAAAAAGAAAAAAGGGTTATAATGTGTGGCGGTGTAAAGGAACTCGTGAGCCATTCGATATTATAGATAACTAATCGCACCGTCCAAAAGCTTATCGGAATGTGTTGCAACTTGCACGTAACAGCAAAATCCCGTACGGGTTAGTCCCAACCGTCCCACATTAAAAATCTTTACAAAAACCTTCCAAAAAGAGAGAAACTGAACGCTTGTCCGAAGATAGATAGATAGAGATTCTTTTGTCTTCCAAACTCCTTGCGTAGCCAATTCACCATGGTACCGTCTTTGATCAGTTTTGTCTCCCTCTACAATTTCTATCTCCGTCGCTGCTTTGCCGGCGCCGGCCTCTCCCAACGAGCCATCGACATTGACGGTGAGACCACCATTTACGTCTGGGGACCCAAGTCCAACAACCCTAACAACTCCCACAAACCGTCTTTGGTCTTGATCCATGGGTTCGGTCCCGCCACTCACTGGCAATGGCGCCAGCAGGTCCTCTTATCCATGTTTTCTCTTACCAATTCTCCCCCAAGTTTTACTATAGTCAATTGATTAATGAATATTGCTTTCTTTTTTTTTTTTGGTTTTTGTTTTGCAGGTTCAATTCTTTGCTCCTATGTTCAACGTCTACGTGCCGGATTTGGTCTTCTTCGGAGACTCGACGACCAAGTCCTCGGAGAGGTCGGAGGTTTTTCAGGCTAAATCTGTGGCGAAACTGCTCGAGAAACTAGGGGTGGATAAGTATCACGTGATGGGCACCAGCTATGGCGGGATGGTGGCCTACAACATGGGGAGGATGTGGCCGGAGAGAGTGGAGAAAGTGGTGATAGCAAGCTCGGGTGTCAATATGAAGAAAAGCGACAATGAAGGGTTGGCGAAGAGAGCCAAGCTGGAGAGCGTCAGCCATCTTTTGTTGCCACAGACTGCCTCCGAGATGAGGGCTCTGCTCGGTGTCACCGTCGCCAAGCCCCTCCGCATGGCTCCAGACTTTCTCTTGAAAGATCTCGTCAAGGTAACTCTCTCTCTCTATCTCTCTATCTAACGGTCCAATATTTCCGTAATATTTTTTTTTAACCTAGTTGTGGTAATCTTTGAATGAATTTTAATGCCATTTTGTCCACACATCCGACTCATTATATTCGAATCTATATTTGAGTCCATTCAATCTTTTTTTTTTTTATTTCATCCAATTATATGAATTAATTAATGAGCAATAAATTAAGTGACAGGCCATGGAACGTAATCCCTCTCTCTCTCTCTCTCTCTCTCTCTCGTAGGTAATGTTGGTGAGGCAGATAGAGAAATAAAAATCGATGCTTTAATTATAAAGATTAGGTACCGAATTGCTTAATTATATATCCAAACCCGACAAATCTAGACGTAGGCATGAAAAAAATATAATCTTGATGAAATATTTGTTTAATCAATTACTCGTCCTCAATTGTCTAAAGCCCGGCTTCTAAGTTCCAAGTTAATTTTTGTTTTCCTGATGATACCTCCGTAACCTTTTCTTTCCCCTAGGAAAATGGTTTCATTTTTTCCCCTTTCTTGTTCCGAAACAGATTGGTTGGCTTGTTTCGGATGTCAATCCATTTGAGTTTTACCTATACCGACTTTCAAGTTTGTTGGCTATAATGAAGTATATCCAATTTTAAATGTATTAAGTTTCAAATTATTATTATTATTATTTTCATATTTTGGGTTTTAATTATTTTTAATTGAAATCATTTATCTTTTCAAGTAAAGTAAATCAAGTTAAGTTTCAAGCGATCTAATTAAAATTATTTAGATCTGGTCGGATAGAGGGTTGGATGAGCTGAGCTTTTGTCACACCTAGAACACTGTTTTTTTTTTTTTTTGACTAGTTGAGTCAAGTGGTCTATGTTTGATCCAACCAAAATTTCTATGGTCTAAACTTCTAAGATTGCATTTTTCAGTCGAATTAGTTAGAGTCTGCTGTTCCAACCGAGAAATGTACGCCAGGGCACTGTGAATTATGTTTTTAGATTCTTTCGTCTGATAGTCACGTCATGATAATGCTATTATTACTAATGAATCTTACAAGAAATTATAACAACTTTTAGGAATTTATGTGGATATCTACAGACATTGTACAGGGATAAGAGGAATGAGAAGTTAGAGCTTCTACAAGGAATAACCCTTGGCCGGGATGAAACAACAAATATCTCTCCCCTTCAGCAGGTAAATCCATCTACCATTGTCAATTGCGTTTTATTATTATTATTATTATTATTATTATTATTATTATTATTATTATTATTATTATTATTATTTGGTCTCTGGGTACAATTGACCATTGCTAACTGCCAGTTGACATTTTCGAGCAAAGCATAGAACGTTCTAATTAATCTAAGTGCCTGCTTGCTGTGTTCAGAATGTTTTGATGGTATGGGGAGAGGATGACAAGATATTCCCATTGGAGATGGCCAAAGAACTCCAAGGGTTGGTGCTCCATGCCTCCATCCTATGTCAACCTTAATCTATCGATTTATCTATCCATCCATTTTGTCTTTGGTCAATATCGGTTCAGTCCATATAGAACCATTCTTCTCTACTAAAGAAGAGCAATCACTTGTCAATAAATGGGCAAATAACTGGTGCCCATAAACTGTAGGCATTATGAGGTTGTTATTGTGGCGTTTTGGGATCTGAAACGTCAAAATAACTCCATGTTTCCCAATTGATTCAGATGGTAATGGCTTTATGTATCTCCCTTAATTTTGTTTAATAATCTTTATATGGAAATGATTTATTATTATTATTTTTTTAGTCCCTAACTGCTGCGGTGGCGGTTGGTGAGATGGTGACGACTCTGTTGTTTTTCAAACTTTAAAACGATAGGCATTTAATTTTATTTCTTTTCTTATAGGACTGGACGGTTATTTTTTATTTATATTTATTATTATTTTATTATTATTATTATTTTGTGTAATCACTGACGAGCTGTTGCATTTTTGCATTGCAGCTTAATAGGGAAGAATGTGAAGCTGGAAATAATACAGAATGCGTCTCATATCCCTCAAATGGAACGCCCAATGAAGTTCAACTACATTGTCAAGAATTTCTTGTGTGATGGCTCTTCGTGATCATGGTCTTTCTTGTGTGATGACTGCTTACTATTATAATTATAATAATAATAATTATTATTATAGGCATAATTTTGAAGAAATTATGGCCCTGGTCGCCTGTAATCACTCTTTCCCTTCAATTAGGCTTTTGAAATAGAACTACCAAAATGAGAACTTTTTTTTTTTTTTTTGGCAGCATGGACATGTGTATAAAAGTCCCAATTGAGGTTTTCTTCTTTTTCGTAGATTTCTTACTCTCTCACCTTCAAATTAGGTCTCTAAGATATATTTTCAAATTCTTAATTAACTAAATAACATCTAATTAAAAATGGTAACATAATAATTAAATTCATAGTT